>CM017901.1:12260718-12603569 GCA_008369825.1 Triplophysa tibetana | reverse complement strand
TAGCGAACCTGAATCGAAATTTCAACTTTTTTTCAATGAATGTTTATATTCACACTCCACAGAATTCATCAGCGTTGGTTTGGTTCCGATCGGGCAAAAATCCAGGGACTAGTTCATTTTTTTTTTTTTCATAAAATGCAAATTAGCGGGAAAATTTGCATACCGGAAATGAAATCGGAGATATACGTTTTTTAAGTTTTGAGCCAATGATTACACTGATATAAGACACTTGGGTGTGCAACAAACGGTTTAGGAGTAACGAGCACAAACGCGTTCAGCATCGCTGTAGCGCCACCTATGGGCCAATTTGGCTGGGTCACTGTATCTGAGTAACCTGCACAGATACAACCAACTGACCAAGCCTCAAGTTTCTACGACTTACGGTTTGGGCTGGGCGACCGGTTTTATGGCGGAAAAATAATAATAAGAAGAAGAATAAAAATCACTACAAAAACAATAGGTTTTCAGCACTTCGTGCTCGAAACCCTAAATATAACTGCAAGCAGTAATCATCGGGTTCGAGCAGTGTAAGGGGACTAAGGTCGACTGAATTCGCTGACTATGGTGAGGAATCGCACCATAAGACATCCGCAACAGATGACACTTACCCATAACCAGAAAAATGAAAGAAATGGTCAGCAACGGTTAATACAGACCACGCATGCTTACAGTCATATGCAAAAACAGGTGTAAACCGATAAAACGTAAGGGACGAGTGCATTGAACCAATTCCCATGTCTCTACTATGTTCTGTTCCAGAGATATAGGTCTAGCTTAATGGCTGCTAAGTTAACCTGTTTAGTTGCTATGGATGTGGCATGGCACCTGCCATACATTATGATAGACGTGTATAAAAAAATTAAGGCTTAAGGCCAGGAGCATCTTAAATAGGTACATTGATTCTTATTCATAATATTCTAGAGTGCCATGCCATTTAAATGGTGCTTATTTTGTACACACATACCTCACATAATACAGTATATCCCATTTTGATGTTTGGGTGTTGTGTATGTATATATATATATCAACACAGCATCATAAAAGCAGCCAGACATGTGCTATATTTATAGATGTGTAAATATGGAGCAACGTTAAATGTGTAATACATTATATTTCTAACACTGTCTTCCTGTGAGACACGTTTCATTCAACACACATGCACAGTCTCAATCACACACGACACACAGAACTATACAGTACATGCACACTCTTATTATACACAGAGACATAATATCCATAAATACACACTCACACTCACACTCACACACACACACATACAAAAAAACATAGAATATGAAATACATGCACACGTATGCACATATAATACACACTGCAGTGCACAAGACTGCAAGGCGTTACAGTGGACAGTGAACACAGCCACAAAAATATTTTTTCAAAGCTTCATGCATTGTGATCTGCTGACTCTAAAAAACCCATTTGAATGAATGATATTTCACCTTTTTGACTGTTATGAAGGCATGCCTCTTCCGATGACCTTCACATTTTGCATGCTTGTTTAGTGTCTTAATATGTATAATAGTACTTAATGGCAAGTCAGTTGGATTATTCATCAAGGAGCAGCGAGCTTTCAGGTAGACTTTTGAGGTTAATATAATAAAGGACCCTGTTATGGCCACACAAATGAAAAAGTTCAACATGTCTTTGATAATTATTTATCTAGAGTGTCCAGAGATTTGTTTTGTGGTGGAAATTTGGAAATTGCTTGAAAGACCTAAAATAAGTATGCAAATGTACGTCTTTAACATCATCACCAATAACTCGCGAACTGTTTGATTGACATCAATGGATCAAGAGGCAAAGTTGTTCAGAATGAGGAGAACTATCATATGATATCATTAGTTTGTGTAAATTAAAAATGTCACGTGATACATAATTGTTTAAGCAATGAAATACGCATCAATTTTACCATTTTTACTGTTATAGCGCCACCTATTGTCCAAACGCCACGTTCTTTTGTGGGTGACCTCGGAGTGACGTTATACACATATTTCCCAAGCCCCATGATGATATGTTAAGCCGTTCTGGATTTAAGGCCATTTAAATGTGATAGGCTTTGCCCACTTTAAGTTTTGGCATCCCTAAGCGCCGGTGAAATGAAATTTTTACTTTTTTTCAATAATTTTTTAGATTTACACTCCACAGAAGTCAGCTGCATTGGTTTGGTTCCGATCGGTTGAAAAACCAAGGACTAGTTCGCGAAAGTAGGTTTTTTACCTCATCAGCGATTACTCAGGAACCGTTCGATCGCCAGAAGTGGTTCTAGAGGCAAAGTTGCTCAAAATGAAGAGAGCTATTATATAATTTCATTAGTTTGGGTATATGTCAAATGTCACGTGATACACAGTTGTTTTTGCACTCCAAAAGCGTTAATACGCCCCCCGGTGGCCGAATAAGTTCATATTTCTTACAGACCTTCAAGACCATGAGACGAATAAGCCCAGTCAGTGTCGTTTTGATCAGCCTTTGTTAACCCGGTGCAATGAGTGCTCAAAATTCATCGGCCGATGGCGGCCATGTTTTTTGAGATACACCAATGTCCTTTTTGATAGTCATGGGACATGACACAAAGACACACCATACCAAATAATAAGTCAATCGGGGAAACTGTTGCCTAGTTATAGTCATTTTTGAGTTGATTCCTATTATAGCGCCACCTAGTGGCGGATCGGCGCTTGTTTTTTTATATGACCTCGGACTGAGCGTCTACGTATACGTACCAAACCCCATGAAGATATCTCAAACGGTTGACGAGTTATGACCATTTTAACTAAATATGCCACTTCCGGTTTGGACGTTTTAGCGCCACCTAGCAATCGTGAATTGAAAATTCAACTTTATTTCAATAACTATTTACATTCACACTCCACAGAATCCATCAGCGTTGGTTTGGTTCCGATAGGTCAAAAATCCAGGGACTAGTTCATTTTTTTTTTTTCCCATAAAATGCTAATTAGCGAAAAATCTATAATGACGGAAATGAAATCGGAGATATACGTTTTTTTAGTTTTGAGCCAGTGATTACACTGATATAAGACACTTCGGTGTGCGACGAACGGTTCAGGAGTAACAAGCGCAAACGCGTTTGTCATCGCTGTAGCGCCACCTATGGGTCGATTTGGCTGGCTCCGTGTATCTGAGTAGCGACAAGGACTACTACCATCTGACCAGGTCTCAGCTCTGTCGGCCTTACGGTTTGGGCTGCACGATGAGTTTTATGGCAGAATAATAATAAGAAGAAGAAGAAGAATAAAAATCTTAACAAATACAATAGGTTTCTAGCCCTTCGGGCTCGAACCCTAAATATAACTGCAAGCAGTAATCATCGGGTTCGAGCAGTGTAAGGGGACTAAGGTCGACTGAATTCGCTGACTATGGTCAGGAATCGCACCATAAGACATCCGCAACAGATGACACTTACCCATAACCAGAAAAATGAAAGAAATGGTCAGCAACGGTTAATACAGACCACACATGCTTACAGTCATATGCAAAAACAGGTGTAAACCGATAAAACGTAAGGGACGAGTGCATTGAACCAATTCCCATGTCTCTACTATGTTCTGTTCCAGAGATATAGGTCTAGCTTAATGGCTAATAAGTTAACCTTAGTTTAGTTGCTATGGATGTGGCATGGCACCTGCCATACATTATGATAGACGTGTATAAAAAAATTAAGGCTTAAGGCCAGGAGCATCTTATATAGATACATTGATTCTTATTCATAATATTCTAGAGTGCCGTGCCATTTAAATGGTGCTTATTTTGTAAACACATACCTCACATAATACAGTATATCCCATTTTGATGTTTGGGTGTTGTATATATATATATATATATATCAACACAGCATCATAAAAGCAGCCAGACATGTGCTATATTTATAGATGTGTAAATAAGGAGCAACGTTAAATGTGTAATACATTATATTTCTAACACTGTCTTCCTGTGAGACACGTTTCATTCAACACACATGCACAGTCTCAATCACACACGACACACAGAACTATACAGTACATGCACACTCTTATTATACACAGAGACATAATATCCATAAATACACACTCACACACACATACACACAAACAAAAAAACACAGAATATGAAATACATGCACACGTATGCACATATAATACACACTGCAGTGCACAAGACTGCAAGGCATTACAGTGGACAGTGAACACAGCCACAAAAATATTTTTTCAAAGCTTCATGCATTGTGATCTGCTGACTCTAAAAAATCCATTTGAATGAATGATATTTCACCTTTTTGACTGTTATGAAGGCATGCCTCTTCCGATGACCTTCACATTTTGCATGCTTGTTTAGTGTCTTAATATGTATAATAGTACTTAATGGCAAGTCAGTTGGATTATTCATTAAGGAGCAGCGAGCTTTCAGGTAGACTTTTGAGGTTAATATAATAAAGGACCTTGTTATGGCCACACAAATGAAAAAGTTCAACATGTCTTTGATAATTATTTATCTAGAGTGTCCAGAGATTTGTTTTGTGGTGGAAATTTGGAAATTGCTTGAAAGACCTAAAATAAGTATGCAAATGTACGTCTTTAACATCATCACCGATAACTTGCGAACTGTTTGAATGACATCAATGGATCAAGAGGCAAAGTTGTTCAGAATGAGGAGAACTATCATAAGATATCATTAGTTTGTGTAAATTAAAAATGTCACGTGATACATAATTGTTTAAGCAATGAAATATGCATCAATTTTACCATTTTTACTGTTATAGCGCCACCTAGTGTCCAAACGCCACGTTCTTTTGTGGGTGACCTCGGAGTGACGTTATACACATATTTCCCAAGCCCCATGATGATATGTTAAGCCGTTCTGGATTTAAGGCCATTTAAATGTGATAGGCTTTGCCCATTTTAAGTTTTGGCATCCCTAAGCGCCGGTGAAAAGAAATTTTAACTTTTTTTCAATCACTTTTTAGATTCACACTCCACAGAAGTCAGCTGCATTGGTTTGGTTCCGATCGGTTGAAAAACCAAGGACTAGTTCGCGAAAGTAGGTTTTTTATTTCATCAGCGATAACTCAGGAACTGTTCGATCGACAGAAGTGGTTCTAGAGGCAAAGTTGCTCAAAATGAAGAGAGCTATTATATAATTTCATTAGTTTGGGTATATGTCAAATGTCACGTGATACACAGTTGTTTATACACTCCAAAAGCGTTATTACGCCCCCCGGTGGCCAAATAAGTTCATGTTTCTTATAGACCTTCAGGACCATGAGACGAATAAGCCCAGTGAGTGTCGTTTCGATCAGCCTTTGTTAACCAGGTGCAATGAGTGCTCAAACTTCATCGGCCGATGGCGGCCATGTTTTTTGAGATACGCCAATGTCCTTTTTGATAGTCATGGGACATGACACAAAGACACACCATACCAAATAATAAGTCAATCGGGCAAACTGTTGCCTAGTTATAGCCATTTTTGAGTTGATTCCAATTATAGCGCCACCTGGTGGCGGATCGCCGCTTTTTTTTTTATGTGACATCGGACTAAGCGTCTACGTATACGTACCAAGCCCCATGATGATATCTCAAACAGTTGACGAGTTATGACCATTTTAACTAAATATGCCACTTCCGGTTTGGACGTTTTAGCGCCACCTAGCGGCCGTGAATGGAAAATTCAACTTTTTTTCAATAACTATTTATATTCACACTCCACAGAATTCATCAGCGTTGGTTTGGTTCCGATAGGTCAAAAATCCAGGGACTAGTTCATTTTTTTTTTTTGCACAAAATGCAAATTAGCGGAAAAATTTGCATACCGGAAATGAAATCGGAGATATACGTTATTTAAGTTTTGAGCCAATGATTACACTGATGTAAAACACTTGGGTGTGCGACAAACGGTTTAGGAGTATCGATCAAAAACGCGCTTCTTCTCGCTGTAGCGCCACCTATGGGTCGATTTGGCTGGTTCCGTGTATCTGAGTAGCGACAAGGACTACTACCATCTGACCAAGCCTCAGCTCTGTCGGCTTTACGGTTTGGGCTGCACGATCAGTTTTAGGGCAGAATAATAATAAGAATTAAAGCTGCAAGCAGCATTTAGCGGGTTCGAGCGATTCAAGGTGTCTGAGGCACGTCTGCCAGGCTCAGGAATAGCACCATAGCAGATCCACGACAGACGACACTCTAGCACACCAAGTAAAATGTCAGAAACGTGTTATACAGTTGCAGAGACATAGATCTTGCTAAAAGGTTGCTAAGCTAATCCGTTTGGTTGCTATGGGCGTGCAATGCCACCTGCCAATTAATAACACATCAAACCACAAGTCATGCAAAACAACCCCATTGTCTCTACGATGCTCTATTGCAGAGATAGAGGTCCAGCTTAATGGTTGCTAAGTGAACAGTTTAGTTGCTATAGGTGTGGTATGGCACCTGCCAATTGATAACACATTAAGCCACAAGTGAAATTAACAGAACCCCTGTGTCTCTACAATATTCAACTGCAGAAATATAGGTCTGTGTTAATGGCTGTAAAGCTAATCTGTTTAGTTGCTATGGGCATAGCTTGTCACCTGTTATATTATAATACACTTTTCCATGAGTAGAACTAAGTAACTTCTTTGTCTCCATGACATTATATTGCAGAGATATAGGTCTATTTTGTTAATTTAATGCATATTTTTCAAAATAGCCTCTTATGTGTTTTGATGAATTAATATTGAATAAAAAATCTAGGACCATTTTAAATGGATACATTGATTCATATTCATGAATACATTGTGGTCAGTAGGACATTGACATTGTCTGCAAAAATATTTTAGAAGGCCTTGCCATTTCAATTATGTTTCTTTGGTACACACACATCACATGACAAATCCCATTTCTTCCTGATTTTGATGTTTGGTTCGAACTTCAGGAAGTCATGTTTACCATGTCTAAATGTCTAAATGCATTGAGTTGCTGCCATGTGACTGGCTGAGTAGCAATTTGGGTTAACATGCAATTAAACTGGTGTACCTAATAAAGGTGTGTTATATATATCAACACTTATCTTAAATGCAGCCAGAAATGTGCTATAATTATAGATGTCTAAATATGCAGCAACGTTTAATGTGTAATACATATAATTTCTAACACTGTCTTCCTGTGAGACACATTTCATTACACACACATGCACAGTCTCGATCACACAAGACACACAGAACTATCCGGTGCATTCACACTCTTTTATCGTTCCTTTATCAAAGCTACATGCATTGTGATTTGGTGACTCTATAAGAAAGCCATTGAAATGAATGATATTTCACCTTTTTGACTCCTATGAAGGAATGCCTCTTCCTATGAGCATAACATTTTGCATGCTTGTTAAGTGTCTTAATATGTATAATAGTACTAAATGGCAAGTCAGTTGGATTATTTATTAAGGAGTAGCGACCTATAACATACTCGTTTCACGCTAATATAATAAAGGACCCTGTTATGGTCACAAAACTAAACAAAACTCAACATGTTTTTGATGATTATTGACCTAGAGAGTCCAAAGAAATGAACTGAGGTGGAAATTTTGACATTGCTTGAAAATCCTTAAACAAGTTTGCAAAAGTAGGTTTTTTACATCATCACCAATAACTCACAAACCATTTGATAGACATCAATGGTTCAAGAGGCAAAGTTGTTATGAATAAGGAGATCTATCGTTTGATATCAATAGTTTGTGTATTAGTCAAATGTCACGTGACACACAGTTGTCTAGGCCACAAAAAGACATGCACATTTTGCCATTTTTACTATTATAGCGCCACCTAGAGTCCAAACGCCATGTTCTTTTGTAGGTGACCTCAGAGTGATGGTCTACACATATGTTCCGAGGCCCATGATGATATGTTAAGCCGTTCTAGATTTATGGGCATTTTAATTTGATAGGCTCCGCCCATTTTTTTATTTTTGCGCCCCTAAGTGACCGTGAAAGGAAATTTCTACTTTTTTTCGATAATTATTTACAATCACTTTCCACAGAAGTCATCTGCATTGTTTTGGTTCCGTTAAGTCGAAAAACCAACGACTAGTTTGCGAAAGTAGGTTTTTGACATCATCAGCGATAACTCACGAACCGTTCGATCGACAGAAGTTGTTCCAGAGGCAAAGTTGTTCAGAATAAGGAGAACTATCATTAGATATCAATAGTTTGGGTATATGTCAAATGTCACGTGATACACAATTGTTTAACCACTTCTAAAACGTTATTTCGCCCTCCAGTGGCCGAATGAGTTCACATTTCTTACAGACCTTAAGGACCATGAGACGAATAAGCCCAGCGAGTGTCGTTTTGATCGGTCTCAGTTAACCTGGTGTAATGAGCGCTCAAATTTCATTGACCAATGGCGGCCATGTTTTTTGAGATACGCCAATGTAGTTTTAGATATTCATGTAGCATGAGACAAAGACCCACCATACCAAATATATAGTCATTCGGGCAAAGGGTTGCGTAGTTATAGCCATTTTCTAGCTCATTCAAATTATAGCGACACCTAGTTGCCAAACGCCGCAGTTTTTTTATTGTGTCCCCGGATTGAGGGTCTACACATATGTTCCAAGCCCCATGAAGATATCTCAAACAGTTCACGAGTTATGGCCGTTTTAGCCAAATCTGCCACTTCCGGTTTGGACGTTTTAGCGCCACCTAACGGCCGTGAATGGAAAATTCAACTTTTTTTTGATAATTATTCATATTCACACTCCAAAGAATTAATCAGCGTTGGTTTGGTTCCGATAGGGCAAAAATCCAGGGACTAGTTCATTTTTTTTTTTTTTCATAAAATGCTAATTAGCGAAAAATCTATAATGACGGAAATGAAATCGGAGATATA
Organism: Triplophysa tibetana; assembly: GCA_008369825.1. Classification (NCBI taxonomy): domain Eukaryota; kingdom Metazoa; phylum Chordata; class Actinopteri; order Cypriniformes; family Nemacheilidae; genus Triplophysa; species Triplophysa tibetana. The sequence continues at coordinate 12,594,697 of CM017901.1, read as the reverse complement.
CGTTTTTTTAGTTTGGAGCCAATGATTACACTGATATAAGACACTTGGGTGTGCGACAAACGGTTAAGGAGTAACAAGCGCAAACGCGTTTGTCATCGCTGTAGCGCCACCTATGGGTCGATTTGGCTGGCTCCGTGTATCTGAGTAGCGACAAGGACTACTACCATCTGACCGAGTCTCAGCTTTGTCGGCCTTACGGTTTGGGCTGCACGATCAGTTTTATGGCAGAATAATAATAAGAAGAAGAAGAAGAATTAAAGCTGCAAGCAGCATTTAGCGGGTTCGAGCGATTCAAGGTGTCTAAGGCACGTCTGCCAGGCTCAGGAATAGCGCCATAGCAGATCCACGACAGACGACACTCTAGCACACCAAGTAAAATGTCAGAAACGTGTAATACAGTTGCAGAGACATAGATCTTGCTAAAAGGTTCCTAAGCTAATCCGTTTGGTTGCTATGGGCGTGGAATGGCACCTGCCAATTAATAACACATCAAACCACAAGTCATGCAAAACAACCCCATTGTCTCTACGATGCTCTATTGCAGAGATAGAGGTCTAGCTTAATGGTTGCTAAGTTAAATGTTTAGTTGCTAGGGTGTGGTATGGCACCTGCCAATTGATATCACATTAAACCACAAGTGAAAGGAACCGAACCCCTGTGTCTCTACAATATTCAACTACAGAGATATAGGTCGGTGTAAATGATTGTCAAGCTAATCGGTTTAGTTGCTATGGGCATAGCTTGTCACCTGTCATATTATAATACACTTTTCCATGAGTAGAACAAAGCAACTTCTTTGTCTCTATGACATTCGATTGCAGAGATATAGGTCTATTTTGTTAATTTAATGCCTATTTTTCAAAATAGCCTCTTTTGTGTTTTGAAGAATTAATATTGAATAAAAATTCTAGGACTATTTTAAATGGATACATTGATTCATATTCATGAATACATTGTGGTCAGTAGGACATTGACATTGTCTGCAATAATATTTTAGAAGGCTGTGCCATTTCAATTATGTTTCTTTGGAACACACACCTCACATGAAATATCCCATTTCTTCTCAATTTTGATGTTTGGTTTGAACTTCAGGAAGTCATGTTTACCATGTCTAAATGCCTAAATGCATTGAGTTTCTGCCATGTGACTAGCGGAGTAGCAATTTGGGTTTACATGCAATTAAACTGGTTTTATCTAATAAAGGTGTGTTGAATATATATATCAACACAGCATCTTAAAACCAGCCAGACGTGTGCTATATTTATAGATGTGTAAATATGCAGCAACGTTTAATGTGTAATACATTATATTTCTAACACTGTCTTCCTGTGAGACACATTTCATTCCACAAACATGCACAGTCTCGATCACACAAGACACACAGAACTATACAGTGCATTCACACTCTTATGATACAGAGGGAAATGATATCCAGAAACACACACACACGCACACTACACACCTTTATCCTATACATATTCATCGTTTCTTTAGCAAAGCTACATGCATTGTGATCTGGTGACTCTATAAGAAAGCCATTGAAATGAATGATATTTCACCTTTTTAACTCTTATGAAGGAATGCCTCTTCCTATGAGCATCACATTTTGCATGCTTGTTAAGTGTCATAATATGTATAATAGTCCTAAATGGCAAGTCAGTTGGATTGTTTATTAAGGAGTAGCGACCTATAGCATACTTGTTTCACGCTAATATAATAAAGGACCCTGTTATGGTCACAAAACTAAAAAAAACTCAACACGTTTTTGATGATTATTGACCTAGAGAGTCCAAAGAAATGAACTGAGGTGGAAATTTTGAAATTGCTTGAAAATACTTTAACAAGTTTGCAAAAGTATGTTTTTTACATCATCACCAATAATTTACGAAACCATTTGATAGACATCAATGGTTCAAGAGGCAAAGTTGTTATGAATAAGGAGATCTATCGTTTGATATCAATAGTTTGTGTATTAGTCAAATGTCACGTGACACACAGCTGTCTAGGCCACCAAAAGACATGTACATTTTGCCGTTATTACTTTTATAGCGCCACCTAGTGTCCAAACGCCACGTTCTCATGTAGGTGACCTTGGATTGATGGTATACACATATTTCCCGAGCCCCATGATGATATGTTAAGCCGTTCTGGATTTATGGCCATTTAAATGTGATGGGCTCCGCCCATTTTTGTATTTTGGCGCCCCTAAGCGACCGTGAAAGGATATTTATACTTTTTTTCAATAATTATTTACAATCCCGTTCCACGGAAGTAATCTGCATTGTTTTGGTTTCGATCGGTTTAAAAACCAACGACTAGTTTGCGAAAGTAGGTTTTTGATATCATCAGCGATAACTCACGAACCGTTCGATCGACAGAAGTGGTTCTAGAGGCAAAGTTGCTCAGAAAAAGGAGTCCTATCATATGATATAAATAGTTTGGGTATATGTCAAATGTCACGTGATACACAGTTGTTTATGCACTCCAAAAGCGTTATTACGCCCCCCGATGGCCGAATAAGTTCATGTTTCTTACAGACCTTCAGGACCATGAGACGAATAAGCCCAGTGAGTGTCGTTTCGATCAGCCTTTGTTAACCCGGTGTAATGAGTGCTCAAACTTAATTGGCCGATGGCGGCCATGTTTTTTGAGATACGCCAATGTCCTTTTTGATAGCCATGGGTCTTGACACAAAGACACACCATACCAAATAATAAGTCAATCGGGCAAAAAGTTGCCTAGTTATAGCCATTTTTGAGTTGATTCCTATTATAGCGCCATCTAGTGGCCAAACGCCGCAGTTTTTTTATTGTGACCCCGGATTGAGGGTCTACACATATGTTCCAAGCCCCATGAAGATATCTCAAACAGTTCACGAGTTATGGCCACTTTAGTTAAATATGCCACTTCCGGTTTGGACGTTTTAGCGCCACCTAGCGACCGTGAATTGAAAATTCAACTTTTTTTCAATAATTATTTACATTTACACTCAACAGAACTCATCAGCGTTGGTTTGGTTCCGATTGGGCAAAAATCCAGGGACTAGTTCATTTTTTTTTTTTTTCATAAAATGCTAATTAGCGAAAAATCTATAATGACGGAAATAAAATCGGAGATATACGTTTTTTAAGTTTTGACCCAGTGATTACACTGATATAAAACACTTGGGTGTGCGACAAACGGTTTAGGAGTAACAAGCGTAAGCGCGTTTGTCATCGCTGTAGCGCCACCTATGGGTCGATTTGGCTGGCTCCGTGTATCTGAGTAGCGACAAGGACTACTACCATCTGACCAGGTCTCAGCTCTGTCGGCCTTACGGTTTGGGCTGCACGATGAGTTTTATGGCAGAATAATAATAAGAAGAAGAAGAAGAAGAAGAATAAAAATCTTAACAAATACAATAGGTTTCTAGCCCTTCGGGCTCGAACCCTAATAAGAAGAAGAAGAATAAAAATCTTAACAAATACAATAGGTTTCAAGCCCTTCGGGCTCGAACCCTAATAAGAAAAAACTATGGAGGAAACTTGCTGTTTGTAACATTTTGTCTGGCTGGAACATGTGGACCTTTGCCCATATAGCACAATCTATCTGGCTTACGTCTATTTGACGTCTGCATTTACATCTACAAGACCTGTGCAATACATAGTTTTCTCATCTGCAATACATCTCAGAGACATCTGCTAAAGATCTGGAAATCTGCTGCATAAAAACATCTGCTTAACATCTTAGAAAGAGCAGCTTAACGTCCATTCTAAATCATAAACATCTTACAGACATCTTCTAGATTTCTATATGACGTCTGACAGCAGACGTCTCCGAGACATATAGCAGATGAGTGGTAGATGTCTTGCAGATGTAAATGCAGACGTCAAATAGACGTAACCAAGGTGTATATGTGATATCAAAGTTCCTAATACGCCAGCCAAATTTTATTTTAACAAGATCCCAACATTTTTTCAGTGTGATTTTAAGTTTTAGAATAGATTTGCTTAAAAGACCGTCAGAAATCTGCAACCCAATTAAACAAAACAACCATTGTTTTATTAATTCCACAAAGAAAGAGGCTGGCCAATTGTAAGGCATTCACATCGAGACATATCTTTTCTGAATTACAGATACACAATTAAAGGACGGGAATATTTTTTATGTGTATTTTGAAGACAATCAGTCCAGCTTAGCTCCCAAAGTTTTTGTTTTTAGCATTATATGGTTTATAGTTCAGGGTTGGCAGTAACTGTAGACTGCTGCTCAGTTGAGTGTTAGAATAGCTTGAGTCCAGCTTTAAGTTTGCTGAGGTCACTGTGAGTCCAAAGTGGGCCTTCTGATCCTGTGGCAACTCTGCTCTGAAGTGGAACACTGTGGATAAAGATAAAATTTCGTTAACACAAATGACAAGATTATCTGCAATACAGAATTTTTACAAAATATCTACAAATAACTTCATTTCTGCTTTTAACCCACTGACCGTGTTGCCTTCTAGGTTTCCATTGTAAATATATTACTGTAGAATAATTTTTTGTTCAAAATGTGTTGTTTTGTTTGCAAGTGACGGCACATCCCACATGCTGGCTACAGTTTGTATTTCTTTTAACAACAATGCAAAGTTCTCACCTCCTGTTGCCATGGTGCCGTTGGAGTTGATCTAGCTCCACCTGTTGGTCGAACACGTTTAAGGTTAAATATGATTCCACCATTAAACAGGAGGTGTCCTCTGATTGCCCTGGAACCTTTCCTAATGGATACCGTTTCCAGGGGACCTTATCTGGAAGGACACAAGAACATCAGTCACATCTCCCCACAAAGCAACCCTTTAAAGTTTCACAAATACAAGCAAGTTTTTACGACAATTTCCAGGAGAACGTTTGGAAACTAGAACTATTTTTGCAATTCCACTTGGTACCACCAGTGGTAGAAAAATGACATGCTGCATAAAGTATATGATGGCAAAACAAATTCTTATTTAAAATGGCCGGAGACAATAAACACTCTCATTGCGTGTTTGATTTTGTACATCACCTGTGCACACACTCCACGCTGATCCGCGCAACGCCAAGTTTCTTTCTTGTAGAACTTCTGGGCTCAACTTTTCCTGAAGCTCTACTGTGGGCAGAGCCTGCAGAGATGCAGTGGTGTGGTTCGATGAGTGAGCGTCTCTGTTCTGTGATGCCTTGAGCCATCCCTGAAGGCTCTGTAGGGTGTGTACAGGTTGAGCAGGGTCTGAGGGTTCAGGAGAGGAGTTTCCATGGTAACCCTGCGTGTAGATGTTGCAGAGCTGAAGCAGGTTCTGTTGTGTGTCCAGTGGGAGGGGCTTATCCATGTCACTCAAAATACTTAGAAAAAATAAAAGTTTTGTTAACCTTCGCCTGAGCTATGTGTGCATCTCTTTCACTTTGTATATGTACTCACTGTTGTAGCAGGAATGGTGTAGCTGGACATGGCGCATTCACACAAGCAGAGATGAGAGTTTGCCACGGAAGCGATAATCGGTTCAGAAAGATCCTCTCTTTTGATGTTTTCAACTGCCTGTGAGCTTTCAACTCACCTGTGACAGACAGAATTTTTACACTCTTAAATTTACTATTAATACACTAGCCATGAAAAGACTATTATGCCACACTTTAAAATGTAATAAAAGTAATATAAAGTAATTAACATTGATGTCTGGCTTACGTCTTCTCTCCAATGCGCGTGAACCAGAGACTTCCCTTACAAAAAATACTTGTGGTATTTCTGTGGTACAATATAAAAGTACCACACAACATTTGATTATGATGGGATTACCACAGCACCTTCAGTTGTACAGTATCTCAAGAATTTACCTTAAGATGAAGTCTGTGGTATTTATGTTATTCTCTTTGTGGTATTATACAACACATCCAAACATAACGGCACTTTCTGTTGTACAGCATCACAAGAGTTTTCTAGATGCAGTTCACTATCTCATTACCGTTTCCATGGTAATTGATTGCTGCCCTTTTGTGTTTGAACATGCCTGTCACAGTCTGGCCTGCAACCGCTAATATCCCGCAGCACCCTTTATTTTATATATTAATAAAGATAGCGCAATATAATTTTTACGAGACTTTAAACGAGATAACAAGTGACTTTTTTCCACGGAGTGATGTTTAAAAGGCCCCGGGGAAAACAGGACGTCACCGCAATGGTTTTCCAGATGAGTATTATCTAACTTGCATCGCTTAAGTTTTATTTTGTGTAAATTTACTGTATTTTATTTGCTGGTTAACAGAGCAACAAAAGTTTTGACTGTCACAATTGCTAATTTACGAAGTAAAATTGATGTAAGGGATTTATTGCAATTGTATTTTATCATGTACAGTTTTATTTAAGCCTTTAATGTTTTTTTTCAAATGTAGTACGTTCTGGAGTCAGTGAGTTTTAAACTTTTGGTCTGCAAATGTGCTGTATGCACAAACATTTTGTGTTTCAATTTTAAATCATTTCAATGTATTTACCCTAAAGTTTGGAGGGAATAATGACTTATATCGTGATGGTTTCTACATTGTAAATAAACTTAAATAATATGTGAAATATTGTGTCTTATTTGAATGCTGTTTTTACTAAAGCTCCTGCATATTTCAATGCATAAATGTACCTTACTTGTTAACTTCATATTTTAAGATTAACCTGATTTATATGCTTGTAAAATTGCATAGAGAGCCATTCTTTAACAGATATACTACATAAATACGAAAGTGATACCACAAAGTACGAAAGGAACATTACAGGAATATAATATACTGTGCACCTGAAATTCCTGTGGTAAATACTGAAGAAATATGACAGTACTACCACAAGAATATTTTAGGAATATTACATACTGTACAACAGAAATGTGGGACAACCTGTGGTAAAGCGTCCCAAAAAAAAAAACAGTATACCACACAATTACCAAACAAGCTTTGTGTGGTACTTTTGATGTTTTATCAAATGGAATACCACAGTATATTTTTGTAAGGGTTGTTTTTGCGGCAAATAACCGTGACGAAATCTCCTGCCAGAGTAGACGCTTCACCAGAACTTACGACATGGCTTCGTCACCTGCCTCAAAAACAAGCCTCTGGTTCACGCGCATTCGAGAGATGACGGAAGCAACATCAGCTTTAATAGTGCTGTCAATCTAGATAATTCTCTTAAACAAATGCATCGAGTCGTTTCAGAAGACCTTTGTTAAGACCACGGAGCAGTGTCGAGCATTAATCAATGGCACCCACTCTACCGCATGGAAGTAAAATGATACGTGGTCTTATAACTCCGACTGCATTATTAAAGAAAATAACATATTCAGTTTGGATACCTCGAGGTTAAGTCAAACATGAGGAAATTTTGAGTCTGGGTTGAAGTACAGCTTTAATATATGATATTTCATATTTTTAAATACGCTTGATAACTTGTTTCGACAAACTTCATTTTGGTTTGTGTCCAGTTATGCGCAAAGACTCACATTTAAGCATAGTGCGATGCTTTCCTTCAAAGCGACTTACAAAGTCTTAAAGGGATAGTTACCCCAGATATGAAAATTCTGTCATCATTTACTCACCTTCGAGTTGTTCCAAATCTGTATACATTTCTTTGTTGGGAGTCAACAGGCGGCAAGATCTGTTTGGTTTTGAGCATTTTTCCAAACATCTTTCTCTGTGTTCATTAGAACAAATTTTTTTTTGAAGGTGAGTAAATGATGTCTTTAACAGTTGTTAAGAGAAATAAAAGCTTGAAGAGGGGCAGACGAAATAAAGAAGTTTTTTTTGAGAAATTAATATGGTCGGATTGAAGTTTGAAGAATGAACAGGGAATATTGCAGGCCCTTTTGGGAGAGTAGGCGATTAGTGCAGTGTTTTGGATCGGATGTAAACATGTACAGTCTTTTACCTTAAACATGATTGGTTTATTAAAAGTCATTCCTTACTTTTCGCCACAATTACGGATTAGAAAAGGAATCGATTCCTGTCCTGGAGTCGAATACGACTTAGGGACTCACCCTCCTCCCTATCTCCACCAAAAATTACTTAATGTGCAGACACTTAAATGAAGAAGTAACGTTAGCCATGAAGACTAAAGTTATTTGTTTGTTTTTTGTATATAATTGAATAACTTTTAAACATTTTTGTGTCGTAATCCTTATCATAGCCAAAAATAGATACAATAAGTGTAATTTAGGTACTTACTTCTGCTGTTGCAGAGCAAAATTTCTGAGATCCAAGAGGCAATGTAATATGCTCTGTGACCGGACGGCTCGTTCGAGAGCTCCGTGAACAGTCTGTCCAAAATCAGATTCATAAAGACGGACGAATTCAGGACCTTCAACAAAGGCAACCAGAACCGGTGGAACACTCGAGGAAGACGTGGGGAGAAGACGTCAACAGAGTCCTCTGCAGAGAGACAGAGGGAATTCATGTGAGCATTTACTTATGTATTCTTTGTAGACAAATCTGTCCCAAGAAGGAATCTATTTCTGAATATTCCTATCGGTCCTTATTAGTAAAAAAAATATAGACATGCAGAATTTGTTTTAGTGTATGGTATGTTAAATTCTGTCATTATTTAGACACCCAAATGTTGGAAAAAGAAAACCGCTGGTTCCCATTGGGATTGGTTTTGTGTCCATCCCTACAATAGAACTCCATTGGGACCACAGGTTTTTGGTTCCCAACTATTTTCAAAGTATCTTATTTTGTGTTTTGCAGAAGAAAGAAAATCACACAGGTTTATAATGAGAACAGAACGAGTAAATGACAAAATTTTAATTTTGAAGGTGAACTACTCCTTTAAGCAAACATGTATGTGTTTGTACCTGAAGGGTCAATATCCAGACACTCTAGTTGTTCTGCCGTGGGAATAAGAAATCCATCCTGAACTAAAACATCAACAAGGATCTCTCTAAAAACACAGAGACACAACAGTCTCATATTGAATTAGCACATATACTTTAGAATTTTGCAATAAACACCTGAGCACACACACACACATACCTGGAATCTGCTGCAAAATGTTTGATCTGTGTCAAGATCCAGCCAAGATCAGCGCTGGTATCCGGCAAAATGCCACGCTGCCCTCCTTGCTTTTCCAGCTCTTCATACACCTGCCATAAAACAATAAGCATGTAGAATTAACTGAACACAGTTAACACATTAATAGAGATAACTAGAACATTTAAACAGTGTTTGCTTGTGCATTCACGATGCTAGGTTGCTGATGGTGGTTGCCTGGGCAGTGCCATGCAGTTGCTAAGAGGTTTTACTTTCATTTCATGAATGATTCCATCAAAATAGCCAGCTATTATGGTACAAGGTTATTCTGGTCCATGTATATGGTCAAGGTACATTAAATGCAAGTCTATGTGATGATTTTGATTTATTTTATTATGTGCCAAGTGCAAATCCTGTCTAACAGCTTGGTCATCCTGCTGCATGAGTCTCACAATAACAAGAATACATTGCCCTCTGGAGGTGAAAGATGGGAATGCAAGATTTCTTCATCATTCATGAAAGACTTACCTGAAACTGTTCTCTTTCATAAGTGATGAGCAGTTCTCTGACTTTCTCTGAAAATCAAAGATCAATATGTCATTACATGTATAATTGAATAGTTCAATATTCTATTATACAGATAAACTAAGAAACACTGTTTATTTGATGTACATTTAGTCTTAATACATGTCTGGGCCCACTGCATCTTGATAATTTTCTTACAATAATATAATTTTTACGATAATTGTTTTGACATATTGCAAAACCCCGCCCCCCTGCGTTCCTACACCTTTCCTGTAGCTCAGTGGTTAGAGAGTGGCGCTAACAGTCACGGGTTCGATCCCAGGGATTGCACATACTCAGAAACAAATGTATAGTATAATGCATTGTAGGTTGCTTTGGATAAAAGGGTTGCCCAAAAAAAAAATCAGAAAAAACTGTTGCTATGTCCGACAAGCTTTCGGTATAAGCAATGCGCTCCCAGGGTAATTTTTGTGCACTACCTGGGGAAATAGTGACAAATTTCTGGCTCTGTCACGCTGAGCCCGAAGGGCTAGAAACCTATTGTATTTGTATGTTTTATTCTTATTATTATTCTGCCCTAAAACTGATCGTGCAGCCAAAACCGTAAAGCCGACAGGGCTGAGGCTTGGTCAGATGGTAGTAGTCCTTGTCGCTACTCAGATACACGGAACCAGCCAAATCGACCCACAGTAGGCGCTACAGCGAGGAAAAGCGCGTTTTTCATCGATACTCCTAATCCGTTTGTCGCACACCCAAGTGTGTTATATCAGTGTAATCATTGGCTCAAAACTTAAACCTTTATCTTCAATTTCATTTCCGGTATGCAAATTTTTCCGCTAATTCGAATTTTATGCAACAACAAAGAAAATGAACATGTCCCTGGATTTTTGCCCGATCGGAACCAAACCAACGCTGATGAATTTTGTGGAGTGTGAATGTAAATAGTTACTGAAAAAAAGTTGAATTTTCCATTCACGGCCGCTAGGTGGCGCTAAAACGTCCAAACCGGAAGTGGCATCTTTAGCTGAAACGGCCATAACTCGTGAACCATTTGAGATACCTTCATGGGGCTTGGTACGTTTGCCTCTTGATCCATTGATGTCAATCAAACAGTTTGCGAGTTATTGGTGATGATGTTAAAGACGTACTTTTTCATACTAATTTTAGGTCTTTCAAGCAATTTCAAAATTTCCACCACAGTACAATTCTCTGGACTCTCTAGATAAATAATTATCAAAGACATGTTGAACTTTTTCATTTACGTGACCATAACAGGGTCCATTATTATATTAACCTCAAAAGTCTACCTGAAAGCTCGCTGCTCCTTAATGAATAATCCAACTGACTTGCCATTACTTACTATTATACATATTATGACACAAAACAAGCATGCAAAATGTGATGGTCTTTGGAAGAGGCATGCCTTCATAACAGTCAAAAAGGTGAAATATCATTATTTCAATGGCTTTTTTAGAGTCAGCAGATCACAATGCATTTAGCTTTGAAAAAATTATTTTTGCGGCTGTGCTCACTGTCCACTGTAACGCCTTGCAGTCTTGTGCACTGTAGTGTGTATTATATGTGCATACGTGTGCATGTATTTCATATTCTGTGTTTTTTTGTTTGTTTGTGTCTGTGTGTGTGGATATTATGTCTCTGTGTATAATAAGAGTGTGCATGTACTGTATAGTTCTGCGTGTCGTGTGTGATTAAGACTGTGCATGTGTGTGGAATGAAATGTGTCTCACAGGAAGACAGTGTTAGAAATATAATGTATTACACATTAAACGTTGCTCCATATTTACACATCTATAAATATAGCACATGTCTGGCTGCTTTTATGATGCTGTGTTGATAAATATATATACAACACACCTTTATTAGGTACACCAGTTTAATTGCATGTATACCCAAATTGCTACTCAGCCAGTCACATGGCTGCAACTCAATGCATTTAGACATGGTAAACATGACTTCCTGAAGTTCCAACCAAACATCAAAATGGGATATACTGTATTATGTGAGGTATGCGTGTACAAAATAAGCACCATTTAAATGGCACGGCACTCTAGAATATTATGAATAAGAATCAATGTATCTATTTAAGATGCTCCTGGCCTTAAGCCTTAATTTTATTTATACACGTCTATCATAATGTATGGCAGGTGCCATGCCACATCCATAGCAACTAAACAGGTTAACTTAGCAACCATTAAGCTAGACCTATGTCTCTGGAACAGAACATCGTAGAGACATGGGAATTGGTTCATTTCACTCGTCCCTTAGGTTTTATCGGTTTACACCTGTTTTTGCATATGACTGTAAGCATGCGTGGTCTGTATTAACCATTGCTGACCATTTCTTTCATTTTTCTGGTTATGGGTAAGTGTCATCCGTTGCGGATGTCTTATGGTGCGATTCCTGACCATAGTCAGCGAATTCAGTCGACCATAGTCCCCTTACACTGCTCGAACCCGATGATTACTGCTTGCAGTTATATTTATACATATATTTGCATCCACATCAGCAGACGATGACGTTACATTAATTCAAGGCTACAGTCACACAAATAGATTTATAGCTAACCTAAATGTGGTGTTGTGTTTATATTTAATCTAAATATAAATGAAGTTAAATTTATAGTAATGACAATTTTAGAGAGAGAGTAAATTCGGGCAGAGTTTTGGTCAGCAGTGGTCTTTCTTTGTAAACTTTTAAATATTAGTTCAGTACAGAAAAGTATAACAGTCCATCAGTGTCTTAATCTTTATTTGTGTAAAACACAACAAACATAGTACAGCTGTTGCTTTATGACTTCTTTGTTGAGAACGTCTTGCCTTTAAAATGTAAATGTCACTGCAAATGCAGCTCTTTGAAGGCTGAAGGTGCGCTCATCACATCAAAGGGAGCAAAGCATATCTTGCCAGCTTGTTCATACTTGTAATACGCGAGTAATATCATTAAGTATTATATTATGCCTTAAAACATCACTTCCAGAAACTCTTCAGTCTGTAATTCGTACATTTATGATTCCAACAATATCGTGTCTCGAATCTGTATTGTATAGTGGTGATGTGAACTCCGCTATTCTCCTTCATATATAATAATTTTTTTAAAGTTATAACTTAGTTATTGTTTATCGTTAGTGTGAACGCCCATTGAAGCTGGGTATATATCTGTTTAGTATTACAATAATTAAAAAGCTATCGTTTCATTTTAATCACCAAAGCTCTACTACAGTACTTCAGCGGTCAGTCATAATATCGGCATTATGATCAGTCAGATCGCCTGTCAATCAAACTGCTTGCGAAGGATCAATTGTGCTGTCATGTTTTTCTCTCTTGACCTCACTCATACTCAAACCTGTAAACTCGGAAGAGGTGAAAAAGGTGAAACACATACGAGGGGGGGTGATATAAGTGGGTTGTATTGTCATTTTCTTCAGGCTTCTGGCCTGCGGAAGTGTTTTAAGTGCAAAACATGACTCTAATGGTGCAACAGCTAATCACATGACAACAATTTTGAGCTACAGGAAAAATATGGATTTTGTTAGAATTTGAGATTTTCATGAAAAATAAATACGTTGCCCTCGTCTCAAGATCCCAATGCTCCAAATCATAATTAAACATCTAAAATGATCTTTAAGTTTAAGTTTTCCGAGAGGTGCATCTTTCCCAATACAAACTGGATGCGTGTCCAACGGAATCAAACTTTCTGCATTTAAACGATTCACATAAATTACCTATTTTTGATTCAAAACGGCGAATTTCGCAAAAAAGCGACTAGCTAGCAGATATGCGTACTTACTGTGTCCCTCAATCTCTTTCTTTTTGCTGAGCAGGATATCCTCTTGTCTTTTAGCAGAGTCCTCTTCATCCTCCTCTTCCGAATGGTTCCAGTCCTCCGTCAGCTGACCGCCCAGCTGGCGAGACCAATACTCCTTATGCAACCAGTCCAGTACAAAATCACAACCTAAGACGAACGTAATAAATGAACAAACAATAAGATGGATTCAGATATCGGCAGCTGAGCTTAAAAAACTTCTGTACATATGATGATAAAAACCTGTATGCGTGTCCCATGACCTAAACTTCTATCCATCCCCACATCTTGATGACAAAAACTAAAAGGCCGTAATCTGCTTACTTTGCAATTTAAGGGGGTAGGGGTGTACACATATCTTTCAGTCTGTCTGAACAGTGTAGATACAGTGGTCTGAAAAAGTATGTGCCCACTCCCTGATTTTTTCTTTTTTTTTGCATATTTGTCATGCTTAAATGACCCAGATCATCAAACAAATATTTAAATTACACAAAGAAAACTAGAATAAATACGAAATGCAGTTTTAAAATGATGGTTTTATTCATTAAGGAAAAAACAATCCAAACATTTCTGAACCTATGTGAAAAAGTAATTGGCCCCTAAACCTAATAAATCGTTGTGCCACCCTTTGCAGCAACAACTGCAATAAAGCGTTTGCGAAAGCTTGCAATGAGTCTTTCGCATCGCTGTGGAGGAATTCTGGCCCACTCTTCTTTGCAGAATTGCTTTAATTGAGCCACATTGGAGGGTCTTCGAACATGAACAGCCTTTTTAAGGTCATGCCACAGCCTTTCAATTGGATTTAAGTCCGTACTTTGACCAGGCCACTCCAAAACCTTTATTTTAATTTCTTTAGCCATTCAGCGATGGATTTGCTGGTTTGTTTTGGATCATTGTACTGCTTCACAACCCACGTGCGTTTACGCTTGAGGTCACAAACCGATGGCCGGACGTTCTCTTTTAGGATTTTCTGGTAGAGCGCAGAATTCATGGTTACATCAATTATGGCAAGTCGTCCAGGTCCTGAAGCTGCAAAGCAGACCCAGACCATCACACTACCTCCACCATGTTTGACTGATGGTATGATGTTCTTTTTATTAAATACTTTGTTAGTTGTACACCAGATGTAACGGGACACACACCTAGGGGTGTGCGATATGACGATATTGGATCGGGAACGATTCAAATGACTGCACGATCCACTTTTTCGGAATAATCGTTAAATCGTCCTATGTAGTGCAAGACATGTTATATCCGTTGCTGTTCTATTGAATTTCGTTAACATCATTGCGATAGATTGGGCCATGTTAACAAGCTCGTACACGTTGCTTGTGAATTCAGTAAGATTAAGAGACGCGGTCAGTGACGATGGAGGGAAACACGGAAGAGTTGGTCCCTAAAAACAATTCTACATGAGTAATATTGAAATTGTTTGGGTTTTCCCCAACTGACACGGTCCAAACAACAGTTATTTGCAAATGTGGCAATGATAAGATTCGCACGTCGCATGGCAACACAACAAACCTTTTTAACCAAAAGAAAGCGCCCGAAAGAGTATGCCGACAGTCAAATTATAAACGGATCACATGCGGGTAAATCAGGTACAACCAAGCATCCGGGAACTACAAAGCTTAAACAAACGACTTTAGCGAAAGAAGGATTTGAGAAAGGAATTCAGTATGACAGAACGAGCAAGCGCTGGAAAGATGTAACTGACGCGGTCGCATTTTACCTGACCAAATACATTATTCCAATAAAGACTGTTGAAAATGAGAGCTTTAAAAGACTGCTCATAGTCGTAGATCCAAGTAACGAAAACCCAGCCGCAAATATTTTTCCTCCACGGGCATTCCACAGCTTTACCCCGAGTGCCGCAACAAGATGCAAAACAAAATTCAAAAGTTTTTTTCTAACAGCTGATTTATGGTCTTGCACTTGCATTAAATATTAACTTGATTAAAATATTCTTCAAAATATAATTGGTAAAGAGTATATTTTTATATGGGGACATAGTTTGGCTGTATTGTAGCCCCTTTAATTTACAAAATAGTCTTAAAACCAACTTGAAGAAGAATCGTGATAAAATCGTGAATCGTGATCTATCTAGAAAAAATCATGATTTGAGTTTTTTTCAAGATCGCACACCTCCCAAAAAGTTCAACCTTTGTCCCATCAGCCCAAAGAATATATTGGGGATCATCCAGATGTTTTCTAGCATATGTGAGACGACCCTTTGTGTTCTTTTGGTCAGCTGTGGTTTCGCCTTGGAACTCTCACATGGATGACATTTTTGCACAGTGTCTTTCTTATTGTAGAATCATGAACACTGACCTTAACTGATGCAAGAGAGGCCTGCAGTTCTTTAGATATTGTTCTGGGATCTTTTATGTCCTCCTGGACGAGTCGTCATTGTGCTCTTGGAGTAATTTTGAAAGGCCGGCCACTCCCGGGACAGTTTACCACTGTTCCATGCTTTCTCCATTCGTGGATAATGGCCCTCACTGTGGTTCGCTGGAGTCCCAAAGCCTTAGATATGGCTTTGTAACCCTCTCTAGACTGATACATTTCAATTACTTTGTTTCTCATCTGTTCTTGAATATCTTTAGATCGCGGCATGATGTGTTGCTATTTGAGATCTTTAAGACTACTTCAGTTTGTCAGACAGGTTCTACTTAAGTGATTTTTTGATTCAACAGGTCTAGCAGTATTTAGGCTTGAGTGTGGCTACTGACATTGAACTCAGTTATTCAATTCAACACAGTTAATTCATGATTTACCAAAGGGGGCAATTTTCCCATAGGGTGAGAAATGTTAGGATTTTTTTTCCCTTAATAAATAAAGCCATCATTTAAAAACTGCATTTTGTATTTACTCTGGTTTTCTTTGAGTAATATTAAAATTTGCTTGATGATCTGAAACATTTAAGCATGACAAATATGCAAAAAAACGAAACATCCGAGGGGGGCAAAAATTTTCACAACACTGTATGTGGTACCGGTCCTACTTGCCCTGCAATGCGCAGGTCTTGAACCGGCGTCGGCCCAGACGGGAGAGAAGAGCGTCTCTGTTGGTCGGGGCTTAAGGTTTACCATGCACTGCTCTCTCTCCAGGCCTCCGTTACATATGATATCTGAAGTCTATGTGTGTGTGTGTGTAATGTAAAAGCTGTCTACAGATTCTCTCACCTTTTCTGCACCACTTCAGAGATGGAAGTTTGTTGTGTGTAAAGTCATGTCTGAGATTAACCACCCACTCTGGGATATTTAACTGCCAGAGAAATAAACTGAGGTAAGAACTGCAGTTATGACAGAAAGCAAAGTGAGTAAGTGAACGGTGTGACTTACATTTCTGGCTAAAAGTCGTAAGGGCTTGGCAATTTTTGTCTGTTTCCGTTCTGTGATAACATTTACAAACCTGCCAGACACGGACACAATTGTTCAGAGACCTGACCTTCAGTAAAGTAAAAGCCACTGATTTTAACACCTAAATGAAATAATAAGAGATGAAAAACATACCGAACCAGTGCCATGCCATAGAGAAGCACCAGATCATTGCCTTCCAGATTGCCTGTGTTATCCAGCACCTGACACCGGACCAGATCTGCTGTGCTCGCTACAGCCACTGGAGTGTTTTGTCCAAACCTGTGAAACACTAAATCTAAGTCATTTATTTCGTATACATACTATTACATTTCACCTCATAAACAAATGCCACTGCATTAACAAAATGTGACCGTTTTTTAGATTTATCATACTGATCTCATCGCATCAACTTTGGACACATTCCAAGTTTCAAAAGAAATGCTTAAATATTTAATGTCAACACCGCGAGAGAGAGAAGGAGGAGGGAGAGCGAGAGAGAGGACACCGCATACCTGCCCTGCCAGGCAGAGATTCTGTGCAATGCGTGTTTTTGCAACACATGGTTTCTTGAGTACAGATGCTCCAACACATGATCATACTCCGCTTTGTTCATCCAGGCCACGACGCGACGCGTTTTCTTTGCCGGTTTCCCCTTCATCTTTTGAGCTACGCGTCTATGCAAGTTACTATGTGATATTTAGACAACGGGGCGTCCAACGATTTTAAACTAAAATCGGAAAGAACAAAATATACGACTATATATTTTCCCAACACACGCCCCGCCAGCGGTGCAGCAGGTTTAACGGTCCCTCTAGTAGCGGGAGCGGTTACAGTGGTTCCGTACATGCCGTGGTTCTTTTCCATCAAAAAGATCAAGCAGCTAAAATGTAACGTTACTATGACCAAGTTCATGGAAATACTATAGATTTGTGGATGTTATGGGTTTATTTAAATACTTAAAAAAAACATAAATAAATAAAAATATATGCAAGCCAGCCCATAACAGAGCAAAAAACAGTTCATCCTAATTTCTAATTGAATTATATACTTCCCTAGTGTGAGTAAAATAAATTTCACATAACGTAACCCGATTATAATTTTGCATATTTACACATATGTAACAGATATAATGTAATCTTACCAACTGTAACCAGTCAGTTTTGTGTTATTAAAGGCAATAATTGTTATGGTAGTTTGTGAGCATACTTTATTTGTTTAGAAGTTTTTTCATATTTCTTTAACAGTTTCTGTAAACGTAACGAACTTCAAACTATTGTTGGGACAGTGCTGTGAATCACTTTACTCCAATAGTCTCGTACGAAGTACGTTTTCCCGTAGCAAGCTCTGACATTTGCTCCGGGAAGCCGAGAAAAGACTGGAATTTCTGTGCAAAATGACGTCAGAGCTGGAATTGTGTGGGATACCCCCTCCTCGCATTCCCAGATCGCGCGCGTTCGAGCTCATCGTCGTCCGCGGGACACAAAGCAGCACATAACGGGGCCTGTGCAGATCGGGCGGAGTTTAGCCAAACGCGCTTTGCTGTGCCTCCATCGGCAAGGCTGGGTGTGGTTTTCAAAACTCAGTTCCGTTAGCAGGAAATCGACTCTAGGACCGCTAGCACCTCACTTTGAGCGACAAAGACCCCGCGAAAAGTGAAACTTTGTTGGAGAGATCCGAGGAGTAGGTTTTCCAAAAGAGCGGTGACGGACGTTCACTCTTTGGCGTGGACATTAGCCGCTGGGAAAAAGTTTGGCTGTCTGTTGACTTCATTGTATCAGATCAGTTTGTGACATCCGCGCGAGAGAGACACAAAAAACAGTCAAAATGCCGAAAACGGTGAGTACCCGGGGGACACGTAAACAATCGAATTGGGTGTATTGTGTAGCCAACAAAAGCGAAGATATTTCACGGTGCTTTTCAACGCTGCGCATTTGGGGTGAAACGGGAGACGGTAGCGACGCGTAGGCGCTCGGAAGGGGCGAGGATGGTCTTTCACTTGCTGGAAAACAGTTGGCTTTTCTGCCAACCAATGAAAAGTAGGCCGAACGCGATGCACTATTTTTTTTCTAGCAATAATCGGTTTTATTAATAACAACGAGCTTTCACCTGAACTCGCTACATAATAGCATGTCTCTTTTCAAATAACGTTACACAGGACAATTACTCTAATATAATCGCTCTTTGTTGCATGTTCTAAGTAAATGTATAACATTAAAACCTTTTAATTTCATTTATACTCTTTTTATTCAAACAGACACGCTAAATGTGGTTATATACAGTTCTGTTAGTCGGTGTCGTTTTGTGTTGTATATGGGCTGAACCGTTACTCGGTGACAACATGTAACCCCCCACTATCGTCAAATCTGATTGGCCTTTCTTCAAGTTCCAGTGAATAGACCGCGTCAAGATCATTTAAGCGCCTCCGTGCTGCCGGTTATGGCGCCGCGGGTTCGATTTTTTCTAGATAAGATTCGGGACTGGAAACTATGAGACGTGTCTGAGCCGGTGGGTCCAGCTTGTCCGTCACTATGGGAGGACCGGACGCGGTCATGGCGCAATTTTCCACGCCGAGGCGCGGTGTTCGCCCAAATACCGACCCAAATGCGGGTTTTTATCACGAGGCTCTCTTTTTCGGTTACACCTCGCAATTAGTGAATCATTCTTTTAAGTGGATTACGTTTAAGAGCCAAAGTAAAACAGGATAGACGGACACGTCTTTTCTGATCACGTGGCTCACATCTAGCTCTCAACGTTCTCAGCTTAACGTTCAGTTACTTGCCAGTATATAAATAAATTAAGCCCTTCCGTTTTAAATTTTTGGGTTTGATCTGAAGATTCACACATATATGTTGGTACGTCTTAACTACATAAATAATTGATTGAAATTAATTCAAACAGTCACTTTCAAAAATAAGCACCAGGAAGAGCTGCTATGTTTTGATTTTAAAAGTAAAACCTTGATAATCATACTGTAATGTGTTGTTTGATTTATATTAGAGACATGCATCAATGATATTAAAGATAATTTAAAAAGTTAGCTTAAAGGGATACTTCACCCAACAATTAACATTCTGTCATCATTTACTCACCTTTAGATTGTTCCAAACCTGTATACATTTGTTTTGCTGAACACACAGGAAGAAATTTGGAGGAATGTCAGATCTCATCCACCATTTACTGCCACAGTAGGGAAAATAGATATCATGGGAGGTGAAATTTGACAGTCTTCCCTATATCATCCTGTGTGTTCAGCTTAGAAAGAAATGTATACAGGTTTGGGACAATCTAGGTGTGAGGAAATGAGTACAGCATTTTCTGTATCACTATTTAAAGTATCACTTTACCACAATTAGCATTCATAAAATTTGAAGCCTTTATATTATGATAATTATTATATTTGGATTGTTAAGCGGTAGATAAACATCACAGTCATGTTTGTATTTATTACAATTTTACTAAGGTTAGAGAAATGAAATGAAATGTAACACAACCAGGTTACGATACACGGTGACAAGCAGATTCTAAATACCAGCAATTTTAAAGGTGTCATAGGGCGTGAACATGTGTTTTTCTGTGTCTGTGGTGTGTTATAAGTTGCTCATGCATGTATTAGACATGTAAAATTGCAAAAATTTGAAGTGTCTGAACAAAAGATGCATTCTTGCTAAAAGCGAATGCTCACCCAAACCTGCCTGAAACGCCTTGTGTAACCATACCCCCACAAATCAATGTCAGTTCGTGGTATGAATTGACTAAGACCGCCCAAATGTAAGGTGGGTGTACCTGTCGGTACAATTACTATGGAACCTGATGTTCCAAATATGGTAAGAAGCGTTACACTTCCGTCACACTCTTGTAGTATTCGACCAATCACTAGGCACTGGCTAACTGGCCAACCATAGCATACGTCGCTTTTCAGAGCGATGAGCTTTGTAAAAAATCTGTTAGTTTCAGAGAGCCGGGGCAAAGAGGAGATCCACACATGCACATGTGGAAAATACAGTGTTTTTTTACCTTAAATCATGTAGATACATTGCATTACATCTCAAACAAACGATAACATTCGTTTTAGCTGTGAAATATGACTCCTTTAAGAATTGAGTGCTGACAACATGGTTCAAGGCTAAGTTAAACCTGACGTGTTAAGAGTTGATCTCAAATATCTCAAAATATCTCCATCACACCTATATGCAATAGCTTACACATTGTATGTAGTCTTTGTATGGTAGGCTCAGATTCTTTACCGGATGACCTTTCACTAGTCTCCTTATGTTGCAGAGTGAGGACAAGCTCAGCTGAAGGGAGATTGAATTTGAATTATATAAGTTATATTACATTATACATTATATACGTCTGGTTGATGTCATGGTTGAGGTGCAATAACAAATTAAGTAGATAATACTGTAAAATCCAGAGTGTAAGGGAGGAGTGATTCCATAGCTCACTAGATAGGGTACACTTTTTTTGGGAATGAATGGAACACATTAAAGCACATTAAAGCTTCAAATGTACATTATGTGGATGTTCCCTGGAACAGTGTTTGGAATCATGTTGGCCTGTAAAATAATTCGGAACTTTTTTAGAGTCTTACACGTCCGTGAGTTTTTTTTCCGATAATGACTCAAGGTTTCTGTGCTTAGACTGTGCTGACATCACTTCCTGTTTGTACATTTCCTGTTCTGGGCCAACTAGGTTTGATGCTGCCACTTAGTACCTTATTTGGAGTTTCACAGAACTGCAGCGTGCACACACACAGCTTTGTGTAGTGAGGACAGGCCCCTTTTCCGCTGCAGATTTCAGTTGCCTAGTCAATGCAGCTGTTTATCAAAGCTAATGTACCAAAATGGCCTCTTTTAGACTTGGCACACTCCCCTCTCTCTCTTGCTCACATACTCTCACACACATAAAAAGTCATCAGTTCCTCTCAGTGTATCGAGTGGGAGTTACAGGACCTCTGTAGGTTGAGGTCAGAAGGAGTGAGCAGGCGAGGAAGTGCGCGACTTATGACAGGTCACATTAACACGGTCATCCTCTTGCAACCATTTTAAAACTTTTTGTTTGACCTTAAACTTTCTTTAAACACAGCAAAAGTTTGCCTCATAACTATTTCCTAATATAAACTTTAGGGATGTCATGATACAGCGTGGCATGATGTTTTGTGATACAATATGTATGTGGGTCTATAGTGTAGCATCTATAAAAAATAATTTTGGGTGAGCTGTGAATGTGACTAGCTTAAACATATCCGGTTTTATTTTTCAGTAACAGATCAGTTCAATTTGTATTATTTTACATACAGAAGGTTCAGCTAAACATTGAATGCTGTCAATTCTATAACACAATACAACAAAAATGTTATTGACAAACTATTTAATTGTTTTGAAATTTTTTATAACTTTATTATAAATTATAAAATCTTGTTCAGCATATTGTGGTACATCGTTCTTTATCGATTCATGAGGTGAGCGTATTGTTACACCTCTAATAGCCATAAAGCGTTCAGAAATTAAACTTGATAATGTTAGTGTACACCAATGCCTTTGTATTATTTATGAACTGCTTATACATGACCGGTCCATTGTGAATTCAAAAGAGGGCTGGAGGTCTTTGGTATGTGTCAGGTGGGGAAGGATTAACTACGAACACACGCACACACGGGGAAAGATTAATGATCTTTAATAAGGTAAAGCTCCAGGGGGTTTTGAGGGAAAGTTCTAGAGTTTGTCGAACACTTCACATCCCGATGGAGGAAAACGGCAGGATTGAACTACATCTCACTTCAAAACTTGTAAGTCCAATTTGTGTGCGTGTATAATAATAAATAAATAAATATTTATGAATATGAAGAGTTGGTTCCAAAATGAGATAATTCCGTTTTTTTATAAATCATGTTTGTGTTATCATGTTTTTATTGTGTTAGTTAGCTGTATTTTTTTGAGTTATTATGGCTTAAATCAAAACAAACCACCGCAATTTGATTGATATCAATTGAATTGCAGAATAAAAAACATGATTTTAGGTTTTTTTAACGGATTCATCTCATTTTGGAACCAAACTCTTCATATATTTTATTGTATTAAACACCTTTTTTATTTTGCGTATGTCAATTTGAAAGATTTCTTAAGTATACTTAAACCATAGAGTTGAGTGGCTAGTTATATACAGGCCGAGGCCTTTTGTCTAACATTGATTTCGCTGATTATTTAACCGACTAAAGGGGTCTTCCATTCAAACGTGAAAAGTGAAAGCGTGTCTCATTTTGGAAACGGAAAGTCTGTTCTGCATTTTGCATTTGATTTAGTAACAGGTTAATGGTAAAGTTTGACAAAATTCTCTCCAAAAAAATGTCAGCATTTTAGATTCCCAATAACACATTTGTTTGAATGCATGGCAGTGTGTCTGTAAATAGGATTTATAAGGGAGATTTGGACCAGAAGGAATGTTGCCTACTAATCAAATAATTCATGCAAATCCTTCTGTTTTCTAAAAGATTGAGTCCCTGTTGAAATCCTCTGCATATGTCGATTTATATAAAATGTTTTATACACATAATCATATTTGACATATCCTGTCATTTAAAGAAATAAAACACGTAAACTGTGTTTGCATAATGTCTCCTGGTAGGTTATTAATTATTTTTGTTAAAATGCACTATGTGGCGAAGAAATTACAATGACCCCATTTTGATGAAGCTATATTAATGTTTATGGGAACTTGAATGACTCGCATACTTTGCATTTCTAGGTTTCTGTTGCGCACATACAAGTGTTTTAACAGCAGTGAAAGAAAAGCAAAACGAGTATTACTGGTGTCATGTTGAACATTTTTCTGTTTCAAAGATCGAGCCGCAAATGCAGTCAAAATTTGCTGTCACAATCATTTTTCGGAGGGAAGTATGTAGTGTTCAGTTAACCAAAGAAAGATAGAAGAATTAGAGAGACCTCAGTTACTTTGTGGTTAAAGTTAACTTGGGGAAACCGTAATATAAATACGTGGTTGCCAGCTGTTAGCTTTATATTTCTTCTTGTTTGCCTGGTAGGATGGGTTGCCATTTCTTTTCATAGTCTGTGTATGTGAATGAGATTGAATCAAATTTTGAGTTTAGTTTGTAAATGAGAGGGTTGTATGTGTTAGTTAAGATATTACCTTTAATTACTCAAGGTTTTTATGGCTTGTTCTGGTTTCAAGTGCAAGTCTTTTTCAGGATGGGAGAGTGTGATGTGTAGGCTTGTTAATTGGCTTTGGTGTGTAACAGAATGAATAAGGAAGGGGTTTGAGGCCAAATCTCAGTCTTGTCTAGCCAGCCGTTAGACTGACGACATAAGGTTTGGACCTCATAGCGGCTTTCTTTTGCCAAGAACTGCCCAAGAGCCTGCCTGACTAACATGTACAACAGCCAATTGAATTACATTTGGTTCAGCATCATGCTGGATGCGTGAAAATGTTAAGTTGGTTCCCCAACGTGTGCTGAAAATTATGTAGAATTGAATTCCTGAAGTGCTTCCAGGTTTATGCATCATACGTTTAGTCAACAATTCATGACGTATAATGCAAAGATTAGCCAAATCTTGGATTTATATAAACCGGAATTATCGTTATTGCAAGATGGATTTCTTAACCCTAAACTTTTCATTGCAGAACAATGCTAACAATTTATTAAAAAAGTTTTATTTTATTTTACGGAGCGCCGGACATTACATGCAAATTGTTATATCATGGCCATGATTTGTTAGTTAACTGTAAGTTTATTCATCATGGAGTAAAAGATGCGCTCTCATTCTGTCTCCAGTGTCATTGCGAACGCACTCTTGCTCTTTCTCTAGTATCTGGACGAGTGCATTATCGCATACATCATAACATGACCTGCTTTGTTAGCAGCAATGTTGTGTTCAGTCGAAGGCACTGATCTATATTAATGGATAGATTGCTAAAGACGTCACCACACTGAAGCTACCACGCCGCCATGCTGGTATTCCCAAATGTACTATTAAATTAATTGGGAGTTATCACACATTTATGATAAAACACTAACTTAACAGTCCCTGTTTTTTGTATCTTATATCTTTTAAGTCTCACAGTACATCCTTACAAAGCAAATGTCTTGGAGAAAATAATTTGGTCCTACTTTGGTTTATAGAGTGTCCAACAACAGGTTTACGTACATACACGGTGTAAAAACACTTTCATTTTCTAATTATAGGCAGTTATTATTACCTTACTTCTTGACTGACTCTCAAATGATTCATTTTGTGATCCATCTGTCTAATCCCCTTCTTTCTGTCAGCCTACTCTGATCTGTGGTCAGATGGTCTAGTCTGCCGTGCAGCGTCACAATTGAAACGTAGGCGAGCATTACACGTAGTTTTGCAAATCTGACCCCGAACTGAAATTAGAACGACAGACGACTCGTTTGCTTGATTCGAGGTTGACTTCTTTCTCCCAAGCCAGTAACTTAAATATTCATTTACTTTTGGCTTAACAACTTGGCAGTCTGCTTACATTCACACACAGCAACACTACATATGACAAATTTGCTTATTATAAAAACTAAATGCAGATGAATGCAGGCAGTATACGTTCTTTAGTTCATTAAGCTTTATTTCTAAACATTTACAAATGTGCCATTACAACCGTGTGCAATACACACTCACCTTCTATACACTGATTTCTATACGTCGCAATTCTGCCCAAAATAAACATAAACGTTGGAAAAAATATCAGAAGTAACAATTCATTTTATAACACAGGAAAACTATAAAACTTACTGCGTGCCTATTGAGCTGAAAACTGGTTATATTAGACAATCATTTCGAATGTATGTCAATGCCTGTCTCTGTCAGTTGCGCAAAGTAAGATGGCCGCGCTATTTCTTCCGATGGCTTCACCTCCTGCCTTTTAGCTTTCTAGGAGCAATCCAGTCATTTATATAGATCAGTGGTCAAAGTTTAATTGACGCAATCCACGCATTCAACACATCCAAATAAGCACCAGTTTACAATAACGACGTGCCGCCCACTCATGATTCAGTAACGAATTTAAGAAGACAGGAGAAAGTCGGTCGAGATACTTCACGATCGCCATATATCACATTTATAATCTGATCTCTAGAGATCCAGTTGTCGGCTGTTTACTTGAAATGCACGTTTATAGCATATTTCTTTGCTTTACATGCTGTAATTTTTTTAAATCATGATGTTAAATAATCTGTCAAATTAATCTGTTGATATCTTCAGGGTACTTTCACACCTTTATTTTTATAAAAATCATATAATTCCTTATATAATCGCCCCTATTTTAGAGCATTTTATTGATTGCAAAAACAAGTTAATATAGTTTTATGATTATATATTATGATAAAACTATGATGAGCATTTACATTCGAAAAATTATCCGATCCGTGACCCAAAATCCATAAAATTATCCGAGCCACCAGTTTTGTGATCCGTTGCACCACTAGTTGGCACATTACACAAGTCATTTCAAACATTGAAACGTATACCTTCAGATTAAAAGATTTTTAAGATCACGAGAAACATTTTGTCAAGTGAACCCAAAATAGTGTTTGTGTGTGTCATACGAGGGGCTTGGTACTAATTCTATTTATAACCTAGCTTTGTGTAATATGCTTATTGTCAGCTCTTGTTGAAGACAAAATATTGCATGTCAAGTGTTTGGGATCAAAGCATCTGCTAAATAGATAAATCAATGTAAATGAAAACTGTAGTTCTTCACATCCTACTTTAGTTATGTTAGTTTCTATGGGAACACTTGGATTCACCAAAATAATTAAATTGTATCTTTGCTACAATAAAAAACAATCTGAACTTGCTAGCTAAATGTTTTTATTGTCGATACTACTGCCATTTAGGTTATTTTACATGTCACAACGGTCAATCATTCTCGATTAGCATCTATTAGTATGTGCTGCTAAAATAACGGTTATGATACAATATTATGTGCAATTTGTAAGGAAAACATTTGTCTTAATGTCTAAATACTATCTTTAGCCTATTCTCTACTGTTTATATGTGTCATTGTGTAGATGTCATTGTTCTGGATGTGTATGAGCAATGTGAGTGCGTCTTGAGTTAAGGATTGTTCTAAGAATAGTGATAGAGAAACACTAGAACGCCGGGTCGGCTGTAAAGACCACACCCATATCACACACACCCTGACCAGGCAGAATTACACATTCTTGGTTCCTGTTTCATGAAGCCATGCACTATTTTTACACTGTGAGACCATCCGGGAATGAGAGAGTCCATTAACCTACCGATACTGTTCCACACTTCCTCGCAAACTTGCCAGTGCTGAAAGAGATGTATTATATTGGAGCTTGTGTATATGAAATGAACTTTCACTCAAAGAGGAGTGGAAATAGAAAGTAGAAAAACGACAGTCGTTGAGAAAGTTTGACTTGTTCTCTTTCTGTTCCAACTGGCTGATGTAAGTCTGTGAAACAGCAGAACTAGGGTTCACACCCAAACACACACACACACACACACACAGAAAGACTATTCCTAAATGAATCACCCTATACAAAAGTAATTCCCAGAGTGCTAGATAGTTACCAACAGCTACACGCACATTCTGAAAACACCGCACACAAGACACCTGGGTTTCAAGAGTTTCACAGTTCAGCCATTTCACAACCTGACTTATTTCACAATTTCGATATCACTTTCTGAGCATGATTTTTTCACATTCTTATATAGCGACTTAGTATGTGGATTTGAAGGGATGAGGTGAAGTGTGGATAGGAAGTAGTACATGAATGGGTGTATGAATGAATAAGGGCTGTGTGTTAGCAGGATGTAAGAATTTGGTGTGTAGATTTAAAGTGGATTGATTTGGTAGCTAGCGACCGGCAACTAGTTTTGAGGTTGTGTATTGCAACCAACAGCTAACTCGACCCCCCCATCTTTCGAAACACAGCACTAAGATGTCATCACGTTTTCACTTCTTTGCCGAATGTAACCTGTACGAAACGTGCTCTGTAGAGCAATTGTCTGTTTAGGGCTACTGTAGAAACAACATGGTGAATTTCATTGACGAGTGGGACCCCGGTGTATGTAGATAGAAATAGCTCATTCTAAAGTAATAAAAAACGTAACACTTCATTGTATAACGTCATTTTACATCTTTGAAGACATGTGTATTATTTTGCATTTCTGTCAATAGGTCCAACAAAAAAATACACACAGTACTAAGCATTTTTTATACATTCTCTTAGATCAAACACACTGGTTTGTTTTACACTGAGCACTCCTACGGTAAACTCCTTTTTTAAGAGGGACCCCCTAATCCATTCTTGCTAATTTTCTGATCATTTTGATAGGGCTCTCATAATATACAAACATGCATAAATGTTTCTTTTCTTAAGTATTTTATAAATGTTCTCGCAGAACTGCAGAAAGTTCTTGATAAGAAATAAATCAAACAATTGCTTGAAATTTTTTGTGAATTTGGTGCCCCCTCGTGAGAAATATTATAGGTGTCTCACTTTCCTTTCTGGTGTATTTGCTTTGTCAGGACAGTATATTGTGAACATGATTTTAAGAAACCATAGTGGTCATCATTATTTCTTTTAAACTTTGAGATGACCGTTTTCTCCAATATGAGGTTGCAGATTATAAAGTAGAAAACATTACCGCATAATGCATATATAATGTAAATACAATGGCACTGTACTTTTTAAAAGCAATTGTTACTTTATAGAGTATAAGCAAGCCTATTTTTTCAAGCAAAACATATTATTAACATATACAATAGTGTTTAGATGATAGGCAGCAAATATAACAAAATATAGTGGCAGAACATAGGAATCTGATTGAGACATACCATACTTATCGTCTGCTGATTAATCTGTTATTAATAGGAACTGTGCTCTGATTGGCTGTAATTGTACAGCTCACAGGAAGTGGGCATTGCTTGGTGTCTCTACGTGGCTACATCGTGTGGTCATCAGTATCCGGTGGGGTGGGGTTGGGGAAAAAGAGAAGAGAGAAGGGGGATATCTTTTTCCATTCTTCCCTCTTGCTGTTTCCTTCTATTGTTTTTATCTTATCCAGACCTCCAGAGCACAATCCGTCATGTTAAAATAGCAATCCACACTTTAGAGAACACATTGACACAGACATTGTAGAATCATGAATGCTAACACACATACACACTCACAGTGATTTTTTTTTATCGTGGTGTTTGGTAAAAATTGAGTTAAATTATATAAAGATAATTGAATTTACTTAACATGTCTATCACAATGAGAGTTTTTTTTATTTCAATTGCCCAATCAGTCTTGTTAAATACAATCTATTATTATTGCATTTTTGAATAAAAGGGGACATTAAAAACAAATCCACACATCTCCATAGTTTATTTAGGTGGTTTATCTGTCTTGCTATAATGATAACATGGACTGGCACGAACGCCCAGCATGTTGATCCATGTTATCTCAGCATCATTTTAGATGTCTTGTGTTCTTACGGGAAATGAAGTGAATGTGTCAGAGTTAACAGACAGTGTCACAATGCTGCATATTTGATTAGTGAAATTTACTGCCGTGATGTTACTTTGTTCAAAATGTGTCAAAATCCTAGAACATCATATTTTAAAGTTTAAAAGAATTATTAAGTCTCCCACATGTGCTGTACTTTGGCTTATATGATTGAATTTGTATTTTTCAGATCAGCGTTCGCGTGACTACGATGGATGCAGAGTTGGAGTTTGCCATCCAGCCGAGCACCACTGGAAAACAGCTATTTGACCAGGTGTGTGTGTGAACCTTTTGCTGCTTTTATGATCCTTTCACAACATACACAAACACACGTTTCTTGCTTTCTTTTTTTAACTCCGGGTCTTCGAGAACTCATTTGCGTTTGGAATTATGTACTGGAAGTCTATATTCAGAGGGGAATTCTCCCCTCCTCCACCTCACCTCTCTCTGTCTTACTGTCTCTTACCGTTTCTTTCGTAGGGTGTAATCCTGTATCTTCCCCTTGTTCTTATGTTCATTCATTCTGTCCATTGTGTTCAAAAAGCCACACTTTCTCAATAAAAGACAGCTTTTTTCCTGAGCAACCTTTAATTTCTAATACAAACACACAGAGCGTTTATTCTCCATGCTGTTATGTAGGTTTGCATATTTTGACAGAAGTTTGACGTTCAGCTTGAGCTTTTGGGATGAGATGAGGGCTGAGTTTTGAGACAGGTTATTAAAAGCAAAAGTTCAACCCAAAGATCACTCACCTTCACGTTCTTCTAGACCTGTGTGCAGTTTTTTTTGCTGCCTTGTAACAACACCCAGAAGTGGAAATATGTGAGGATTTGATATTTAATGACTATAAAGATATCACATCTGACAGTAAGGACTTTTTATCTAAAGTTCTTGGTCTCATAAATCCAAAGACCAGAAACCGCATACTGTCGGGTGTACTGTTCCTTTAATGCAATTATGTTCTATAACTGTGCTTTAATGTATTTTCTTAATGCTTATCCAACTTCCTGCTGTCTGTCTTTAAACTCTTGTGCTGATCATCCAGCAGTGCGGACAGCATGGTGCTATTATCAATAGAGAGAGAAGCATATGTAAGTGAGGAGTGTCGCTCTCTCTGTTTACAAATCACATATAAACACAGCTGTCTGGTTTACTCCTCTTCATCAATCCCTCCTTTTTCTCTGCCATTACTCATCACTCTTTTGCCTTTTCTGTTTAACCATCTTACACCAGTTTAAGGCACGGCACAGGCTGGTTGATCCAGCATGTCACAAAAAAATCTCACATTTTCAACATCTCTCATGAACAAACCTTCCGACTCTGCAAAGATGAAGGATTCAGTGTTTATATTCCACTGAGAGCTAAGAAAAGTGAAAGGATTCGACACATACCGGCTGTATGAGCACCACAGCTCTTGTGAAGATCAAAGCCTATTTTGTTGAACATTTATGCCCAATTTTTCTTCATACTCCATTTCTAAATTCCCATATTAATGTCTATGGGGGTGTACTGTCGGTGAGCTCGATTCTGATACTTACACACCTCTACCCTGCATAGTAAATAAACTGACCAACAACAAATTTCATGTTTAGGATGTCGCTCCCCATCATGTGACAGGTTCATTTTTGACTTCCCTGGTCAACAAGTTTTAACAGAAAGAAAAACATGCACCAGACCAGCACAAACAAGCTCACGGTCTCAGTCTTCACAGCATACTTAAGATATTTTTCCATGTCATACAAACTTGTGAAATTCTGTTAATGGATGGGTGTTCAGTGAGTTTACTTTTGTCTTTAAACAGTCATTTTTAAAAAAAGGTGTGTTTTTATTTTATACGGGTATAAGACATGTGTTTTGTATGTTTATAGGTGGTGAAAACAATCGGTTTGAGGGAGGTTTGGTTCTTCGGACTGCAGTACCAGGACACAAAAGGCTTTTCCACCTGGCTTAAACTCAACAAGAAGGTGTGTGTGTAAGCACATGAATGCTCAGTTTATAAGCACTTTCATAAGCTTTCCATTAGTGAAACCAACAATCATCAGCCGTTTTTAGACTTTCAGTATATTAGCTCTTTGTGTCTCAAAGAAAGTCTTATTGATAAAAAATAATAGAGAAAATAGATGAAAGATCTTTTCATTTGTACTGTAGATGATGGAGAGCACAGGGCAGGTGGAATGAATGGCTATGTGAAACCCTGGTGATCAATTCTATTTCATTCCTTGTTGCCTAGGTTACGGCTCAGGACGTCCGCAAGGAGAGTCCTCTGCTGTTTAAATTCCGGGCGAAGTTTTATCCTGAAGATGTTTCCGAGGAGCTGATTCAAGAGGCCACTCAAAGACTTTTCTTCCTTCAGGTGTGTGCTCTCTTCATTATATTATAATATAATATAATATAATATAATATAGTATTGGGTTGGGTGGCATTTTTTACCATTCATTTTATTAGGAAAAAGAGATTCAAGTCCATTTAAAGAACTCCATATAGAATAGGATTAGTTCCATAGACAAAATTTCAAGTTCAAGATTACTATATCACTAGAAAATGTAGGTAATCATAATTTTTTAATGACTAACTACACACTAGATATAAAAAATCACAATATTTTTGAGCGTTCGCTAACCCCAGATATCTATTTAATATTGTATTGGAGAAAACTGCTCTATCTCTTCAAAATTATATAGGACACTTTCTGGTGATCTGTAGTCTCTTGAGATCCAGTATATGAACGTCACATCACCCTCAAAGCCAAGGCCAAACATGTGCTGTGGTCTCAGATATACTTACACAGAACATGTTACATTGAGTGAACCGAAATGGATGCCTGGTGCTGTGGAGTGATAAGACAAGCTTTAGCTCAATCTGGTGGTCAACAATGGAATTGCACTGAATGCCTTCTTTAAACATCCATTGTTTGCTGCATGTTTCAGGTGAAGGAGGGGATTCTGAATGATGATATCTACTGTCCCCCCGAGACCGCCGTGCTGTTAGGATCTTACGCAGTGCAGGCCAAATACACCGACTACAACAAAGATGTTCACAATCCCGGATACCTGTCTGGCGAGAAACTGCTCCCACAGAGGTGCGTGTGGATATATTAATATCCACACTTTGTGGTGTAATCTCAGATACTTTCTAACCAATCTTTTTTCTGCAGGGTTCTGGAGCAGCACAAGCTAAGCAAAGAGCAGTGGGAGGAAAGAATTCAGGTCTGGCACGAGGAGCACAAGGGCATGTTGAGGTACAGACACATACACCCAGCCGATGGAATGTGCTCTTGCCCTTTCTGTGGCTTATCTCCATTAGCAGCACCCGGGTGATAACGCGACTATGTGTGTGTTTCAGAGAGGACGCGATGATGGAGTATCTGAAGATAGCTCAGGATCTGGAGATGTACGGGGTGAATTATTTCAGTATTAAGAATAAGAAAGGATCTGAGCTCTGGCTGGGAGTCGACGCCCTGGGACTCAACATTTACGAGCAGAACGACAAGTAGGTTTTTATAGAAATTCATTTTGTAGTATGGCCTTCACTTCAGAAGTATGTCAAAACTTCAAGAATATCAAATCAAACTGACTAACTCTATTTTGCTTTTTCCAGGATGACACCTAAAATAGGTTTCCCCTGGAGTGAGATCAGAAACATTTCTTTCAACGATAAGAAGTTTGTCATCAAACCCATTGATAAGAAAGCCCCGGTAGGTGATGCAAAGCTTTTTCTGCCACCTCTGTTAAGAAAAAAACAGCTTTAAACCGGTATTAAGCTAGTTTGGCCATCTTAGATACACAACCAGACAAGCCTGTTTTCTGCACTTGACGGACGGTCAGTAAAGAATACTGGCCAAACCTGCTAAACACTAGACTGGCAGACCACTTAAACCGGTTTAAACCACTTAGGGAAACCTTAAGCTTATTGTGCGATTTATCATGTGTCCATTCTTATGTCTGTGTCTAGACAAGTAAAACTATTTCGGTGTTTGATAAGCAGTAGACTGGTGAAATAATGTTATACACAAACAGTTAACATATCAGAGTTTTTCTTTGTAGCAGCACGTTTAGTCTGTTTGTCTTTTTTAGTCACACAAGAGAGTGTAGATGGGAATGTGCATCTCTTATCAGTGGTATAACAGTGAGCGTTCAGCACTCACGTTCACGGCCGTCTCTAAG
The DNA here is from genome assembly GCA_008369825.1 of Triplophysa tibetana. Classification (NCBI taxonomy): domain Eukaryota; kingdom Metazoa; phylum Chordata; class Actinopteri; order Cypriniformes; family Nemacheilidae; genus Triplophysa; species Triplophysa tibetana. Next base: position 12,561,345 of record CM017901.1, on the reverse strand, counting down.
CTCACAAGCTAGTCATAGATGGTCCTCCTTCTGTGAAATTAAATTATAATGGGTTCTAATGGTACACCGGTGTAGACGCGGTGCAAGAATCAGCGTTGCAATATTAATGATATACAGTAGTTTTACATGCGTCGAGATACGTAATAGAGAGATACAGCTGTAAGACTATTTCTGTAAAAACACGAGCTGCTGGAGGCAGGCAGTAGGACGGAACGACAGCACGAGCACACAACACATCATCACATTAATCCCTTAGTGTTTTGTACATTATGCACATACACACCGATTTTCAAAAAAACACAGACAAATGACGTTTTATCAATTACCGCTTGCGTTTTATGTCCAGCATCTTTTAGTACTAGGGCCGCGCCATCTATCGGTTTCAAATGATCTCCAGTCCAAATCAAGCGTTAAATCCATCGTTTATATAACATCCATCACTGAAATGCTGTGAACAAACAAACACACCTCAAACTTCTCCCTATCCCAAGAGTAACGATTTGCAATGCAGAACCACAAACTTGACGCAAAACAGCAAATCTTGATGGTAAGGGGGTCTTACCATCGCTCGTTGATTGTCGCGTGGGTGGGCTATGTCGTTTGCATCGCTAAGCTTTTCCAGGAGAGTTGCCCTATAAAATTAATAGGATCCAGAATTATAAAAAACTTTCTGAAAGTTGGGAGTCCTGGGGGAGAGGGTATTAAGCACAAAAATACAACACCTAATGTCCAACTCGTTTTTTTAAATGTTTACCATGTTAACCATGAGAAACCAGCACGTATAACATCGTATAGAAGTCCAAATGCATGAAACGGCATTAAATCCCCCCTCTAAAAAAAACTCATCATCTTTTTAATAGGTTAGCAACTTTGGGTAAGTTTGTATATAACATTTTTCATTCTGTCCCCGCAGGACTTTGTCTTCTATGCCCAGCGCTTGCGTATTAATAAGAGGATTCTGGCCCTGTGCATGGGGAACCATGAACTGTACATGAGACGCCGTAAACCAGACACCATCGAGGTCCAGCAGATGAAGGCACAGGCCAAAGAAGAAAAGAACCACAAGAAGATGGAAAGGTGACAGCGCAAGCAAGACAAGTTGATTTAGAGTTTAGGGCTTACAATTAGCATCATAAAAACAGCATGACATCATGACATCACTTGGTGAACTAAATTCATAGTTCACCAAGTAAAAATTCTGTCATCATTTGGTCACCCTCTTGTAATTTCAAACCACTCTGACTTTTTCTTCTTCAGAACACAAAATAAGATATTTTGAAAAATTGTTGGAAAATAGACCCCATTCTGTTGCACTGATATAGAAGTGAATGGGTGCTGGCGCTCGGTTACCAACGTTGTTCAAAATCTTCTTTTGTGTTCTGCGGAAGAAAGTCTTGAAGGTTTGAAACGGTTAATGATGACAATTTTTTTATTTAAGTAGAACTTTCACTATAATGTTCTTTTCAGCCGGTTCCTTTAGTTGATAAGTGGTTTGTTGTTTATTCTGTATAGTTTGATGCTTCACAGTGCCTTCGAAGGGCAAGTTCCTCTTCTAACAAGTGTGTCTGTTTTTGTGTTAAACATAACGCGCACTCACACACATACACTCTCATGTTGCAGGGCAATGCTGGAGGACGAACGGAAGAAGAGAGAGCAAGCAGAAAAGGAGAAGGAGAAGATCGTGAAAGAAAAGGAGGAGTTGATGGAGAAACTCAAAGTGATAGAGGAACAAACCAGAAAAGCTCAGCAAGGTGAAGTGGAAAGAGTGAGACGTGCTGCTTGTATTTTTGCATTACTTTATCAATAATTCCTCATTTTTGTGTTTGTGTGCAGAGTTGGAGGAGCAGACCCGCCGGGCGCTTGAGCTGGATCAGGAGCGTAAAAGCGCTCAAGAGGAGGCGGAGCGTCTGGAGCGAGAGCGCCGCCTGGCGGAGGAGGCCAAGGCGACTCTGCTGCAGCAGTCCGAGAACCAGATGAAGAACCAGGAGCATCTGGTTAGTTACCATGACAACCACTTTATACAATATCAGCCACCATGGCAACAGCGTTCTCCATGACAACTTCACAACAACACCTATACAGCAGCTCCACATGCAGTAGGTTGCTGTGGTGACCCCACAGAGCGGGATAAGCCGTTGCCATAATAACAAAAAATACAATTCCAAACATCCCCTTACCACAGAATGTAAGGCAAGCACAATGACACGCGTTCCTCTGCATTTCTGAGAATGTGTGGGTCAATTTCAGGCGACTGAACTGGCAGAGTTAACCTCGAAGATCTCATTGCTTGAAGACGCCAAAAAGAAGAAAGAGGAAGAAGCAACGGAATGGCAACAGAAGGTAAATATGGTTACTTGTCATTGCTAGCAGATACTTGCTATTAAAAGCTAACGATAAACACACAGACAGAAGCTAAAAAACGTGCGAAGAAGTATCCAATCACATAACGTTTGATGTCTAAGTGATAATTCACCTAAAATGATTTTTTTCTCACTTTCTTGTTATTTCAAACCTGTATGACGTTCTTATTTCTGCAGAACACAAAAGAAGATATGTTGTTAACTAGCACCCATTCATAATATATGAAGTGTCCCTTTTTAGAGAATGCAAAATATTTTCATCTCCATTTATGTGTTTGTTGCCATGGACTAGTCAGTTCAAAAGAAAACGCAGCTTCAAAGCATCTTCATGTACATATAAATAGTGATGATAGACGAAGAGAGATTATAAAACATTATGAAAAATACAATGCATGTTTTTATTGCAATTTTCGATTGTACATAGATGTACATTGATTATTTATCTTACAACATGTGGCATGACACTGTTTTGATTTAGTTTTAATGGGTCGCTGTTTGTTCCTTACAGGCCATCGTAGTTCAGGAGGACCTGGAGAAGACGAAAGAGGAACTGAGAAATAAAGTGACAGCGACCCACGTGACGGAGCCTGTGCATAGCGAAAACGATAATGATGAGGGTGACGAGAGCAGCGCGGAGGCCAGCGCCGAATTTTCCTCTGCAGTCTCTTACAAAGACAGGAGCGAGGAGGAGCGCATGACGGAGACCGAGAAGAACGAACGGGTGCAGAAACACCTCCTGGTGAGAAGGAAATCCACTTAGAAACAATCACACAGAAAACACTTGTCACCGAGTCGTCACCATTCTTTATTCATTCTCTCCCAGGCCCTGACTTCTGAGCTGGCCAACGCTCGGGACGAGACCAAGAAGACCCCGAACGACATGATCCACGCAGAGAACGTACGAGCAGGACGCGACAAGTACAAGACGCTTCGCCAGATCCGCTCTGGAAACACCAAACAGCGAATCGACGAGTTTGAGTGCATGTAATTTACCACGGTCGGCCAGCAGGGGGCACTACAGCCTGCCTTGCGCGTCATCTGCAGAGAAACTACAGTACCCACAACGCACCACTCCAACAGCCAGACAGGCCGAACAATAAAGCCAAATATAGAATAATGCTGCACAATTCACGATCCCTTTAATTCAGAGGCATTGTTTGGGTTACTGCATCATTATAGAGGAGATTTATTTCTTGCTTTGTGTTTTGACATAGATGTAGCTCTTTTATTTGAAAATATATTAACGGTTTGCTGTTTGGCTGAACTAAAGGGTTTTCATTCATTCAAATTGATGACGAGCAGAACTGGATTTCCCTGAGCATTGAAGTAGAAAAACATTCCATTGTAAGGATAGATTGAGAAAGCACACTCCGGAGAAGAAGGACCAACCGTATGCCAGCATACCAGGACTGTAATTCAAAGTAGTTGACATTTTATTAAACTACACAGTGCCATTGAAATGGTGTAATAGCCTAGCTATGATGAGTTGCTGTAACATTGCATCTCTGTGCCTTTTCGGATTAGAAAATTACAGTATTGATTAAAACACATGCTTAAGACCTGCTACCTGCTGCCAATGAACCACTCAGCCAAAACAGGTGGCCCGCGAGAGCAAAAGTGTGTGTGTGTGTTTGTGTGCGCGCATGTGTGTGTTTGTGTGGGAGAGAGAGTGTGTGTTGATTCCTATTAAAATTTAGTTTAGTTAGAGTTTCTCACTGCTGCAGGTATGTGGCCGCTCCCTGTTTGAGCCTTTTCACTGAAGAGAAAATATCAAACTGTATTTTTAGTTTAGTTTTAATCGTATTCTTATTTTAAGCTTTTTTTCATAAAGAAGAGACTGTTTTTTTTGAGGCATTTGATTGCTTTTTGCAGTATTATTTCGAAGGATCCTTTATTAGACATGTCTAAGCATCTTCTGGGATACCATTTCTCCCTTTATGTCTGAACAGTATTTACCCAGAGTGAACACAGTTTTTGGAGTAGCCCCGCACCTGTAGGCAGTGCCTTAGTTGATTTTTGTAATCTAACGTTACATTCATTTTTATTCATGCGGCGATATGCTGCACTGAAGCAATATGACGTCCCTGGCTGCTTTTGAAGAATTGATTCTTTATTTGGATCTTACACTTGAATAATCTGAGCTGTTTTGATATATAAGAACAGAGTTCTCTTTTATGCTTGTTCTTATCATATATAAAGCTTGTTACCTGGGTGACGTGACATCATTCAGAATTGGACGTTTCCCGCCATTTGGCCGCAGATGGCTCCTCGTCAGCCCATCACAGAAAAGATTGCTGCTTATCATGTTTTCATCGCAACTGTCAATAAAATAATAAAGTCGTCAGTTTAATGGCCAGTGTTGTTTGTGGAGCGTATTGCGTATTTATCTGGGTCGACAAAACCTAATCCGATATGGACGGAAAGAAAGATTTCTGTCAAAATCTCTCTATAAACCATACAGTTAAAATCAGACACACCTTTTCAGTTTTTTTGGGAAAGCGTTTTATACAGACATGAGCAGATTCCATTAAAAGAAAAAGATACTCATTTAGAATATAGTTTAAACAGTGCTTTAAGTGATTTCAGCTGTTTACAACCTAGTTATTTGAATATTTAGATTATACAGCAGACAAATGTCTGATAATGGTTCCTAGCCTGTCTAGTTGTATGCATTCAACAGCAGAGGGCATTATTTAGCTTTATTCAAGTTAGTTCCAGTGTCAACGAACTGTGGAAAGAGACCCTTAAAATTTCTTGTTATTTGGTCTAATAAATGAATAATACTTTCATACAAAGAACGGTAAACAACAACTATCACGAAGATAGTCAAAAGCAATATCTCCGAGTGTACACCACAACTATGATGATACAGAGGTGTTGGGATCAACATCAGATTGATTTTGACCACATTTTGACACCCGAGTTTAAATGGCCGTTCAATCATGTGTCACGGTACATTAGAATGCATAAAACTATATGTTTTTTGTTTGAATTTATTAATGAAACCTACTGGAGATCCTTGTCTTGTATCCTTTCGTGTTATTGAAATACTTTTTTTACATTTTTACATAACTCCTGAGATCGGGGTGAATCAAGTTCATAGTTCCACATATTTTCCAGATATTTATTTCCGAGTAAATCTTAGTTGTCTGAAACGCAGCATTATCGTGACTTCGTAAATGTCAATGTACTGTAGAGTTCATTTGAACTTTATACTGAAATTCTTATCACTACAGTCCTGTATAATGAAGTAGATTTGTTTATGAGAAATATGTGTAGATTATAGAAAATTGAAGGTTGTTATTTTTGATCCAGCAAATGCTTTGTTATACATGAGAAGTAAAAGCTGATGTCTGGAAATAGCAGAGAACATAGTGTTTCACAATTCCACATGACTGTTTATTTAGCCTTCAGTTTACTTTACAATCTGTCAGCGTCTCAAGCCGGGAGAGCGGTGACAGAATGTTATTTGTCGTCTATGATCAGCAACAGACGAGAGATGTGGTACGTTTACACGATGAAAAATGGAAAGTTTTTCCTTCGCGTTTTTGAAAAGTATCACGTACACATGACGGTGTTTTCAAAACAGTCTGCATTTACACGGATCCAGGAAAACTGAAGTATATGCACGCCGGACCAGTGGAAGGCGATGTTGCTGTGTAAAGAAACAGGATGTCTGTCAAAACAAAGAAGTCTGTCATTCTTTTTAACAGAAAAGTTTTGAGAAAAGCATGATCCATGATCCTGGACAGTGACCATTTTCTGTATTCAGAGTTCTCTAAGCTCTCTTCAGGCTCGCGTTAGACTGCCAAAGATGAGAAGTATTTAATGCAAATACTAATTTATAACAAATAACTAGCCATAAGTGCTTTTTTAATATCCTTGGTCGACGTATAAAGAATGTGACGATTCCAGTGTTGGGAAAGCTACTTTGAAACTACTCATAAATAAAAGTAGTTCAGTCACAGCTTAGCTAGCCATTTGAAAAAGTTGTTTTCTTGAGTACTGTTTTTTACTTCACCACAGTAAATGTTAAATTGTAGTTTATACATAAATATAAATTATATACAGTATGTATAAATTTACTATAGCTGTTAATTGCCCCTAAACTATACACACCTTCCGCCAGCATTTCTTAATTTATTCCAAAAAGTGGTGGGGACATGTCCAACCTCTCCCACCCGTAAATAGACCCCTTTCCACATGACGTCAAGCATCTTCCATTCTTCCGCGAAGCCTTGTAGATAAATTTTGGATAAAACGTGCTTATAGAAAGACACAAATGAGTGGAAATTTTATTCCATGAAATGCCAATGCCTTCAGCACTACTGACTATTTCGTAAGTTTTACTATTAAATTTTCAACTACAATGTAAATTATAATGTACAGTATATGCACCCACACGCCATCTGTGTAATCAATTATTACATAATTGTTTAACACTACATAACAATTGTTTTGAGGATTAAACATGTGTTATATTCGTTTTCATGTATCCAATAACAGTTGTCAACAATTTTGAATGCATTATTTTTGTGCAAATAACAAGGTTAAGACTATAGTATTTCTTTTACCTTGCGAGTTTGAGTTTTTCATTGGTTTGGCCCCCCCCTCAGAATATGAATGCCCCCTTATTATTACTGGCCTGGCGTGGCCTTTATTGCGCCATCTTGGCAGGATCGATGCTAGTGTGTTCAAAACAGTATTTTGTTTTTCTTGTTTGGTTTGGAAGAATAACTATGGTCGGTCTTGCAGTGTTATAAACTGCAATAGGATTACGCAGAGTCGTTCAGGAGAATCCCCTCTTTCTTTCACTTTCGATTTCTCCATATATCAAACAAAACAAGTAACGGTACATATCAAAACAATAATAGCAGTGGAGTATCATCCTCCCTTGCAAAACGCAACACTGGGCGTGACGTCAGCTTCATATTCTCTATATTTGTGTTTTAAGTCTAGCTTATGTTAATAATGTATCTCTGCTCCTCTTTTTGGTGCAGTAAATTCACATTTCCCTGGGGAAACATTCATTTTTCTTGCACTTTGAGACCCGTTTTAAAAAGTTGTACGTTTTCAGTTGAAACAGCATTGTATTAACAGCCTTACAAAGGGGAGAAAAACAAAATGCTTATATTAATGCAGTTTTATTGGACTGAAAAAAAACTCTCTTACCTGATCGTGACTAACCCAGGAAACATGTTATTTCTACAGAGGACAAGTAAACACATTTGTCAAAAAACTGTCATTTTGAAAAATGGTAGGGAGACATTTTATAAGGAGTTTGATGTAAGAATAAGATCAGGAGCAACACTTTAAAAAATGGTTCTGTGTGGTAGTAGATTTCATGAAATTAATTGAGTAAAGTTTCCTCAACACAATTGTGTTCTTTCGATTTAACCAAAATTTAAGAAAATGAATTCAACTTAATTTCATAATGTTCAAAGTACTCAAACTTGTATAACGTATCTTTACTTGACTGCTTTTAGTTAATTTCACTAACTGAGCAGGAAATTTGGAGTTCCCAGCATGCTTTGCATGCGAAAGCATTAGGATAGTAATTTTGGTTAAAAAGTGCTATTTTATGTGCTTTACAACAAAATGAGAGAATTGATAGTGATTATAGTTCAGTTGTCTTCAAGATTTAGAAGAGATTCCGTTTGTATTTTTGAGTTTTGTGGTTGCCATCCTTCAAAAGAGTGGTGTGTGGGCACAGGTTATTGGAGAGCACATGATATGTGTTAATTTTTTTCACATAGTGAGGAGCAATGGTGCTTATTCCAGTACCTCGACAACTCTTTGCTTACTTGTAAATCATATATGTTAATAAATGTTTAACTGAAGGAAAAAAAAAGAAGTTAACTCCAATGCTTAAAATTAGTAGTTTATCATGTGACACGTGCTGAAATAATTTAGGTAATTTTACTTGATTTGTTCATGGAATATTGCGTTAAAAATAAGCTTTTAAGGACTTTTGGGTAAGATTGGGTAACACACAGTTTCTGTCAATCTCATATTAATCTTGAGTACCTTTACAGTAGTATTGCATAAATTGAATCTTCGAAGAGTTATGTCTTGATCAAATTTATAAAAGAGAGATACAGCTGTACTATTAAAAACGAGCTGCTGGAGGCAGGCGGGGGGACGTATCTAATGTACAACACGAACACACAATACATCATCCCAATTATCCCTTCGTGTTTTTACATTATGGACGTACGCGGCGATTGCCAACAAAACACAGACAAATGTCTTACAGCGTGGAGTTCATGTCCGGCGTCTTTTAGTACTGGGAACGCTGACCACTCCTCTAGACTACTGAAGGCCACTGTTATCAACTGAAGGTTAAAATCCGTCATTTTGGCCCTGAGAAAGCCTCTGGCGCCCACAAAGCTAACACTGTCAATTTGTTTATTCATCAAACCATACACCAGGCAGATATTTAATAAATGGATCCTGAAGAAATTTTGTTTTTTACTGTCCACGTACTGTGTAGTTTCTTGTGATTCAGATGCATTCTTCTCATCACTGTTATAATGGACTTGTAGTAGTACACTTGCCTTTGGTTTAAAGGTATCCTACCGAAGTTATTTTTCGTCGGTTCATGTTGGTCGTCATATTTCCTTATTACTCTTTCTCTCAGATATTCAAGGTTTGGGCTTGCGAAAAGGTATCAATTATATCAGAGATTTTTCTGGTTTTATAGAAAAATTGTGAAGTGTCATTATACCTGCGTGTGTGTTTGTGTATGTATGTTTGCATATTGTGTGTGTGGAGCATTTGTATGTCTGTCTTTGTTGTTTTCACCTTTTTCTTGTTTTTACAGGTATACGCCTTTAGTTTTTTTACTTGTATTCAATGTGTCTCATGTACAGCTGCTTTGTAACAATGAAAATTGTAAAAAGCGCTATATAAATAAAGTTGAGTTGAGTTGAGTTGCGAGAAGCCGAAAAATGTCTTTACTTCACATCACAGACTTGTTTCCTACTGAGAACAAGCTGGCAGCATTTATGCGATTTTCTTGCGATTAATCGCAATTCAAGAGAGACACGTATAAATAGGCTACACATCACGTCTGATTCAAGACAGGTATGAACAATAGAAGAAAAATATATTATGCTGACAACAAAGCAAGTTAAATGGGCAGCATAACAATGACAGTGTTTCTTCGGGCCTTAGTTTAATAGCTTTATATTACACGATTTTAGATTTCCCTAGCGAGCTACTACATTTGAAAAATACTGAATCACCGACTACAAGTATTTTCAATCACTGTTAAAAAGTTTGAGCAGAATAATGTTTGTTCATGGTTTACATTATCTTGTTTGACTGTGTACATGTGGGGAACTGTTCCGAAAATTCAGGAAACAAGAACGACCTAGACTGTTGTTTGAAGAATTTTATTAAAGAGAAAGAAAGAACTTTAGTGAAGAACTGAAATGCTTTGGACTTGTTTTGTGGTTTTGCATCATATTCTTTCCTAATAACATTTTGCTTTTCTAAAATTAAAACTCTTTAGTGTATTGTACTTTACGCTGAAAGTAATCTAGACATTTTTCTTGAACCCAAAATCATTTAATTGTAACTGTCCAAAACCGGTTACATGAATGTGTACGTTTGAGGTTATTTCATCAGGTTTTAAGTGCAGGATTTAAGAGGATGCAGAAATGTGCAAAGACACAATTTACCAGGAATACCATTAAAAAGTGAACTGCAGAACAAATGTTTTATATCATGTAGACATACAAGATATTGAGTCTGCTTTGTGTGAGATGAAGATGAACAATTACTTTCAGGTCAAGATAACTCATGAGCCTCAAGGCTCTTTCCGGCTGTTTTATACTCAATAATTTATCACCTTTTCTAAGCCTCTATAATTTTAATGCAAATCTTTACTTTGCCCTTTTCTTGCCTAACATTAAATGTAAAATAATTATATGACATGTTGTTAATGACATGAAGGCTTAGGATTTAACTACCCAAAACATTGGTTCCATTCAAAGACCACAAACTGACACTTAAAAGCAGGTCAGGAATGAAAACGTGACACTGTTGAAGTTTTTGAGTTTTTGTTAGTGAATAAGAACATAGCTTTGAGATTGCGTAGGAAATGAAAGACAATTACTTTAATTATATTAATGACTCTGTGCTGAAGTACTTCCCTTTTTCAGACCCTTTGTGAACAGAGAAAAAAAAATGTGGGATGAAATGTGTGTTTAACTTTGTGTCATTTATTGACTAGCACTAATGGCTGAAAGCATGATGTCTGCTCACATGGAGAATGAACTATACAGTAGCCCTTTAAGTCCAGACATGCTTAATGTCACATACAGTATATGTGTAGTTATGAATTTCACATATGCAAAACTCATTTGGTCACTTGGAACGTTTTTTTGTATCCCAAGTGTAATAAAATGCTTTTTTGTTGAGTGCTAAGATGTTAAGTTAGGAACATCTAATTGATGGTGTCCATTAAAAAGTGATCATTTTGTGTTTATTTTACAAGACTTAAATAATTTATATCTTTTCATGAATTTAGTATGGTACAGTCCGTCGGAATGTGCACTATGCAGTCATTTTGAGTGTTTAGTCTGATGTTCTCTATGATCTCTCTCTGTATTTTACCTCTACAAAACTGTGACTAAGACAATACAATGACAGCCTTAAAACCAAATTTAACACACAAATAACTAGTGCTTGTGTGCTGGAGCTTTCTCTAACTTGATTATTTTCTATAAAATGACCATGACCTATAAGATCAAGGTCTATTTTTTCGTATTTTCTTTCTCTCTCTAAGTGTGTGTGTGTGTGTGTACAACCTTGACCACTTCATAGAGCTTTCAGATTTCTCCTAAAAAAAAAACATTCAGAAATGAGATGTGAGCCTCCCCAATCACACTTGTAGACAGGCGAACGGATAGCAAACACACACAGCATGGCCTATCGTACTCGCATAAGGAGCTTCATCTGTTCAAATTTGGTCCACCCAAGATCTGAGATGATGGTGACGAGACCTCTTCACACACTTCCCAAACTCTGCAGTCAGTCCCCGCAAAATGGGTAAGCCTTTATCTATATCAGTGCAACAATGTATGTTTTTGTATGTATTTCTACATCTGATTTAATGCATGAATTTTATCTGGGCTAGCAATGAACCTTTTTCTTTGTCAACATTACGACAATTACTTTACATGAACTATACTTGACATAAAACAGCTGTTTTTCTAAAATGACATTTAAAAATGTCATGCAGGATTGCTATTGCTTAAGACACCTACTAGAATAACACAAATATAGGGAGCTTTATCGTGCTAAGTACTAGGTTTGTGACCTTTAAGGGACAGTTCAAGGGATAGTTATGATGTATGTGTGTGTATTTAGGAAATTACGTGTCTGTAATTCAACATGAGTAAAAATTAAACACCTTGGAGTTCTGTCTGTCTTTTAGCTGGTTTCCAGCCTTCTTCTTCTCCTCTTACAATTTCCAGTCTGCTTTTGGTCTTCGTTTTCATCTTGTTTGTCCTTTCAAACAGTGTGTGTTTGTGATTCATGGAGCCTTCAGATGGTTCCAGGTTATGTCTCCACTTAAAATGCTTTATTTCTTTATTTTTTATGCATTAAATGTTTTTTGTCTTTAAATGGGTTAGAAGTTTACCTCAGTTGGTTTGTTAGTTTCAACTCTATGTGTTACTAGTTACTTCCAGGAACTATTGAGAGCCTCCATGAATCCATTCCATTGGAGTCAACGGAGTTGACGCAACTCTCTCTCAATGGCTCCGAGTCCAAGCTTGTTCACACAAGGATGCCTCGAAAGACAGATTCTGTCCTACATGCGGCGAACACTTGATGCTCAGTGTGGTACAAATTCATTTCTTGAAGTGCCTGACATGAAAAGGTCACGAAATGTCATGAATAAATATGTAAGACAGAACTGAGAATCCCAAGATTTTAAATGTACATATAAAGACCTTCAACTGTGACTGAATGATAATTTTTTAATTATGTAAAATACAAATAGCTCGATAACATCACCAAGTGCTTTGCTCTCGCAAATTACAAATACACGACAGGTCCAATTGCATGGAATTCATCATGTTGTTTCAATTACAGCAGCTTTTAACGCACAAACTGCCCTACACTGTGCGTTTCATAAATACTTTATCTCCTTTGGCAAAATAGCGAAAATGTGACATCATCCTATTTCCATGTCAGCCACCGTAGTGCTTCAAAAGGGAGGGGCAGCGATGGAGCGAGCTGTTGGTTGCGGTTCGCAACCTCACAACTAGATGCTGCTAAATAACATACACTAGACCTTTAAAGATGTCAAAGTTACATTTTCACCGAAGGTTCTTTACATTATTTAGGAAATCGTTTTCTCACAGAGTGGGTCACATGTTTGCATTCTAATGACTTTTTTACAGTCAGCACAACCCACATCCTCACCACCAGGGTACCACAGAGATCAAAACTCCTTTTTTCCACCTACATCATATAAACGATCAACCAATCAATGGTGTTGCTTATCACCGCTGCACTGATGAAACATGACTCATAATCCCCATATCTCTGTGTTTCTAAAAAGAACATCGTATGCGTTCCTCCGAATATTGAACTTGTTTGCTAACGATGACACATTGACAGCACACACACAAAGATTTTCTTTCAATTAAATGATCACGACGCGTATTTAGATCCGCAGATGTCTATTTGAAAATAACCTAATAACAGTCTGTTGAAGAAAGATTCAGTGAGAAGACTTTTTCAAAGGGCATTTGACAAACATCACGCCATTTGCTTATGAAAACAAAGTCAAATAACGTTTTTCCTCAGCTTCTCATCAAGGCTTTGATGTTTCAAACTGTTTGAATTTACGTTTATTTTCCACTAAATACAAATTACAATTAACCTTCAAATTGTCTTTCATATTTATTTTCTTTGTCTGTTAAAATGTAATGCAAAAGCAATGCTTTTAGAGATCCTGAATTATCAAGTGCTAGATCAGACACTTCTTGTTGTCAGTCCGTTCTATCTTTGCAGACAGGATCAGTTATATTCGAAGCCTCAAGGCAGAAGCCCTATAATGGATCACTCAAAGGAAAAAAACACAACTTTACTTGTAACCAGAAACACTTACGTTGATGGGCAATTTGAGGAGATGCATTTTTTCAGTGGTGATTTGAATTCTTATTCTGCCTTTTTTCCTGTCATAACTGGAAAAGACCAGAAGATCATAAGCGTGGTGAAATGAACACATTGCTTTCACATTTTGTTTTCAAATGTCAGAGTTCAGAAAGATTGCTTCTGAAAAGCCTTCAGATTTGTCTTAAAATTCCCTCTTGGTTTCGAAAAAACGTAATTGCATTTTGTCCTCTGGTAACAAGAGCTACAGCTGTTTTGTTCTTTACTTCAATCGTGACATTTGACTCATCAACCCAACCCCTTCTATTTATTTTGGGAGTTGTAGGTTTGATTTTAACTTTTCTTTTCATTGGTAAGAAGGCATCCATTTAATGAAAAGACATTTTGTGTGTTTTCAGTTCCTCAGGCTCGAAAGTGTTGGTGCACTTTGTAAATCAGTCGGGGATGAAAAGCAGTGTCTTTGTCACAGAGGGGGAGAGTCTTCTAGATGCTGTGATCAAGAAAAATCTTGACATCAGTGGATTTGGTAAAGAAACAATATTTTACTTCTTAATGTCTATGCAAAGCTGTAGAAAAAAATAAGAGATAACTACAAAACATGATTTCTGAATATGTAAGTAAAATGTTAATTTCTTATTCATTCTGTAAACTAGTTTCAACATTCATCCCACATTCCAAATTCAAAGTTACCATTTTATTTGCATCTATTCGTAGAAAATCGAAACGGGACAAACTTGTGTATACCTAGTGTATATTTATGTCTTTACAAAACATGTATTTACATGTATTTTAGGATTAGTTCAGAAATTAATCTATAATGGAAGATCCCTGCAGTTTCATTCATCTTTGAATTCTCCTGACTGACATTCTTGGCCTTTACAAATGAGGTGCAAAAAAAAAAAGATTATTTTTATGTGTGACTCAGGCGCGTGTGAAGGTACTCTGGCGTGTTCCACATGTCATCTGATATTTGAAGAAAGTGTGTATGACAAACTGGAGCAAACGGTGGATGAAGAAATTGACATGCTGGATTTGGCTTATGGACTCACAAAGACGTAAGGCCTTTAGATGACTTCCTTCACACGGTTACGTACTAAATTAATGATCTTCATCTATTCAATTACCAAATGGTTTTGGGAATGATTTCTGATTCTGCTCTGTCATTGGTTCAGATCTCGTTTGGGGTGTCAGGTGACTGTGAACTGCTGGATGGACGGAATGACAGTTTGTGTTCCCCAAGAGATCAAAGATCAGAGAGGAAAGCAAGAAGCGCAGAGCAGCAAATGATACAATGACGCATATTTCATTTATTACACAGTCAAATGAGTTTTCTTCTAAGAATATGCATTCTTGGTTATTTTACACCCATAATATGAGAAACTGAACGTGGCTTAACCTCAACACAAACGTTTTCCAGCAGTTGTACTATTGAAGAAGATATTTCGAGAAATGTCTCTTTGGCTTTGTGTCCATACAATGAAAGTCAATGGGAGCCAGTGTTGTCTGGTTAAAAATATATTTCTAAGAAAGTCAGTCATACAGGTTTGAAGATACATGACTATGAATAAATGATGAAAAAATTCAAACGTTTCCTTTTTTCTTTTTATACTGAATCACACCTATATTTGGTTATTGTGGGTGAGTTACATGCAGG
Source organism: Triplophysa tibetana (assembly GCA_008369825.1). Classification (NCBI taxonomy): domain Eukaryota; kingdom Metazoa; phylum Chordata; class Actinopteri; order Cypriniformes; family Nemacheilidae; genus Triplophysa; species Triplophysa tibetana. The sequence continues at coordinate 12,546,195 of CM017901.1, read as the reverse complement.
GTGACTGTGTTTAATGTGTAATGGTTAAATGTAGGGGCAATGGTGAAACGTGTTAGTGAACCCCTAGTGGTGAACTTGAGAATTTCATTATTTCCTATGTCAAAACTCACGAAATAACTCACAACTACAAAACAACTTTCTTTACACCCATAGTCCAGTACTTACAGGGTAGCATTGGACTGACATCCATTATTTGTCTTTTATGAATTCCTTCAATGCGTGAACCTCTCATGTGCCATTTAAAATATTCAGATAAAGGCTCACGTCAAGGTTACATACTTTTCATTTATGCATCTTATCTAAAGCAACGTACAGTGCATTCAAGTATTAATTCGTTTTATCAGTATGTCTTGACCTTTGCAGTAACACAATACTCTCACAACCAAGCTTGGGGTAGCGACAGTTTTAACCAGGTTTTTTTCTAAACGAAATGGGGATCTATAAGTTTGCTAGAAGCTAGATAAAATGTGGTAAGATTGAATTAACAGATAACAAACAACCCCCCCACACACAAATACAGAACACACATTTCACAACTGTACTTCAGCTTTCTGTTGTGTATTCAAACAGTTATCAGCAGATGTTAGTGTTAACAATGTGCCAAACATGGCTGCTTTTATTCAAACCCAGAATATGTAAAAATGAGTACATCAGCAGTTGACAGAAATGCATTACTGACACATGTCTAGTGTTGACTTATCTTTTTAATCACATAATTATTCAAATATCCATTTCTCCATGATGATTGCGCTACATATAGAATTTTATTTAAACTATTTTATAATATACACTGTGTTTAGTTTTGTGGATGACAAGTTGCCCACCTCATGTTATTTTATATCTCTATTATGCATTCAAAAGTAAACTTACACAGATACAGCAAACGTGGATAAACTTCAAACATAAGAGCTTGGGTCGAAGCCTTTGGAGACTCGTGCCTCCTCTCTTGGGGTATTTGACAAACTGACACCCCCTTAAATCGAGTGTCAACCACAGTCTGTCAAATACTCTAAGAGAAGAGTCTATATCAGAGAAAGAGAGTTCGAGGGGTGGAAAGACCTGTAGAGATGAAAATATAAATCATATTATTTTCAATAAATCTTAAATATTAATATTCTCAAGTTATTTGGACTGAATAAAGCTTGATATTGTGTAGCAGGAACAGCACCAAAAGAAAAAAGAAAAAAAATAGGTTGTATACAATATATAGACAATAAACAAATTAATTAACATAAATGGAAAAACTAATGCAGTCTTCGTGTTTTACATCTCTACAATCATTAAGTAGCTTTTTATGCCCGCTGGTTTCTTTTTCATTCTTTTTGCCCTTTTATAAACTTCTCTTTCGCTTAGTTTCTTCTATCTCTATAGCCACAATGTATTTCTAGTCTAGAGAAGCACAGTTTCAAACCTGTACGCAGAGTTTCTGTCGGATCTCACTGGTACTCAGGGCTCCTGGAGTGGGTAGACTGTAGTTCGGTTCGTTCGGTCGAGGCTCCTGGGTGTGTGTGTATCAGACACAGATGAGTGTGTTGTATGAAACGGACAGCGTGAGCGTTCACTAATAAGCCAACAGCATCAGGAGGAAGTAAAAAAAGGAAGATAACACAGCAGCTTTAGAGCAGGAAATATCTGAAGGTTAAGAGACAACACTGTGTGTGTGTGCGTTAAAGGGGTTGTGAAATGTAAAAAAGCAACTCAGAGTTTGCAATAACAGCCGCAAACTCTCCCGCCAATTACTTCACAAACTGTAGCCCAGTGTATGTGTGTTGGGCTGCAAAATCTTCAGATGACTAAGAGCTTGTAGAATTTCGAGCCCCTGGACAAGGAAATGCTACATGCTGCCATCTGTATCCATGCATGGAAAGAAGATGCATTTTGAGGCCTTGCTTGAAAAGTATCTTCTTATATTTCCACTAATGCGAGTGTTATCACACACACTTCCAAACCTCAAGCACATACTCGGTTTTTGGGCAAGGTGTATTATTAGAAACACACCAGGTATTCTGGTCAAATGTAGAAAAGCAGGAAACTGTGAACCTCATTCATAAAGAGCTCAGATGTCCCTGTTTTACCTGTTGAGTTCGACCTAGATGAACAGTTTTCTTTCCAAGAACATTTTTCTGAGTCCAATTACATTTCAATTAAATTCCCAGCACCTCTGTCCGTGATATAAACATGCTTGTATTGTAAAATTAATTTCAAATTCATTCCAACAGGGCAGACCTCTTATGGACTCATTTTTAAAATGAAAGTGCAGTGGGTATAAAAGACAAAACTAAAAATGAGACTTGAGGTTGAACAAAGTTTTGACACCCTGTGTTCAGTGCTGCTGGTTGAGGCGTTGTTGTGAGTTTGCTGAAGTGTGAATTTTAAACGTAATGTTAGTCTGATTTAGAAACTTTGGCTGCCATTGTTCAGATCCTCACTGTTTTAATACACACCGAGAATAATCAACTTTATCTATGTGAAAGTTTTACCATTTTTTAGTTTTTAGTTTTACCATCAAAACTCTCCACAGTCTGTTCTTGTGGTCGAGTGGTAGTGTTGTACTCAGCTGTTATATGGTGATGTGTACATTTTCTGGCTAAGATGTTGTGAGTTTTCACACTTTATTTCACACTGCTGAAGACTGCTTATCTGTAGTGGGTCTCACTTTTACCCTGGATCTTCTCAGCAGACAGGCATCCTGAACATATAGCTCGAGAGCTTTGTATTGATGGGATCTAAGCCCAGCACGAGATGACAAACTTTCACACTCATGCTGAGCCATTGCTGCCATGTTCACTTTTTCAATACATGTAAATATTTAAAGTGGCCGAATCTCAGACCGTTTCTGCATATCTCATGTTAATCTTGAGTAGTTACAGAATAGAATCGCATCCTTTAAACATCCGTAGAGTCTTTTGTTTGTTCACATTTATAAATGACAGATACAGCTGGACGATTATTTTCTAAGACATACGATAAATTGTGGGGGGGGGGTGGGGTTGTGTGGAGGGGGAGAGCACCCATTTCCCACAAAACACAGACATTTGACTCACTTCACTTACCCCATGCAGTTTATGTGCAGCATCTTCCGGCACCATCGATCAGTCTTCAAACCCAGCGTTATATCCACCGTTTTTATAACATCCATCACTGAAATGCCATGAACACGTTAACCTACACCTCCAGTTCTGTCACTATCGCAAGAGTAACGAGCTGAAGCTGGAGGCCCACAGTGCAGCCAATCCTGATGGTAGGCAGGCCATATCTCGTTGGTTGACGCGTGGGACACGTTTTCTGGGAGAATTGCCCAATAAGGGACTAGAAAAGTTGATACGAAACGGATTTTCATGTTTGAAAAAACTTTCCCAAAACCTATACGAACGTTGGGGGATAGTATCGAGCACAGAAATACTATGTGATACGTCCAACTCGTTTTTTGACAAGTTGACCATGTCAAGCATGAGAAGACAGCACGTTTGACATTGTAAATAAGTCAGGATGCATGAAACTGCTGCTTTTTATAAGGAGCTCCGATAAAAGTAGCCTTTTACACTTGGGTCAATGTAAGTATGGGGTCTTTAGCCTGCGCTATTATCAATCCTGGGTATTTGCATTCATTCATTCACAGTGCAAATGTAACCCCCCGGTTAAGCTTCTTATATTTATTTCCATATGCAATAAAGATGATCCTATAATCTGAAACACTACATATTTGCATTAAAAGATAAAGAGGTGCAGTCTAATAATAAATAGCCATTGTATTTCAGTGTCATCATTACTTATAATCTGAAGTAGTATTATCTCAATATTTTTATTTTATATAAATAAAAGTTTTTTTTATTAGCTTTCTTTAATGCATTTATAGTCTATTGACGGTCATCAGACACACCCGCCTGGCCCGAATTAACATTCAGTCTGTTTAGTAAGTAGCCTATAACAATTTATTTTATATTTAATTGATATCAATATTTTGATGTATATTAATTGTATCAAATCTTGCAGTTTATCTTTCTGAGGCCTATCAGAAGTTAAGTTTGGGGCACATAATGTTTAAGTTGTCGGACAATGAACCTTTTTTGTCATAAAGAATGAGTCTAACAAATATAGAAATATTTTGGCTGATACAAACAAATCGATTAGCCTGCTGGCTGTGCACTTGTTCAGTTTGAACAACCCTTCTGTGCTGATCCTAGACACACTTTGAAGCTAAAAATTCAAGAACAATAATTATTCAATTGTCCCAATTACTCACGTAGGAGATTGGGAGCATATAAAGAAAAAAATGGCGACCGGACCGTCGAAGAGAGAGGACCGGGCCCGAACATGTTTGTGTATGTATTTGTTTTACTGTGTTGTTGTTCGCCGGCGGTCGTCGTGAGGGGCCGCCTGCTGTTATATTACTTTAATCAATGTTTTGATTGTTTGCCGGTTCCCGACTCCTTCTTTCCATACTTGAATCTTGCTACATACTCTTTTAATTTTAATTTGTAGTGTTCAGTAACGCATTTATTAGGTTGGCAACCGATAAGCGAATGATTCACAGTTCTTTTGAAACGATTCAACAATCATTCGCATAGTTCAGTGAAATGATAACACGATACTTGACACAACGCAAACAAATAATGACGGTAGTGGAGTATTTACCTAAAATTCTTCGGAAGCTAGACTATTACATCTTTACGTTTGGCAGCACGAAGATGTTTACAAAAGTTCCAAGAGGCCAGCACCTAACCTTACATGTCCTGGTTGTAAAAAACAAAAACTAACATTGCAGCATGGCAGGTTAGGGTAACAAAAAATCTGATTTAAAAATCCTGCTTATCATGTTTTGCCATTTAGTACAGAGTATCATAATGTGTATGCACATTTGTGTTAACAGTGTAAAGAGGGAGTGAGATGGGTGAGCGGGGTCCAAAGTGATGTTTTTAGCACTTTTTCTCACTCTGGAGATGTAGAGGTCTTGGATGTTGGGCAGGGGGACGCCAACAATCCTCTTAGCAGTTCTGACAGTCCGTTGTAGTCTCTTAATGTCTAATTTGGTAGCTAATCCAAACCAGACAGTTATGGATGAACACAGTACTCGATGATGGCCGAGTAGATGAGCAGCTCCTGTGGACCTAATACACATCTACAATTGATCTAAACTTGTAGGATCATGCATTTTTATTAAAATCTACATGATATTTGTATTCCTAGTTTTGAATCGCGAACAAGCATTTAGCTTCTGTCAGAGGCCTCAATGTGGTTTACCAGAATGTTTGTTTGTAAGTGAAGACATATGAAGTGCATATATAAAGTGTTGTCACCTCTCAGATGAAAACGATTTGCACGCACTTTCGTTCATGCATTTGAGAAACCGAGTACGGTTCTGGTAAGTATGTAAAATGATAGATGTAGAGTAGCCTACACAATGCATAGTTTAAGAGCATAATGTATAGTGAATCATTTGGGTACTGTAGGGTTGTACAAGGTCATCCTTTGTTATTCTTGATTCAAAGCATTCTAGATCATCACTAGAAGGCAGACAAACTAAGAAAATTAAAGAGCATTGAAGAGGGTGTTATGGGACAATTATAACAACGTATTTCTGAACAGAAATGTGTGTCACGGCGAAAGCCAATTATGTTAATATGTAGTTGGCTCCATATTGTGAGACTACAGAGCACAAAGGATCGGAGATTTCGAGAAACAGCAAAAAAATAAACGATAATCTAAGGGAAAGAACAGAAGGACGTGTGCAGGGTGACTCATACCTTCAAATGATAGGCCTACAGTGTTTGTGTAGAGTCTAAATACTATGGAACTTGACACCAACGTCTTTTTCCTGTTCCTCATTAACCGTCAAATAAAGGCTAATATTCTGAGTCGAGCAATCTCTGACTCACAAGCATGACTTTTCACCAACGTCCACCTTTCACGCTGCGGCTGACTGCATGTCACCATGCCAGCAATATTTCGGCCCTTCTGTCTTTTCTCACAGAAACGATGGAGAAAAAGTTTTCGGTTAAACCCATCACAGCTCTCACAGCAAAAAGGCACTTCCTTTAAAGAGACACCTCAGCCCTCTTTCTCTATTTGTCATGTAGTTAGCTTGTACTGCTAAAATGGAAGACTGTAAACCTGCCGGGATTGAGGGAAAAAGAGCAATTTTGGAAGATATATCAGGACCATTTTATGGTGCGATCCGGATTTGGTCCAGTTCTGGCATGGGTCGCGTCTTGGTCTGCAGCGTTTCACAGTGACACTGAAGTTTATGCAGATAAAGATCAGTGAAGTCTTCTAACCACACTAGTCAAGAGAACACCCATGTCTGATACTTTCTTTCAAACACGTACACAATTACACAGATGTAATTGACTGCAAAGATATAAAGTATAATGCATGGATCTGTTGTAGTTATTGTGTTTTAAATGCATTTCTTTACATGGCTGATATGCACACACATCACTTATTATCCAACGGTGTGTGTGTACCTGTTTGCAAAACCTATAAATACAGCAAAACAAGTCTAAGACTTGTCGTCGCTATTTGAAAGATGCATAAATCATCCAAATCAAGTTCTGCTTTGAATCTAATAACGGCAGCAGGCTTCTGTGAAGGGTTTGTTTACAATAATGCATACTGCAGATGCTTTTACACAAAGTGATTTCCACATACTGCTTAAGCAGTCCTTTTTTATTTCGACGTCCACAGCCTACACTTACTCTACTGTACATATGGTATATGTAATATAAACGAATTTGGTTGGAATAGAAGAAATGACATTGTGCTATTCTCTACTAGTGCAAAGAAGTGTAATTCACAGTTAGGTTTATGGAGCTAATGCGTTCATGAAGTGTGATGTGGACTTCAAATGAGCTAAACATCTTCAGCTGCTGTCAAACTATTGAAGAATGCATATAGCATCTTGACATCACAAATTGGCATGTTAGTATGTTATTTATATGTTGCTGGGTGTGTTTTGCTAGAGAGCTGTTCAACAGAGTATAAAAATGCCTGACAAAGTGAGGGGTTGTTGCTCAATGTGAGGTTGTGATGACCATGCATGCGTGGTGTGAGAGAGCTTTCTGTATCTCTGTGAATAATCTTATGTGTGTGCAATCACCATTTCAACACTCAACCAGCTTAAGCCCATCTCTTAAAGGGGAAATTCAAACATTCAGTTGGTCTTAAAGGGGAAGTTGGCTTTCATCATGACGTGTCTTAAGCAAGTTTTTCATCAGCCTTTGCCACATGCCTTTGCAGTGCAGTGTATGTGTTTGTTGTAGCAAGACACATGACATATGTTACAGTATCTACATACAGTTGTTTCTAATGCAACAGCATGTAAAGTGCTTAACTTCAGCAGGGATCTGCGGGATAGTTCACCCCCCCAAAAATCTGTCATTGTTTAGTCACTCTCATGTCATTAAAAACGTGATTATTGCTCTTTCTTTTGTGGAACACACATTGAGAAATGTCTTCAAACAGTGGAAGTTAATTGAGTCCAATGTTGTTTGGTTTTCAACATTCTTCAAAATATCTGTTTTTTGCTGAGGAAAGAAAGTCATTGGAATGACATGAAGGTGACCCTTTAAAGGGATCCACTAGATCTCTTTTATTTCAGTAAATACAATGACATATCTGATTTCAGCAGATGTTTAGTTTAGCGAATTAATTATTTACAATCATTTATGTGACCAAAATGTACGTATTTACACCTTGTGCTTACTGTGTGACGTTTTAACTTGATGTGAATTATGGAGATGAATAAACCCCCACACTGAGGTGGGATGAGAAAACTCCTTATTTTTCATGGGTATGTTTCTTTCGCTTGATCATTTTGTATTTATCTGGTCCAAAGCTGGTCATCATCTTATATCACAATATATCATCATCCAAGTCATCCAAGTCATTAAAGGTCATATTGTGCAATGCTCACAGAGAAACCCAAGAGCTACAACTTAGTCTCTAGCCCTCAGTTAGCATGTTAAATGTTCATGCAATTACAAAAAGATTTAGAACAAACTTGGAAGGTTGCCAGGAGCAAGATGAAACAAACGAATTTGCACCTTGAAGGAATACTCCAGACAAAAACTAAAATTCTGTCATCATTTACATACCCTCAAGTTGTCCCAAACTTGTCAATATCACAAAGAAAGATATTTGGAAAAATGTTTTCAAATATCTTCCTTTGTGTTCAACAGAATGATGAAATGTACAGTATTCAGGTTTGAAACAACTTGGGGGGAGTAACTCATGACAGAATTTTTGGGTGGAGTGTCCCTCCAACAAACCACAGACAAGATCAAAGTGTGTGTTTGGCCATAATTCACAGCGCCCCGTTTGGCGAAAACTTAACACATGATATCAGTGATAACAAAAGGATATGGCTCTTTCAAAAAGCAGAATGTGTTAAAAAGTCTCCGAAGTCAGTGATAAAGTGCAGGACGTTCTAAAAAGCTGTGTTTTCCATGTGTATTGTGGACTTTTATTTGACTTCCTGTCATATTTTGTAGTCCTTTGTAGTTCTGTTTTCTATTGGTTCTCTGCTTGTTATCCTCATTAGTTCAGTCAATATAAGCCCTTTTATTTCACTTGTCATTTGTCAGGCATTTTTTTTGTGTCATGTTACTTATGTTTGCTACCGTACCTGAGTTTTGGTCTTTGTTTTGTTTTATTAAAGTCACTGTTTTCTAATGGGTCCTTTCTGTGCCTAACAACTGCAATGTTACAAAGCAAAGTGAACAGATAACTTCCTGTGTGACAAAGACTTCTGACTCTTGTGAGTGCCGTTCCATCTGCAAGGAATCTAATTACACGATAAGAATGAAATCCATTAGGTTTTAGGAGGATTTTCTTCTGCCTTTGTAAGATATATTGATTCCCTGAAAAGGCTGCCGTAAATTGTTGGCCATTTAGATCCAGAACAGACTTGTGGCCATTAAAGCTGCATTGAAGGTTTTGAGTGAAGCTGTGTTGCAATATCGTCACAAGGACATTGCTGTTGAATGCAGGGCTGCCATTGTTGTAATACTCAGTTTCTGTAGTGATGAAAGCATCCAGTGGGGGGCCACGAAACTTCAGCCACCGTTGAACCCCCATGTCCATATTTAGAGAGAGACGTGTGAGAGACGGGAAACAGGGATGGGAAATAAAAATGAGAAGCCCTCGCCAAGGAGGGAGGGTGGAAAGAAAGGGGACGGTACAGAAAATTAAAGTGAAAAAGTTGTGTGGAGAGGGAGATGAGTGGCTAAAGTTCCTCATCACAACATGAACATCTGGGTTGAGAAAGTCGAAAAACGTCAAAACTACTATGTTCAGAATCAAAACTGAGTCAATTCCGGCTCCATTCCGCGAAAATGCCACGTACGAATTGATGCTGTCTTTTTTCTTTCTGTGAAATCAGAAGACTTACAGCAGCTTTACTGAGGATAAATGACTGAGGGAGATGGATGAAAATGAGTCCGCAGCTGAGGATTTCAAATCCTATTGACCTTCAATCTACCAGCGAGGGACTGGTGACCAGGCCTTCAGACAGAAAGGTGAATGTGCTTAGAGGCAGCAACTGTTTTGTGTGGAATCTTAGCATCAGGTTTTGGTGTCCGCGAAGGGGCATTATTAAACCCATAAACCTTTTAACCGCATTCGAGGGTAACGTTGCTGAAATCTGTTGAATTTAGTGGTAGGGTATGATATTGAGCTCATTGTTTCTGTCTTAAAATGAATTTACTAAATGCTTTAAAAAAATCCTCTCAGACGTCATTTAATTTCAGGCTTGTTAAAGTCACAAATTTCCCTTATGAAATTAAAATAGCTGTTTCCCATCAAACTGTAAAGTGTGATCCCTCGTCATCGTTACCCCAGGCAACAAAGCAGAGATTTTCCAGGTAATTTGTTCATGGTATGTTCTATGCCGCCGTCTGCGCTCACAGCTAGACTCTTGATATAAGGTGTGCTGTCACTTAGTTGGTGAATGGGTTCATTTTAGGAGCTAATACATTATTGAACTCAACAGGCACTATTGAGGTACCTGTTATTTCTGCAGCCAATTACATTTTCTCAAGATCTGTTGTTCGGGATCAGACTGACAGGTACAGTCTACAGGTCCCACTAAAAAAATGGAAAGTCAGTAAATGTGATTCGTCATAAACTCCAAGTGCTGCCCTTTTTAGTTTAGCAGAACAGTCACACTAATATAATTTTTTCTCCAGAAATCCAACAATGGAATTAATTCAGATAAGGTGAAATTTATTCTGGGTGGATCCTTTTTTTTTATATTTGATGCATTCGAATAATGATTGTAAAGCAATTCCATTTTGTATTTTGTAATATTTAGATGCTTAGTAACAATTTGTGGCATAAGATATGTCAATTCTCCTTTGTAAAATAATGGAAAGGTCAGTGAAGGCAGATTATGAAAGACGTAGACTCAATACTCACACTGTACAGACAAATCTGTCCGTAACTATAGTTACTAATACTATATTGTTGATTTCTCTTACTTCCTGGGAGTTCCATTAATTACTGTTCCAACCAGGTGTGTCATGGATTTTTTTTTACTTTTGTAGAACATGAAGTCTGCAGTTCCAAGAAGAAAACCTGGGTCTGGAGTTATTAAAGCTTTCAAAATCAGACAAAGGTATAAGCAAGAAACACAGACACACGCACACACATTTGCTCTGACTTTCTGAAGAGCTCTTCTTGTAATGCATGTTCTTTTAAATGCGCAATTAAAGCATCATCTAGGATAATTACGAAAATTATAATTGTAGTTTTCTTTCCACTTGTGCACTCCATACACACACATAAACATACACACACGTTCATGAATTGCTTCTCCTATCTTGCATTGCTCCTTTGATTTTGATTCAAAATTATTTTTTCTTTCGTTTCCCTTAAGGCTGTGTGGTATGATTAGATTTTTTAGATTTGGCTGATTACAATATAAAATAAATCATCTGGTAAAATCAGTGAATGGGTGTGTGTGTCTTAAAGATGTGCTGAAGTTGTTGAAGCTTAATCACACACTTCATAATTATAGGACTCTCTTATTGTGTCTGTGTGCTTTTTTAGTGAACACGATTCTCTATTCTTTGAGACAAGGTTCATTCTTTTTCTCTGTCATGCACAACACACACTCATGCACCGTTTACAGCGTATCTGACCAATCCCTTGGTACAGCCCTGGAAACACACTGTGCCTTATATAGTCAGGAATGCAAACACACATTAGAAGACGAAAGCTAGCAATGTGCGTCATTCAGACCGTAACGAAGGAGAAAGATTTGGACGCTCGGGAAGATGACAGGGCGGATGTCTTAAAAGGACCTTTAAAACTATATTACTTTGGACCTTTCATAGATGTAGTGTTCTTCATGCACTTATGATGATATTTCACTACAACTCACCCTTAACCCTCAGATAGTCCTCTTGATGCTATTAGATTTGAAGCAAACACTTTTTTATGTTGCACTATACTCTGAGATTCTAAAAATGCATAATAATATAATCGTATGCACATACAGTGAATACATCATATCAGTTATATGGCAAATTCTATACACAATATTTTGTGAATCAGGCTTTCAAATTGCAAAGTTTTAAAGGCAAATTCAGGAACAGCGTTTGTCTATCCTCATTGCTCTACCCAGAAAGAACACACACACATAAAACATATATTCATGGTTCTTTTCAGCTCTCGCATGACGACACAGTCAGGGGTAACAGAAAGAGATTGTAGCCTTCATGGAAAACAACCTCTTCATGTGTAACGGAGTGAACTCAGAGTAGTTCAGTTTTAATGTACTTTTAATTCACCAAATATTTCCGCTTGAATTCTGATTATAAAATATTCCGCTATCAAAATACATTTTGAAAAAAGCAGGTTTTGTTCCCTAGTATTCATGGGATATGTACTCTTGAGTGTTAGTTTTATTAATAGACATCACGACGTATTCGCATTGACAAATAACATGTCTCTGTTGTTGATTCTTCTACAGCGATAGGTATGAAGCGTGTCATGTATCCCAGAATGCCATGCTGTTGATGGAAGCCCATGCTCATTTTACCAATGGCTTGCAATCAAAAGAGAGACTGTTGCTACTTTTTACAGATTCTCTTATCATCGCCAAAACGAAGTATGTCAATATTTCTGTGTGTGAGTGTGTGTGTGTATTAATATGTGCATCAGTATATAAGATATCTTTCTGATACCTGATAAGTGTGCATATATTACAGGTCTTTATATCTTAAACTGAAGGCTTGTGTTAGCCTCTCGGACATATGGCTGGCATCCTGTATTCATAACATCACAGACAGGAAAGTCACCTCCAAGCACTCGTTTGTGATTGGCTGGCCAACCACTAATTACGTAGCCACTTTTAGGTAGGTTTTGAAAAACACTCAAAGTAATATTTATCACATATATGACACCTTTGCCAATTCAATGTGCCATGCTCAGTCAAAGAAAGGTTTATTGTAAAGAACAGACTTATAAAAACACTGATTATTCTTTGGCTTTAATCGCTTCCCTATCCTTTTGATTCTGAACCAAAAATATCTCTCCCACTCTCTTCCTTACTAGCTTTCTGAATTTGGGCTGTAATTAGTTTTGATTCCACTAACAAAAAGATGCTTAAGCATCAAGTTCCTTTGGGTTTTATTAATGAGTGATTCAAATATAAAATTAAAAATTAAAATACATAAAATCAGTGCTATTGTGTGGTCTCAAACGCATACCACTGATGTTTTATCTAAGGCATTTTTTTAAATGACAATTTATTTTTATTAAAAATAAAAACTGTCCTTATTTACTCACCCTCGAGTTGATCCAGATCTGTAAACATTTATCTGTACTGATGAACGCACAGAAAGATATTTGGAAGAATGCTTGTAACCAAACTTGGACCACATAGACTACCATAGTAGGAATAATTGCTTGAAAATAATTTTTGTTCTGTTGATATTTTGAAGAATGTAGGACAGCAAACAGTGCTGGGGCACTTTTGACTGCTATTGTCATTTTCCCTACTATGGTAGTCAATGGGGTCAAAGAACTGTTTGGTTACAAGCATCCTTCCAAATATCTTTCTCTGCGTCCAACCCACTGATCTATATAAATGACTGGATTGCTCGTGACGTCATTAAACTGAAGCTACCACGCCGCAATGTTGATATTCCTAAGCGTTTTATTTACCGTTTCATCGGATTCGCCAGCACCTGACCCCCAGTTAACTTCAGATTTGCGTTTGGCTAGTGTCTAATAATATAGCTATTTATATTTAATTTATGTGAATATTAAATAGTTTTGTTATTTTACAGTATAATTTTATAATAAACAATTTGGGTAACACCTAATTTTACAGTGCCCTTGCTACACATGTTACATGTATTTACTATAGTATTTACTATAAACTATGCATAATTACACGTCACTTACCCCAACCCAAATCCTAATCCTAACCATATAGTTAGTACATGTTATACATTTTTAATTACACTATTACATGGGCACTATAAAATAAAATGTAAGCAAAATTTGTTGAATGGGTCCTGTAGGGCGGTCGCATTTAAACAAACCGTACGGTACATTGACATCTAGTTGTTGAGTTTGGTATCGCAGTCTAAATTCAAATGATTGAAGAGACACGTTTAGCCAAGACCCTTTTGATAGGTATTCTTCTGATTGTTATCAGAAATGATCTACAGGGACTCTATTGTTTGTGAATGTTACGAGTTCAGTTGGGACACAAAAGTGCGCTTGCTTATTCTGAAATCTATATTCAAATAAATACATGCTGAATATGTTCTTTAAGTCATGAAGCTTTATTTCTAAACATTTACACATGTGCCATTTCAACAGTGTGCAATACACACTCACCTTCGATACATATCTGCCCAAAATAAACATAAAATTTGGTAAAAACATCAGAAGTAAAAATTAATTTAAACAACATATGAATTAAAAATGCATCGCTCTGCACATAAGGTGAAAAACTGGTCATTTTAGATTGTCATTTTGACTGTAAGTCAAATGCGCTCTCTGTCAGTTGGGCATGGCAAGGTGGCGGCGCGATCGTTTCACCTCCTGACGTTGGTTTGGCATTCAGCCGCAGTCCAGTTGTTAATATAGCTCGTTGGTCCAACCAAACAGAGACATTTTGACAGGTTTGGAACAACTAGAGAGTGAGTATTTCCTGATAGAATTTTCATTTCTGAGTGAACTATCCCTTTAAATATTAATATATAACTAAGGCATAATCCTGGCTCCCAGATGTCATGAGTCGACCCTTTAAATTTATGATTTGCAGTCATTTGCAAACTGCCAAGATAGCTAAATGGTCTCAATGTTGGAATGAGCCCCAACTACAGGTTTTTATTCAATTTTTCAATGTGCTAAAAGGGTTAATCAGATATACAAACCATTGTCCCCAATTATTTATATCACAACCTCATGTTATTATCTTCTCATTCAATAACAGATGTGTAATTCTTTCCCTCTCTCTCTTTCTTCCTCTTTCACCCTTTAATTCAAGTTCTTCAGAAACAAAGGAGAAATGGTTGCAAGCTCTTCAGTGGTAAGGAAAAACACCCTTTGTTTTGTTTCTAAATTTACTCTTCTGAAGAGTCTCTGCTGAAGCATTTTGTCAGTTTTTCCTTTTGATTTTTTGAGTTTCATTTCACAGGCACACCAGCAGAGCCAGGCAGAGAGTTTTGCCGAGCGCTATTCTTCTCTACGTCCTGCTGATCCGCCACCCGGAAGATGACAGTCCAGCGGTACTCAAACTTCTTTGACTTAATGTGAACCGGGGCCCCTCCCGGCCCTCTGGGAACCTAAACTATGCCCCTGTTTATGTGTGGAGCTTATTCGTGTTCTTGGTTTTCTTGTTGTTTGTTTGCATGTTATCGGCTGTCAAGACCATCGCTGTGGCAGTGGATGTGAGCACCACAGCAGAAAATGTGGTTCATTACATTAAGCAAGAGTGCAAACTGCTGGTGAGTTGTCCTTAAAAGGGTGAAAAAGTACAGACAGTACGCAAGAGTAGTTAATAGAAATGGGAACCGAGCTCTTTGCCCCTCATGCTTGTTTTTGCATAAAGTATTAGCTTGGATCTGGTCGGATCTGATCTGATACGTGAGTAGATCTTGGTGTGCCTTTTAGTGCCGTCAAACATGAATTGGCAGATTTTAGGTTGTAATTTCTTTAATTATTTGCACGTTGTTTTATTTCTGTCGGATGATGTAAACATCAATGATTCTAATGCAATGTTAGTCCAACAGCATTTCCTCTTTTTTGATAACAGCCATTTCCTTTTTCCTGTCTTTTCCCAAAACAAAATAACCACTTCCTGTGTGTAGCGGGAAGCCTCGGACTACCAGCTGTGTGTGAATTATGACAAAGAAGAAGAGACATACGCCCTTTTAGGTGATGACACTCACATGACAAAGAACATATAACCGACTGCATAGACTCTCTAAAACAAATATGAGCAATCTAACAAAATAGATGAAATACAGTATACAGTGAATACACTGATTCAAAAGATGATACGTTTTATTTTTGCAAAAATACTATTTGCACAGTGAAGAGAACCGAATTGTGAACCTACTCTTATTTAAAAAGACATTTAGAAAGACATTACATACACATATAATTCAAGGATCGTAATGTTTTTATTCCCTCATCATCCAGCATAATAAAAGGGTTCCCCGTTGTGCCTTCGTCTGCATGTAGCATCTTTGACAACCGGTGGCTAGATTAACTGTTTTTCTCTATGAGAATTACAGAAATGAACCAAAAACATTTAGATTCTTAGGGAGACAAAGAACCTGCAGCAACATGTGTGTAATCTTACTGATTTGCACGCTAGGTTTATGTTTACGGCAACAGGATCTGAGAGGTTTCGTTTCACATAATGGAATCTAAAACTGTTTCCCATCTACATACTGCGTACTTATTATAGTAAATATTATAACTGGGTGAAAATAACTAGGTACTAAACCTGAACCTAAACCATATCCCATGTAGTAACTTTAAATTACTCAGTACTTTCTAAGGTAAGTACAGCATAGTTAAACGCTGTGTTTGGCAAGTTACTCTTAGTCAAGTCAAGTCAACTTTATTTATATAGCGCTTTTTACAATTTTTAATTGCTACAAAGCAGCTGTACAAGAAACATATTGTTTTGTAAAGCAAAAGAAATAAGGTTACAAATAAAAACAAAAAATGTGAAAACACCAGACAGACACAGAAACACACATTCAAACACACCCACACACAAAACACTCCACACACGCAACATGCACCAACACATACAGTCACACAGACTAACACGCACACAGACAGACGCCCAGACACACACAGACACGCACGCACACACACACATAATAGCACAGCTGCGTGTGTGTCCTTATAAAAAAGTAATAAATAACTAGTTATTACTTACATATTCAATATTGTAATAAGAATAGTGTACAAATCACTCTTTCCAAAAAGTA
This sequence comes from Triplophysa tibetana, assembly GCA_008369825.1. Lineage (NCBI taxonomy): Eukaryota > Metazoa > Chordata > Actinopteri > Cypriniformes > Nemacheilidae > Triplophysa > Triplophysa tibetana. The sequence goes on along the minus strand of CM017901.1, from coordinate 12,529,726 downwards.
TTTAATTACTTTATATATTCTGAATCAATCTTGATTAGTAAAGTGTTTCTAGGATTGACATGAAATGGCCCATTTAATTAATTCAAATAAATAATATAAAATACATAAAGTAGTTTTATTGACTGACCAAAGTATTACAAATGTGAGAATTATACATTAAAGCACATATTTTAAAGTTAGACTTTGAATTTCATGTCAATTCCGCTATTGCACATGTATTACACAAAGTATTTAGTTTAATTACATCAGACGTTACAGTAATTCAATTACAAAAAAATGAGTAATCCCTTACTTTACTTTTAAGAAGTAATTCAATTACAGTAACAAATTACTTACACCCAACACTGGTTACATGTAGTGTAAAATAAAGTCCAATCAAAAACTTATTCAAACAGAGAATCCGCACCCTTGACTCAAGGTCGAATTAAACTTTATTATCTCTCATGGTTTTTAAACAAATTAATACACAAAAAAATGTAGGCATTTAATGGTAAAAACAATGATGCTATTATTCGCCTCCTGCAGTGTGCAATTTCCTGTAACTTATATGATCTCATTCCCAATTTCCTGTCTTCTTGTTTTTGTCTGTCTCAGGCCATGAGCTTCCATTCTTCATTCTCCGTCATTCATTGCAGAGTCAGCAAAAGCATCCACGCATGCCCGGCGAGCACCTGCGGGAAGCTTTTAGTGCTGCCCAGCAGACAGAGGAGGCGATCAAGACGCCTCACTTCACCATAAAAACTAGAACACACACACTAGGTGAGTGCACCAGCATCCCACACTGCAGAGAATCAGACATTTGTGTTTGTGTCTGTGTGTGCATGGACGCCTGAAGGATTTTATCTCAGGGAACGCACAGAATCTCCCACCCAATATAAAGCTCACACACACACAAATACCAAATAGGCTACTCAAGAAATTCACAAAAATAATTCATATAAAAGAGATATATATGTAAGATAAACCTTTCTTATAGCTGTTTGAAGCCTACTCTCCTCCCAAGTACCTCCTCGCTGTTCATTTTATTCTAAGGTTGAATGTTTACTAGTGGAAGTCCAGTAAACCTGGTGTCCTTCATCCTGTTGCGTCAGGCACACGCTGCAGTTTCGAAATTGACAATCGCCTTATTTGTAAAAAAAATATAGATATCGTATTTTAATTATTTTAGGTTTATTTTCGGTTAGGCTTTGTTGGTACCTATGAAGATCTGGCAACATGTTACTTTTACATTACATTTAGGCATTTGGCAGACGCTTTTATCCAAAGCGACTTACATTGCTTTATCCTATACATTTATACATAGGTATTTGCAATCCCCTGGGATCGAACCCACAACCTTGCGTTGTTAACGTTAAATTTTTACTTTTACAGATCCTGAAGACTGCTAACCATGCACACATTTGACTTTACAACATACACACTATAGTGTGTCAGCCTGTAACTATCACGTAGTGTATCCACTACACATTACCTTTCTTCATAAGCTTAAAGCTTAAAAATCATGACAAATAATTATTCATCAACCATGTTGACAAATACAAAATAATACATTTATTATTAATGTCAATTTTCTGCACATGTCTTAGACGTTCAAATTTTGTTCCTAGTTCGACGTGCAAATTTTGAACTGCATATTGACATCCAAGTGGGGTCATGGTTAGACGTCCAAATAGCGGACCTAGTTTGCACATCGTGTAGACGTCCAGAATCGGTCTTGGACCGACGGACGCAATATAGACATAATCACGTCCATCAGACGTCCAATGTTTAGAGGGTATTTACTTTATTTATTTATCCTCATTGTCTCTTGCTTTATCAATATGTCATGAGTGTACACAGATTTATAATCAATATAAATACTTTTAAAATATTTAAACATATAAATAAAACTATATTGTAAGCACAGTGCATACAGCCGTATGACTGCAGGCGCCCCTCTGTGTGTGTGTGTGTGTGTGTGTGCGAGAGAGAGGATGAGAGAGAGAGAGAGAGAGAGAGAGAGGAGGAAAACACATATACACACACACACACAGTTACAGGTTTGAGAAACACTTTGAAATGCTGTACAGTACCGCTTTAAGATCCTTTAATGCAATGAATATGAGTCAGACGTGCTTTTGTGGAGTCATGCATTATGATGCATTAGAATACAGGAGACATGAAATTAACATTTAAATAATATATTAACACAAGACCCAGGCAGAAAGTCTTGCATAATAAGTAGACTTATCAAAAGCCGTTTGCAATAGTCAAAAGCCATTTTGCATCAGTGCTTAAATAGTTGTCTTCTGTGCGTTGGTTTACAACTTTTCAAAAAGAGTGATTGGAGTTCTGAGTATGAAGCTGCTGCACGCTCTGCCGTTGTTTAGAAATTAAACCGAGTTTCTGGCAGTCATTTGCATATTTGATAAGCATGAATGCATTTGCGACAGACAGGAAGGGTCGGATGGAGAGCAGCAGACCAGAGGCAGTACAGTGCTGATGGTATTTTTAATTATTTACCTTAACAGTCAGCGACCCGTTCCTTATTAAACGCTGATCCCGGTGACAAAAAGCAGAGTGGAGCTGATTAAATAATACGGTTGAGATTGTTTAAATTACAGGCTAAGCTTGAGTCATGGAAAAGGAGGAAAACAGTGTTCTCTAATGGGCTGCCAGGTTTACAGAGTCTTTGACAGGCCTGTTTCACAGAAAGCGAAATGGATCGGGGCCATTTGCAGAGAAGTTTGGTTGCCAAGAACACGCTTCAATCTTTTAATGATCACAGATGTGAGAAGAACAACAACGGTTAATATTTGTTGAAGGGTGTAAGCATGGATGTTTTGAGCTTCTGGGACTTCTTTTTAATCTTCATGTGAAGATTTTCAGTGAGCTGACCTTCCACCTACGTCTTTGCTCAAGCCGACTACTGCTGAGATTATGTTGTGTATGGAAATAATTGACATGCGTTGGGCTTAAAGCTTTAAGATGTATTGACAATATATAGTCTGTATGTAGGCCTATACTGTATATTATGGTCTTCTTTCATGTGGTGGTCATTAAATCATATTGTGAGGAATTTCACAGTTTTCTGAAAGAACCATGCTTTGAATTCTGTTAACTCTTTGAATTCTGTTAATTCATTCTAAGAGTGTTACTTTGAGTTTTAGGACCTTTAAAAAAAAGCAGTGACATTTTCCTTGATAAAACCATCAGTCACACACAGCTACAATATTAAAACTTTGTACTTGTGTAAAAAACAACTATACTTAAAGCCTTCACAATTCAGTTACAGTCAGCATGACATAAGACTCTATCAACTATATAATTTGCATCACTCTTGCACCTTTTCACAAATCTTTTCTTGACACATAGCTCTACTTGTTGACCCATGACTTTGGCATTTTACTTTCTTATTGCCTTAGAAAGTTCAGTCAGGTCACTATGCAAGCACATACAACATATTTTTTTAATCTTTTCTACAAACCGGTTTTTCAATTGCACAGAATTTTACGTAAAAACTAAACTCTCCAGTTACCACAATAGCGTAAACAGTTAACATTTGATTGATTACGGTTTTAGAGAATACTCATTTGCATAAAACTGATATTATCTCATAAAATATGCTAAAGTAGTAATCTATTTTGAATTCATCAGTAATTTATTACAGCTCTTGATTATACATAATAGTGGTCAGTTATTAGTAATGGGCCAAAATAAATTATAATGGGTTCTAATGAACATCAATCCTTTGCTAAAATACACAACCTGTTCTCCTAGCCACTCTTGTGTACAGTATTATTGTGTATCACCAATAGAAGCCAACTCTGGCATTCTAAGATTTCAGGTGCTTTTCAAAATGATTTGCTATTACCAAGACACTTATGTCAGATGTGTGCGGTGGTAAAGTTAAAATAAATGGTATTATGGCAAATAATTGTTCGCAATTTAAGCTTTGACTTAGCCTTGTGATATACTTTCAACGTGAAATGGTACGATGTGACATATGTGACATGAGAAGAAATAAAAGTACTGATCAGTAGCCTACTGAAGTAAATAAGTAATATGCAAACATTAGTAAATGCCACTAAATGCATTTTATTTTTTATTTTTGATCTGATATGAAATTAGCTTGATTCTGTTCTGTGTGACTCAAATCCACATATTAATGATGTTCTTTATGTCTTTTCTGAAAAACAACTGAAGAATGACGATTCCCATTCTCATGCGATTGTTCTCTTGTGTTTTATTATCAGGTCTTTTTAAAAGCAAAAGAAGGAGGTCTCTGATTGATTGGGCCCTGAGGAGAGGGCACCTAAACCAATCAGATGACAATGTAGAGTCTCACAACGCCTCTCAAAAGCTATTCGGCCAATCTCTTTCCTCTATCTGTCCTGATGGAAACCTGCCCAAGCCAATAACGGTATGTCAATCACTGGTTTAATTTAATAAATGTACAATTTTAATGTTTTATTATTTCTGTATTTCATGTCTCCTCACAATGCTAGAGTGTTATCAACACTTTAATCCAGTAGATTCGTGATGTGTTCACAGCTTGAGGTTGATTATGTGTTATTATGGGCATTTAGTGCATGACTCATTTTTCTTGTACACACGAGGCATAATTGTAGGACAAAATAATTACATTACTAATCTTTTCAAATTAAAATCTTAAAATTGATGTCCATGATTTGTTAGTTCAGGGATTTGTTTGTTATTATGTGTCCAGGACCTGCTATATCTTCTGTTCTGTGAGGGTCCTGAGACCTGTGGAATCTTCCGCCGCTCTGCGAATGCCAAAAGCTGTAGGATTTTAAAGGAGCGAATGAATTCTGGGAAAAGCATTTCCCCGCATGAAGAGTCTGTGTTTGTCTCTGCATCTCTTATAACAGTCAGTACTTATTCATCACACTGGACCTTTTGTTCTGAATACACATTCACACAATCACTCTGAGGCTAACTTTTAAAAAAATTTAAATTGGCATTGATTCTAATGTCACTTTTGTGTGTAGGAGTTTTTGCGTGAACTGCCTGGTGGTGTGTTACGTTGTGACCTGTATGAAGAGTGGATTGAAGTTCTGCAGATCGAGGAAGAGCAGCATAAGCTTTATCAAATCAGAAGGTGAGAACAGCAGATCATATCAATCCTTTGCTAAAATACACAGCCACTCTTGTGCAGTATTATTGTGTATCACCAATAGAAGCCAACTCTGGCATTCTGAGATTTCAGGTGCTTTCACAATGATATGCTATTACCAAGACACTTATGTCAGATGTGTGTGATAATACAAGTTAAAATAAATGGTATTTTGGTTCCCAAACCTGTAGTGAACCTTTCTCGATGTCTAAACCTTATTCAAGGGCCATTGGTGTGCTTTCATGGAATTTGACATTAACCTGACTTTAGTTATAGTCAAAATTGAAGTAAAACATTTTTACGTATTTTTTATTTGTTCAATATACGTTTTTTGCATTTGTGTATTATTCATATGGCACCACCTGCATGCGTCCAGTTTGTTCGCGCAGCTTCCGGAGGAGAATTTCACCTTGCTGTGTCACTTGTTTGGAGTGCTGCACAGGATACACAGCCACTCGCATGTAAATCTGATGACAGCATCCAACTTAGCCCTCTGCATCGCACCCAACATGCTCTGGAGGTCATCCAAGGTCAGCCCCGAGCTGGAAGGAAAGAGCACATTGCAGGTAAACGAGTACAATAACTGGTTATGAACAAATGAATTCATACCACTAATTCTTACAAGGGGTACGTGACATATTCGCTTTAAATTCAAAATTGTAGGTATGGATGTTCAATACATAAGTACTGTCCTTCTTAACTACACATAGAAACTGGGCTGTGAAACTGGTTTCCAGACGTGGTGTACTGAAGAAAATGCTAATTTCTTTTCCCTTATCACTGCTGTCATGCCGCTAATATGCTGTCAGTAAAAATCGTGATCACAACAGATTATTGCTCTTATTATTCTCAGCTAGTCTGTCTGTCCTGGAAAATGTTATTACTCTACCTGCTGTTAAATGCTCCAGTCCACTTTTTTATGACTGGCTATTCTGAAATTACATGATTAACATTTTTGACCTTGAATTTCAACGGGTACATTTTAATAACTGACCAATATATCTGTTTGATCTCTCCTGTTGACATTTTCGAATCGTGTATAAATGCAATATAATCATGCTATGTTTTTACAGTGGATTTATAGATCACTTCGTAAGATTTTTTAATCTTACATATATACAGTTTTTAAATCCTAAAGATATTACTTTAACACTTTGATTAAGGTTTACATGTTCTGTTGGTCGTATGTCGTTTAAGTAAATGATAAAGTTCTTCTGGACCAGCGTTGGACAAGTGAGATGCACAGCTATTTGGAAATGTTACTCTTGCTTCATCAAGCATATACACTGTGGGGCGGTATTCCTGTGCAATATTTGCCAACGTTTGCGTTCAACTCAACTCAAGTGGGAATTTTGGCAAGAATCATGCAAGTAATATAGAGTGAGGAACGTGATGCTTCGGCACAGCATACGATTTATAGCTGATTACTCTAGTCTGTGTTTGTCATGATCCTGCGTCTTCTTGTCTTGATTTTCGAGTCTTTTGGCAGGAACATGTCAACTCAACTTTATTTATATAGCGCTTTTTACAATTTTCATTGTTACAAAGCAGCTGTACATGAGACACATTGAATACAAGTAAAACAACTAAAGCCATATACCTGTAAAAACAAGAAAAAGGTGAAAACAACAAAAGACAGAAATACAAATGCAACACACACACACACAATATGCAAACATACTTACACACATTGACATAGACACACACACACAATCTAATCTCTAGCCTAATGGTTAGAGAGTCGGACTCATGACCAGAAGGTTGCCGGTTCGACCCTCAGGGCCGGCGGGCAACGATTGCAGTGCCCTTGAGCAAGACATCTAACCCCTACATGCTTCCCGGGTGCTGCAGTGATAGCTGCCCACTGTTCCGGTGGTACGTGTGTTCACCACTTGCTGTGTGTGTGCTCACTAATCACTGGATGGGTTAAAAGCAGAGGTCACATTTCGGGTATGGGTCACCTTACCTGACGAATCGGTCACTTTCACTTTCACTTTCACACGCAAACACACTCGCACACACGCACAGTGAAAGCACACATTTGAGACAAAGGAGTGAGAACCACAGGTCAAATATTAAACGAACTATAAATTCTAATATGCAATATTAATTATTTCTAACTTCTGAATTCTAAAGCAGCCCCCCCGGCCAGGCAGATAGTGCAAAACAATATGCAAACGGTGGCGAGGAAGCCAAAACTCCAATCGAGTCAAAAACCTCAGGAGAACCCAGGCCCAACCAGGGGATTCCAGTTCCCCTCTGGCAAAAGCTGCTGCCTCTGCACAAGCTCAACAGTGCTTGCACAACAAGGCTAAATAAAAAAATTAATTTAATAAGGTAAATGATAGATTTAAGATTATCATTAACAATTTAATAGCATTTGAAATGTTGTAGGAAAATCGTGTCAAGTTGCCGCGTCCTTTATCCAGCTCTATCATCTTAGCTTTTGTCAGGTCACCGCTTCCCATTCTCAGCTCTGCCATCAGGTCTGGGCATGAACTGCATCCTGTGGTAACCTTGGAACAAAGAGACAAGACTGGCTGAGAGAAGAGTACTGTTCTGCACGCTTTGATGCAACAAGTACATCATTTGTTGTTGGATGTGTTCCTGGTTCCGTTTGATCTAAATAATGCAGCCTAGATCCTCTGAGGATTAATATTATGGAAGTGTAGTGTATGCAAGATTGAAAAGATTAGTCTTTAGTCTAGATTTAAACTGACAGAGTGTGTCTGCCTCCCGGACAGTGCAGGGAAGAATATTCCTAAGTTTATGCGCTGGATAAGAAAAGGATCTACCACCTGCACTTGATTTTGAAATTCTAGGTATAACCAACTGACAGGACGCCTGAACCAACTGACAGGACGCCTGAGAGCGTAATGTACGTGGAGGTCTGTAATACCTGTCAGACCCATGTGTTTTAAGTGGAGAAAGGGCATTGTTTTGTTTTTTTCATGCATTGCTATCTCTCCGTTGTCGCATCCTTTAGCTCCGCCCTCTTGTTTCTCCGTTAGCGCCCATTAGTGTTTAATGCCACTCCACTGTCCAGCCAGTCCCCATAGTGTTTAATCCTTGTCACCTGCCCCTCACCGCCCCTCTTCAATCTTCCCTGGTTAGTGTTTCCCTATATATAGTCTCAGTGCCCCATGTTCTGTGTCGGTTCATTGCTGTAAATGTGATTGCCTCCCGTTCGTATCATCCTTGGATTACCTTGTTCCTGTGCGAAATACGTGTTTTGGATTTATTATTTATCCAATACCTTGTTTGTTTTGTTTCCATCGCTGGAAGTTTTAGTTTTGAATCTTATTTTGTCAAGTTGTGTTTTCCCCATTGTGGGTTTTTTGTTTTGTGCAGCCTGTTTACCGTCAACCGTTCTGTATATGGGACACCTAAGTTTGCGTCAATATTGTGCATGTTATTTCTAATCGAATCATGACAAACAATATATCATTGGAAAGGTCAAAGACTCTGGAATACAGATTTTTTTGGTGTTTTTTAAATAATTTATGTAGGGAGAGTAATTGATATTTTTTGTGTGCATAGATTTTTTTTATCCTTTTGCGACCCATATTTTTTTAATGTATTTTTTAATCAAAGAAAAAGAGAGAGAGAGAGAGAGAAGGTTTAAACCAAATGGCTTGTGAATAACAGCAGGCCACTGAAAGCACGTCAACTCACAATCAGACTCCTGAATACAATCTAGCCCTATCAAAGTCACTGATATGAACAACTCAAGAACTGATTTCGAGATTAAGCTATGTGGGAGAAAGTGGAGCTTTAGGAGTTTTTATAAGACAAAGACATGAAGGTTACCGACATCAATTGCATCTTTTTGTTTTATTAGGCACTTGATGAACACACACAGACACGCAATTACATGAAGTTCAGTTGTGCAGTCAGATTTTTCATTTAATATCACGTCAATTCTTTTTATCTCACAGACTACTCCACTACAGTACTTTAATGTAAAATCACATCAATCTCATTTTTAGTGTTCCACTGGTGATTGCTAAATTTGAGAGTATTGTGCCCACACTGTTGGAGGGAATGTGGAAAGATAGGGGAATATGTTCACATATTCTGGGAATGTCCAAAAATACAGGTAGACAGGCAAGGAATTAAAAGGTATACCACGTATTTGCACTACATTTAACGTTAATGGTAGCCAAAAAGATAATCACTGTGAATTGGATGAAGACACATAAACTTAGTATAGTAGAATGGATACAAAGACTAAAACAGATGTTTTCATATGGAAAAATGACAGTAGCCTTGCAAGTGAAATTCGACGTTTTGAAAAACATTTGTTGAAAAACATTTGTTACCAAAGAAATAATTTATGTATATGTCACAATGAAATAATCATACAGAATAAAGATATCAAGTAAATTTGTCTTATATTTTTTTCTTAACATTTCTTGGCCAGGAACTTACAGAATGTTGATATATCTCTAGTTAAGACTATCAGGGGTTTATTTATTTATATCTATTTGTTAATTGATATTTTTATTTTAATATTATAATAATTATTTTCGTTTAGTGTAATTAAATATTTGAAATTATTGTCTATTGTTGTTTTGGTTAAACAAATGACAGCAAAGCACACTTCGCAGACTTTGATATTATTGTTGACGCTGTTGGATCCGGTGGTAGAACAATCCAGTGGTTCATATCTTTTAAATGTCTTGCACCGTCAGATGGATGGAGAAAGGCAGATGACATGCATAATGCATATTATATGCAATAAAACTAGGCATTGGAAACTCAATCTATGGTTATTTTGTGAAGGAGACGGGGTGGAGAAGTATGTACTTCTTATGAGTACGCAGGAAACATAAGAAGTACATATAAAGGGAATTGTGCACAGGTTTTGGTTTAAAATCTTCCTTTTCTGCGTGTACACACTACACAGATGAAATCTGTGCACAGATTTATAAATAAGACCCCGGTTCAATCTGAAAATTATTACTGTCACACAGCTATGATAAATGTGAGCTGAATGTATACAGTAAGAGGTCATTTGGGGGATTACCCGCTCTTCTTATTTTTGTGGTTCATCATGTCCAGGACTACAATTTTGCTAACATTAATGCAGATTTGTTAGAAAGGAACAAAAGGAGTCGGTCGTTGGAGATTTTAAACAGCAAAGCATATCATCTGATGGTGGCCACAGTCCTCGTGTATATTAGAAATTACATTTCCAATGCAAATTGTAGAGATCTGTTTATTGTCATTACCTTTTGCCATCATTCAGTTGATTTCCATTCCTGTGGGCTCACTTGTAGCGTTGTTAAGAAAATCGTGATTGGATTTTTGCTTTTGTGATTGAGCACTTCAGAGAAAGGAATTCCAGGAATGAGTCACGCAGAAGCGCAAACAATCATTAAGGATATTTATCGACATACCAGATGCACACACACGTCTGTTACGTAGTTTCTGCGTTATACATAAACACACTTGAACTGGCAGTAACAAAGTGCTAGGCAACTGGTGAACACCACCGTCATCGACGGAGCTCATGGATATACACAAAGCATTAATCTTTTAAAAGTTTGAACGAATCACAAACTTTGCAAGCTGCTTTGTTTCCATATTAGCTGACTTGAACTATGGTTCAACGCTGCAAGTTTACATATTGATGATGTTTTGGTCTATATCTTTTGTTCAGGTTGCAGAGCTCATCCAGTTCCTGATAGAAAACACTCCAGCCGTATTTGGAGATGATCTGGAGAGTCTGTTCACCAGCCGGATAATTTCAGAGCAGGAAACCCGTGACTCAGCAGGTAATCGCGTGTTATGCACTTTGGCCCTAGTTATACGGACACATGGAAGACTTTTGAGATCGTTTTCAGACAGTAATTAGCCTTTTTGACAGTGCCGTTTCACGGTACACCTACAAACATTTCCACTGGTCTCATCGATTATTCATACGCCGTGATGCCTAGCAGTAAAAGTGAATTGAGGAAGAAAAACTATTAAGACCCTGCGAACATTTTGTAGAACAGACTGAGGGAGCACTTTTAGTTTGATTTTTATTTACATGTTGATACATGTAGGTTTAGAATACATACTGCAAATTCATTCTACTTTTAACAAAAGGGAGTATCAAACATGACGCAGTGTGCTAAAAACATGGATCTTAAACAATAGTCTATTGTTGTGACCTGCTGGTCTTTGCTGGTTTATTTGGTTTAATTTATTCTTTAAACTGTATTCGAATTGATCTGCATGTCAGCAAATTTTCTCGATTACATCTGTTTTTCTTTCTCTTGAGAACTGAGATCTTCTGCGATAAGAGAAATCATGTAGCTGGGCCTCTGAATAAATCAAAACAATAACTCTGAGTATTCTCTGTTGTCTTTCTGCCTCAGTAAAGGTTTTTAGTGGGTTTCTGACCTGTGCTTTCAGACACTAAAGGAGTGTCCTTGGCAGGTGGTCACCCTCCCTATTAAAGACAAATGTTTGTTTCTCCTGAGGAATAGGTTTTCATCGTTTTTCTTTCAATCCCGGCCAACCAATCACTGTTGCTTAGAGTTACTCCTAAAGCATTCCCAAGGTGAAGAAATTTGTCTCTTGCCATTCATTTTGATTTTTTTTTGCCTAGGCTTTCAATTTGAGTGCCAACTGTCTGACACTCCCGTTACTCAAGGGTGGTTTCCATCAAATCTCTGTGCCATAGAAACACGATTCACGCACTCAGAGTTTTACCTTTATGGCTGATTCTTCCATCTGTTGTCCAGTGGGATCTTATTCACTCAGATGTACTGCAGGCGTGACGCATGACTTGGAGAATGAAGCATGCTGGTCTATATGCAGCATGATTTGTTTTAATTAGAAGTAGTGCGGCCGATCAATTATATAAAAAATAACTAATTAATCACACTTTTTTGTAATACATTTTTTGTTTTTTTTCTCTTCATTTTAACATTAATTATAGCCATTCAACATTGAAGTATAATTGAACAATGTATACTATCAATTTTAATATTTATTGGGCTTCAAAAAACTTTAATTATTAAAAGCCTTTGCATGAATTAGGGTGTTATCATTAAATGTAACGGTTTACAATGGATGAAATCTTTTAAAAGCTACTGTAAGCTAGCACGTTAAAAGAATCGCACGCATAAATGCCTTATCTTTGACAGTCAATGAGAGCATTTACATGCACAGTGTTTCACTAATTATCCTTAATAAGTCGTCATTATTTGTAATCATGTAAATGCTTTAACCTGTCAGAAGCTGCAAGTCTTTTGCACAACGTTGACACATGTTTGCACAACGCATGTTTTGAAAGTTCTCCAGTTTGATAACATTAATGTTAGTTGCATTTTAGGAGACAGAATATTTAATTTCTCTCAGTTATTGGTTGGCAGAAAAAATTTCGCTTTTGCATCTTGTTGGCGCACTGAATATGCATCAACATTCCTACCTCATTGTCTGTCCCTTTAAAAAAAGGTCTTTGCCTTTTCTATATTTCTGCGACAGAAGGTGTCGTTGCGAATCGGCCTTCCATCGCAGAAAGAAATCTCAGAGACAAGGGTTCCAGGTGCCAAGAGTTTAAACTTTATTTGCCCGGGCAAGCAAAGTGGGATATTCAGAGTTCATCTGAAGGGATCCAACGAATACATATCTGACTCCATCTTTTATACATTGTTTTCAAGTTGTTATCACAGTTTAAACCAATCATGTGTGCATGACATCGTCTTCTTCCAATCAGTTTTCATATGACATCACTTTTTCATTAGCCCGTCCCTCTGCGCTCATAGTTCCGGCCTACCATATTAAGATTTAATGGTTGCGTGCGCCCCTCAAAAACAGGTGCCTCTTTATCTTGACACTTTCCTGGGGATTTCGGACGATACATGATTTAACCATGTTTCTATCCAAGATGAGCTCATGGTTTAGCGATAATGAGCAACCCAGTGTCCTTGGTTGTATGTGATTTAATTAGACTTCCCTACAAAAGTGTGTGGGGTGTACGTCTTAGTTCTAAAAGATATTTGGTGTGTGTGCAGATGTTCAAGTTCTCAGACTCATAACATTAACTTTGTTAAAATGAGCTCACTGTTTAGAGATACCAGCGTCCTTGACTCTATGCAACAACCCAAACTTCCTTATTAAAAATGATGTGTGGTGTCCGTGCAGCTAAGATAAGATGCTTGTTGTTCATGCAGGTGTTCATGAGCTCATACTTATACACGAGGCCCTATATTGTTTCATAAGAATACATGAAACCTATTACTAACTAAATGTATTATTTTATATAAGAAAACTCAACACTATAATAGAAAAACCACCATAAAGGCAGAAAGTAATAAATGTCACACAGAATTGACGCAGATTGAAGTGTTTTATACGTTTTAATCATGAACAGTACATGGATGTAAAGGAGGTTTTTAGGATGTTTCAACGTGAAAGGATAGCACTTGGAAAATGCTTGAAAACGCTAGTGTGGATGAAGAGTGTTTTTAAAAATCATGGTCTTAAATGGAAAATCGTGAAACATTTTAAAATGGACGTTAATTATTTTTGAAATTTTACTAACAGAAAATGTGATAAAGAGCGCTCTGTGAAGCCACTATCAGCTTTCTTTCAATTCAGTGAAAGTGAATTAATATGAAGGTGCATGTATAAATGACGGCTTTTTCTTTTGTTGTAGATGGTCCATATCTTCAACACTCCTCTTCAGAAGACACAGATCAGGACTTCATCGTATCTTCTCCTCTCTCTCCCGAAGTCCACCCACTTTTCCTCCCTCTGGCCGCACTTTCTTTCAAAGAGAAGAGGAGAATTCAGCCCTTTCATGTTGATGCGCCAGCATCGCAGGGAACGTACAGCTGTGGAACACTGGATTCAATTTCATCACAATCTAGTGCTTCTATGTACACTCTGGGGATCGGTAAACTTAGCCAGACGCGTGATCGATGCCTCTCTGAGCCTGTGATGTATTTTGCAACACCCCAATCGCAAATGTTGGTGCACACTCCTGTTATCCGACAATCTAGCTACGACGCAGCTGTGATAGACAACCGAACTGAGCAGTCTCAGACATCTGTAGGATTAAGCCCCGAACAACAGGTGCACAATTCGGCAACGGGCCCAAGGCGACGCCGTTACACTTTCTGGAAGTCGCCACAAATCCCCAGCCGCTTCAAGCATCCCGCACAGAAACTGGCAAGCATGTCAAGCCTGTCGTCTGCTACCACTTCCTCTCTCAGCTCGTTGGATAGCACGCTGTCTCTTAGCTCCGCCGATTTGATCCCAAGCCCACAACATACACAGAGTCAACCTTTTCTGTTTGGCGCCGCTGCAAGATTGCAGCCTGTCACACCAGAGATGTCTAGGAAACGTTGGACAAACGTTTTTACTTACGATGAGGAGGAGAAGGTTGACATGTGGGATCAAGATTTAGAAATGGATAAAAAAGAAAGGAAGTTTGAAGAACCTCCTCATGCTGAGAGAGTCGAGAGCGAGGATTCGATGAAGTCTATTATAATGGAGGTTAAAGCTGTGCAACGACAATGTACGTCAGATCGTCAGTTACTTGCTGAGTATGGAGGGCTTGACACAAATGCTTTAAAGTCCTCCGACGCACACAAGCCTGAACATGACGTGGATTCTCAAGCAGTCTCGCGGGAGCCCTGCTGCACACAGACACTCCCAATGGCAAAGCAGATCGACAATGAGATGCAGGAATCCAAGTTAAAACAAACACCTTTGGGCGCACCGCAAATCATTACCAAAAAAGACAACTCTGAAAGTCAGTTGAGGTGTTTAAATGTACGCTCGGTAATACATGCCTCTGGTGTGCAAAAAGTGAGCAGAATGAAAATCACTTTCTTTCCTTCTGCTAGAAAAGTGATGCTCAAACATTCGAAGGTCAGAGATCAAACTTCGAAAAGTGTCACTATGGAAACTGAGCAGAATGAGAAGCCGGGGTTCACCGAACAAAAGGAGGCCAAATGGGGGGAATCACTGGAAGTGACCATTCCCCAAACACTGTTTTATGGTCTTGACGTTCCTTTAGTGCTTTGTTCTGAAACGTCACAACAAACGTCAATCCAGGTGAACGCCAGCATGCCTTCTTTTGAAGATGTGGGAGTGAGGGATGCTGGAGTCGATGTTAGCATGATCAGCGGTAATAGTGGTCTTGGCAATGGAGTATGCGGTTTCCCAGACAAGAATACTGTCTGGAACCTTGAATGTGTTACTTGTGACAAAGTTATTAGTTGCGTAAATGCCACTGATGCCCCGCACAACCCTGGTAGCATTATTGAAAATGCCCAACCCGCTGTTAGCATTAGCAGTGGTTCTGGCATCATTCGCAGTATTAGCATCTTTCATGGAAATGCTAATCAGGGCACCTTGCCTCCGAAGCCAGCCAGCAAATTAGCAGGAACTTTCCGCCGCACAATTTGCATCAAGCTTCCGGTAAATGTTCGCAACAGAGGAGCTGTGCAAAACAAACTATAATTTAAGAGAATCATTATAGGTGTGATGTAAAAGGGTCTAAAAAGAGTGGTACAGCTGTGAGAAAGTGTGGAGTGTAAGGGGGTGGGGGGTTGGCGAGCTCCATGCTGGCAATGATGCAATGATGTTAAGCGTATGCGCACAGAGAGCAGAAGCAAAAGTGAGTGAAGCAATACACAGAAAGATTAAGAATTAAAATAAACAGGAAGCAAGAAAGATTGATGAGAATCTTAGCCTAAGTTCTAGAACAATACAGTTAACTTTTTCTTTATCTTACTGACTATGATCTAATTTTCTCACTCTGGTTTTAATCTCACTGAGGTATAGTTTTCTGAGCACTTCAAGGTAAATCTTTACACAACAAAACTATCCAACATGTTAAGTTTTGAGCGTTATATCAAAAAAAATCTATCGTTTTTGATGAAGGTGTCTCATCGATATATTTATCGTTTTATTGCCTAAATTATTGAATCAAATTTTATTTTATTATTCTACCAGCCTAAAGGAGTGTGTACAACCCGTTCTGTTGTCTAACGTCAGCCAATTGTAATTTAATGCTTTTTCCTGACAATAAGCTTTTGTTATTGACCAATTTCATATTCTGTTTTGTGGTCTGACAAAAGAAAGTTTTAATCTGTTTTGTTTTCTGTGTTCCTTTGCCTGAGTTCATCATTAGTTATTTAGTCTTTCACCTGTTTCTGTTCTCACTGATAATGCTTGTTTTATTCTGTCTGTGGATTTATTAAAAGATATTGAATAGACTCGTTGTGCGATTATTGCCACATATCCTTGACGTGACAAAAGGCAATCTGGGTTTTCTTGCATCAACAAGCATAAGACATACATTAATGAATATTTATTGAAAAAAAGACAATATTTTAAAATCTTTGTTTTGCTGTAATCTTTTACAGCAGAACATATTCTGATTTAGGAACAAAACCAGCGAACTACATAAATCACAACACGAGTAAATGAACAACTTTAACACTGCAACTGGGAAATCCACAGAACTAAACAAAACTGATTTCTCACACACAACATGTGGACATACACTCACTACGAACATTTCCACATAACATAAGATCAGACAGCAACATACACTGTTGAGATTTCATCCGTCACAAATAGTATAAATACATTTAGTTGTCTAATGGCTGAATTGAAATAATAGTTCTTGTTTTGCAGTAGTTGAAATCAAAATGCATTACCAGGTAGGTGCATAGCAACAGACGTCAGCTCAGTGTGACGAATAATAATATCTGACGTCACAATAAGCAGTGGTGACAAAATATGACACATTTTTACACTGAATGCTTAACAGGACACTATATGTACTCTCTGTTGGCTATTGTGTTTTATCAGTTCTTGTTGTAAAGTTCCCTGGATGTTTTTATAGTCATCGTGTTCAGTGGATGTTTTTCTCGTTTTACTGCATTCCTTTGATGTTTTTTGCAAGTGTGTGTATTTTGTTCAGTGAATCACTTGTTCCAGTTCTCCGTTTTGGTTATAAAACTCTTTTGCTTTCACTCACCACCTGTGGCATTGTCCTTCATCCGTGAACTGTTACAGTTTTGTGCTAGTTATTAAATTGTCACATTAAAGCTCAATAATTGAAATGGGACTGTAAACAATTAACAAGCTCATCTACTCTCTCAGATTCACCGTTGTATTCATTGCACATTCACATAAGAAATGCCTGCACAGTTGCCTGCACAGAAATGTTTTTGCACATTTAGTGAACAGGGAAGAAAGAGTCTGGTACAACAATGACGACATAAAGGCTCTGTAGGCTGTATGCGGCATCGGTTATTTGACTGCTTCATGTCCTATTTTGCACACATGCTCTCTGCATGAGCAATATGTGGGAGTTCTTTTCATTCATCATTGACAGTTTTTTTAGTGTGAATAACTTGAATAAATTACCTGAATCTCTGCAACATAATCCATAGTCGTGACTTGAACAGGTGTTGCATTACAAAAGTAATTCTCTGTCACTTATCTTTAATTTAAAATGTTTCATTTGTATCATTTCTTGGAAAAGCTCCTTTCTAAAATGTCCAGAAAAGGGCTTTATATTTTAAATGAGCACATGTTACGGAACCAAATAATCAATGGCATTAAACTGTTTCTTTGTATATGTACAACACAGTCAGATGTAGTAACATCGACAGTGTGTTTATAGTTCAGAAAGAGAGAGAGGAAGGGAGTCTCTTACAGGACTCAAAAATGAATCTATGACAGCAGCATTTCACTTCATTTTACACTATTAATATTTTAACTTACTTTTACCTTTATGTAAATAAAAAAGATATTAAACACTTTTTAATACAGTATTTCCTGAGAATTACTCATACAATGAGGTATTTGATGAGGTATGGATAAAGTTGTAAACAAACAAAAATCATACAGTAAATGAGTGTAAAAATAATACTCCTTGATTATGATATCAGTGCAATAATAGCTGTCAGATGTAAATATCATCACATAACAGCCCTTACAAGAAAAGTGAACTGATGTCAAGTAACAGTTACACAATAAAGCTTCTTGTTTCTATGTCTAGTATACTACAGTACTTCAAAAAAGCCACTTCAAACCCTTCTTCAAACATTAAGACATGCTTTTCAACCAGTCAATCATTTTTTTCTCTTGAAACTACTCTTTAACATCCTTTTTCTTTAGTGTTGTCTTACCGCATGGCAAAATAATGTTCTTTTTAATGAAATATGTAGAGGACTAAATGTGAGCCTTGGGTGAGATAAAAATACTTGAATCAAATAGGATGAGATGAGAGAACATCGGAGGTTTGGGGTTTGAGTGTGTTTAAAAGAAAAACATCAGATGTCTAAAAGAAAATAGATTGTAGGATGTACCGTCCTCCTTAGGATGGCTGGATAGCGTTGACCTTGGCCAAGCGTCCGATTAAAGGCAGAGCTCTGAGTTTTGCACGAAAGCTCTGATTGAGCCAGCAGTATATGAAGGGGTTATAGCAGGTCGAGCTCATGGCCAGCCAGTGGAAGGTGAAGTACAGGCCATTATTTGACTGGATCACCTTACTGGACAGAAGCACCACGTAACAATTTAGAGGGAACCAGCAGACAGCAAACATGGCCACCACTACGATCAGCATCTTCAGTGTTGTCTTCTTCCTCCGGCGATGGGCAGCCGATTGGGCCAACGTGATATCGCCAACGGCGTTCTGGAACCAAACCTTTTTGGCCACCACAAGGTACGCAATGGAGATGATCGCTAGTGGCAGGACGTAGAGAAGGACAAATGTGGTGAGATCCAGATACTTCCAGAAGAGATCAGACGGGTGTGGGAAGCTGGGCAGACATACCATCCGTACCCTGTTATTGCTGAGAAAGATGAAAAGAAATATATTTTACTGTGACATTAGTTGAGGAACATATTCATTATTTTATGTAATGTTGTGTGCTCTAAAAGTACCATGCTGCTAGTCAAATTTGGCGAAATGTCACTTACAATGCTTTTAACTAGAACGTATAATGAAAAGAGGGCAGAATGAGTACAACAGGAGGCTTCATTAAGTCTTATCTCTCTTATGTGGTTAACTTTGTTTCTCTGTTCAGGCACAAATGCTTCAAATGAAGGATGGATACATACATAAATTCAAAGCGCAGGAGTTTCTGGTAGATTGCATGAGGTAGAGAGAAGCAAGACCCCATCACCCAGATAACACCGATCCAGGCCACTCCCTTAACCCGAGACATCCTCTGTTTCATTGGATGCATCACCACCTGATGGACAGCAGTGTGGTCAGACTGAAGCACATGAAGGTAAAACGTGTTTGTGTCTGCATGCTTTGACTATGCTTGTATGTGATGTAAACGAAGACATCTGAAGCAGTTTAGCTAAAATGTGTTTACGGATGGGTGTGTATGAGTATGCATGTCAAGTATGTGTATGATGAGAGTATGTGTATGTGTGTGAGTCCATATTTACCTGATGTCTATCAATAGCGATGGCAACCAGTGTGAGGACAGAGACGTGAACGGAGCAATACTGTACAAAGCGGCTTACATGGCACATTACCTTCCCAAACACCCATGTACTGTAAACAAACCGCACCTGGGCACGAACAGATGAATAATGCACCTCAGCTGCATAAACGCTACCAATTTATCGAACATACTATTAAGATAAAAAATAAACAAAAAAGAACTAACGCGTTGCATTAAAGGGATATTTCACCCAAAAAATGAAAATTCTGTCATCATTAACATGCAACCAGTTGTCATTTCTGACTTTTTTCTTCCCTAAAACACAAAAGAAGATATTTTGAAGAATGTTGATAACTGAGCAGTGGCGGCACACACTTCTTTTGTATGGACCTAAAACCAATGTTTATAACATGCTTTAAATAGATTTGTTGTGTTCTGCAGATGAAAGGAAGTCATACAGGTTTGAAATTACAAGAGGGTGAGTCAATGATAACAGAATTTTAATTTTTGGGTGAACTACTGTATCACATTAATGCCATAATCTCTTATTCATTTAATGGAGACATTCTACAGGAAGATTGACATGGCTGAGACATTTCTATAATTTGCTGGATTAAAACAATAATAAAATGATTTCAAACAGCATCATTATTACAAGTTATTAAATGGGAAGTTTGGTATAATTCAAAGGATATATTAGTATTCAGAATCTCTCTGACAGTTTTGATGATCTACGTTTGACAGTGGTAGTAAATCAAGTAAGTCACCACTGTACAACAAGTGTGGTTGTATTGTAAATTAAGAGATAGGAAATACTATTTAGGAATGATTTAGTTGTATACATGAAATGTCTTGCATGTCAACTATTCTGATTTCTTAATTTTGCATGACAATTTCCGTTGCTATATTTGTCATTTATGTAACCACAAGTTACATCTTGTGTTCTAAGTACATCCACTCCCGTCCACCACCCATAATATTTTTTCCTTGATGAAAGTCATTAGAGCGACTGAGATTTTTCAGTTTAACAATGTGCTATTAAAAAATCAACATAAAAAAGGAACAAACCGTTTGGGAGGAAAATTAAAAGAAATCTAAATCTCTAAAAGCAGTGAAAGCATGTTATGGAGTAAGTGCAAAACTGTATTATTAACACAACAACAACCTTAATCTACGATTCACTTATTCTTAAATAAGAAAATGATATTTTCAAAAGTAACTTACCAGAGTAAAAGGCGTGTTGAGGAGAGTTATAAGAATGTCAGCAATGGCCAAATTCATAATAAACAAACTCGTCACCGAGTGCATCCGTTTGTTCTTAACGACAACATGACAAACGATCACATTTCCGAAGAGGGAGATGATGATGATAACCGAGTACGCGAGGATGAGCAGCGCTCTGATGGTCGGTCTGTGAGCTTCAGACTCAGAGCTCGCTGCTCTGTCATATATCGCGTCCACCAGCGAGAAATTAAAAAACGTTGAGAAATTCTGCAATATGTAAAACTGCGAGAAAAAATCTACGGAGGTGTTTCTGAAAGTCATCTTAACGAGATTCCTTCAAAGCAGGTGCCTCAAAGAAGCAGTAGCTACTCACTCATCCACTGCTGGACACAGAAGTGATACAGATTGGCTGATGATGGATAGTTACAGGTGAGTCTCGACCCTTGTCACCTCCGTAATCGCCGTATTCATACAGATTCACACAATAATACAATCTACGCGGAGATTTACCTCTACGAGTGCGCGCACACATGCACGGTGTGGTCTTAACAAAATTTAAAGCACCCAATTGGAATCAGTCTATTTTCTGGATAGAAGTCTCAGATATGTAGTTCTGGCAGCATGTGACCGATTGGCTGTGAAAAGAAAGCAGGTGGTGGCTGTTTATGTGATGTATGCTGTGAATATCACACAGTCTGCTCGTAATGATCTTATTTATGCAGGCCCCTAAGCTGTATTCTCTGAGCAACTGTTTTAAGTCCAAACCAACTGTTAAGAACTTAATAAAAGTTGTCATTTCCATGTGGTGCAGATTCGTTTTTATTTTAAAACATGCCTTTAAGAAATAGCAGCAGCGATCTTTAGAAAAGACATTACAGCCTCGGAAATCAGACAGTATAAATATCTGAACAGTTGGATAACTGAAAGTTTTTTTTTATTTATTTAAATATGACTCAACTAATTTCTACTCTCTTCCTCCAATATATTTGAATATCCAAGTTAATATTTTTAATTATTTTTTATCATGATGAAATACCTGATACATTTTGGCATATTGCTCATTCATACTCATTACTCATGTTTTGATTTCAGCGACAGGATGACAAGAGTTTTTTTTCAAAGCATCTCAACCTACAATTGACTTTTTTGTTATGTCTATATATATATATATGTATTGTTTTTGTTTCTTTTTCTGTCACACAAATAAATAATCATCTTGAATTACAGATTTTTCTGTATGAACTATTTGATTAGCGGCAGGCAGAGTAGCACAATGAGATTACATAAAACATCAATATTATTTAACAGGCCAGGTGCATACATCCAATGAAACTGTCTACAGAAAGAACAGTATTCAATTTTTTGTTCAAATTTATTCTCATGGTACCTCATACTGTGTGATACCTGCTGTATTTTGCTTATGGTTGTATTTCAATCTGGAAAAATCTTCTTATGACTGGATATTCACATAAGGTTAAAGCTGTTGACGTTCAGACTAAAACTAGATTGCAAGAATATTTACCCTAACCTGAAAGACCAAGTCAAGGGAAATAAAGAAAATCCATTTTTTCACACTTTTATACTGCACTATAGCAAACAATCCTAATTATTCCTTGCATCACTGTCAATCAGACCCCTTCCTCTACCACCATTTGTTGGCTGTCAGCTTTGTATGACAGTACAGCAGTGCTGTGTTGACACATTGAGACACAGTGCTGTGCAGTTGTCTTTTCTGATATTTGTGTCTCCTCATTTTTACATCATTCTTGCTTATTGCTCAACAATATAGTTACAAAGGATCATACACTTCCACAGCCATGCAAACAGAGAACAGTAGCCTACTTCATAAGACCTATGCAGTTGAATAAGACGCATATATGGCATGCCGAATTGGCTTAAATTGTCCCCAGAACACTCTTCTTAATTGCATTTTTTCTAGAAATAATTAAATTAGAGAGCTCTATAAACTGAATTATCACTAGTAAGTATGAAATTAGATAGCTCTGTAATTCAATTCTTAAAAGTAAAAATGTAATTGCCGAGCTTTCTAATTCATTAAGAGAGGTCTCTAATCATAATTGTTTCTAGTAAAATTGATTATAGAGCTCTCTAATTTAATTCTTACTAGTAAAAATGCAATTACGAAGAGTAATTTTGGGGACAATTTAAGCTAATTCAGCATGCCATACGCACACACGTTAACAACCTATCCGCATTGCGTATTAAGTTCAAGAGACCGATACTTCGTAGAGAAGTATGTTTTAAAACTTAGAACGTGTCAAATCAATAAATTTATCCAACAGATCTCCAGAAAGGAACTCTTCTAAAGACCCACAAGCTTAACCCACACTAATATAGAGCTGGAGGTAATTCTGAACTAAAAAAACGAAAGTGAAAGTATGTTTCTAAGAGATCACGTCAGCATGACTTGTGTTTACAGCTCATATCGGCGTGTGGTCCACACATCAAGCCGCCGCACTTAGAAACAGTTTATTTGTTCTTTGATCAAAGCGAAAAATTGAAACATTTGAATACACTCTCTGGTGTGTTTTTTCAGCTGAAGCAGTTGATTAGTAAAGGTAAGTGAATTTCATGCAAATTGGAAAAAACTAGTCGACAAATAAATATTTCTGGTGAGTGCAGGATGGAGTAAAAAGACTTTTGGCAGAATGGCATTGCATTATTTTTGCGCAGAATTTGCTTGATACTCGTTGATTTCGGTGACATGACGTAATGAATGCCTCTAGCAATCTAGGTTTTAATGCCTTATTGGGTTGAGAAACTGTTTTTGTAATGTACGAATATTTTGTGAAAAATACAATAACAATTAAAAGCAATTAAAACCAGCATGGTTTAATGAAATGTAATAACTAACAGGAAATTGATACCCCAGTAAATAATAACATCTATACAATTAAAATAAACGTATTACAATAGAGCTTTAATCGCCTTGAGCCTACATATTTGATAGTTCAGGACATAAAAGCTGAGGAAATTTGTTTTGTGCATATTGCTGGTAGGGAAGAAAATAAGTGTCTTGGCTCCATCTGGTGGTTATTTTGGTAATAACAGTGCTGGGCCTCTCTTGACAACTTGTAGTAGAGAACATTTTTGATGTTTCTAACATTATAAAAAGTTTTGAATAACAGAAGCTGAATTTTATTTCAAATATGCCCTATATAATAATGTAACTAGAGATTACAAAAATGTAACGTCAAATCATCAAGTACATCTTATTTTATAAATTGACTGAGATGTTGTCACAAATGAAAATGTAATGAAAATCTTATCGAATTGCACTTAAATAAAGAAGTTCAAATAAGGATTGTGTCTCTGCTATAACAGAAATAGTGTGTGTTGTTAGAAGTGTAATGGGTTGATGAGTCATTATGTTCTCTCAATGTGTTCTCTTTCTGTGAATGGCAGTAACATGGAAGGTGCAACGAGTAAGTTCTGTTAATAATGATTTGATTTTTCTTCACACTTCAAAATAGCATTATGTGTATATATTTAGACTAACCCACATACATTTTAGCTATTTTGCTCGAAAAGTTATCAGTTTATTCTTCTGTGATGCTTCCATTAAATCTAATTTGTGGGTATAAGATTGGTCAGTGTTGTAACACTTGGTTTAACTGGTTTAATGGAAATAAGTCAACTTTCCAAATGTAATGTAATATTATGATGTGTAATTTGATGTTTTTTTGTTTTAATTTAATTCATTTCCAGAGAGACTCAAATTGTTCCCAATTTTGGCTGGAAAAACAAACAACTCACACAAGGAGTTTATTGAAACTCTGATAAACCAAATCAAAGATCTGAAGAAAGGTCACACAATGGATGAGAGTGAAATTGTTTTGGTTTTCTGTCCTATTGTTTCTCGAGCTGGAACTGATATTGGGGCAGCAATGGAAAAAATCCCTACAGGTTGTCACAAATCATATTATTTCCAAAAATGTAAAAAAACAGGAATACTCTTAAACAAGGTTACACATTTCTAAAGGATTTAAGATATAAGATTTTAATTTCTTTGAACAGACTCTAAGATGTTGGTGCTAGTGGTGCTACATCACACATTTGACCCAGAGAAAACTGTACCAGACAGCAGCAGATGTGTCAACAGGACAGATATACTGGCAGTGGACTGTCTGTTCTATGAAGACATAGGATTACTAAAGTGTCAGAGGAATGATGATGCAATCGACAAAGTTGTGAACTGGTTAATACAGCAGGTATTTAACAATCCGTACATCATGAAAACTGCCTAAAATGTATAATTTTAAGAAAGTTACTGTTTACTGTTTACAGTGTAAATTGCCATTATTTTGCAGGGGGAGATGAAAGGTATCAAAATATGTCGGCAAGGTAGGTTAAAGTCTCTTTTGTTGTAAGTTACAACTTCTGTGAAAAATACACTTGTGTTCTTGTGATATTACATTTTGAACATTTACACACTTAACGTTTAAACTTTCTTTGTTTGCAACAGACCAATCATCATCTTTGTTGTCAAGTGTTTTGGGTCAATCTAAGGTGAGAAAAAATACTATTTTTTAAAAGTTAAAATTTGAAAAGGCAAAATTTACAAAGCATAATCCTAAGAGAGCTGTGTAACAGTTGTAAAGAACTCAAAAACAATTGATGGATTGTTTAAGGGTAAATTCACATGAATCCAGTTTAAACAAAAAAAACACTTGTAAACTTTAGCTGTTTATTTACATGATCACGGTGTCTTGGGCCTGTGAAAATGTTGATTTCATACCCATTTGTATTACATGTTCAGTCTAAAAGTATGTACAAGTATAACCAAAACAATAATGGCGGACTACAGGACTGTGTTTGTACTACTCAACTTAAAGTGTAGATTTACTGCATCACTATGTCTAATGCCAACAAAGATCATCTTACAGTACTTTTCAGTTAACTTGGGTATGCATGTGCGGTCATATAGCCTACTGTAGTGCTTCATTACAGAGTGACATCGCCAACTACTGGACTGCATTCGTAATACTTAGTTCTTAGTTGTTTTTGTGAAGACGGATCATTTTGACAATGTTGTTGAATGTAAGTGTAACATTAAGTAAAACGTGTACATTTTTGCTATATGTGACCATGGACGACAAACCAGTCTAAACGGTCAATTTTTTCGAAATTGAGATTTTTACATCACCTGAAAGCTGAAGAAATAAGCTTTCTATTGACATATGTTTTTTTAGGATAGGACACTATCTGGCGGAACAACAACTGTTTACAAAACTAGAATCTGAGGGTGCAAAAAAAACAAAATATTGAGAAAATCGCCTTTGAAGTTGTTAATCAGGTGCACTGTAGCAGGCCATCAACTCACAAAAATAGTTTTTATACATTTATGGTAGGGAAATTATAAAATATCTTCATGGAACATGATCTTTACTTAATATCCTAATGATTTTGGGCATAAATTTTTAACCATACACTGTATTTTGGGGCGATTACTAAAAATGTTCCCATGCTACTTAAGACTGGTTTTGTTGTCCAGGGTCACATATTGTTTTTGTGTAAACGTACCGAATGATTTCAACTTTTTAAATATTAAAACTGAAGTACATCTTCTTTGCTGAAATACTTTTTCACTATCTGAGGTAAAGATGCAGAGACAAACACAGTGAAGTATTCATTCGTAGGTTGAATTGAATGTAGAGTTTTTGCCAATATTGTGCTATTAAACATTGCTCTTTTTATTTGAGTGTTAAGCCAGACACAGCAACTAAATTAAGCAAGCAGCTTATTACAGTCTATAATTACCTTTTAATGGGAAAGTTCGCTAAAACATGAAGAATTCTGTCATGAATACTCTCTAGTTGTTCCAAACATGTATTAATTTCTTTGTTTGGTTGAACATAGAGAAAGATATTTGGACGAATGCTTGTAACCAAACAGATCTTGGACCCCAATAGTAGGAAAAATTACAATGGTACTCTAAAGTGCCCCCGAAATGTTTGCTGTCCCACATTTTAGAAATATCTTATTTTGTGTTCAGCAGAACAACAAAATATAAAGTATTCTTTCCTGCTATGGTAGTCAATGGGATCCAAGAACAATAAGCATTTTTCCTCTGTGTTCATCGGAACAAAGAAATGTACACTGATTTAAAATAACTTGAGGGGTAAGTAAATGATGACAGAATTTTTATTTTTGGTTGAACTATCCTATCAAGTGTGATAGTATTCATTTATCTTCATAAAATATTTATATTCTGTGTTTAGGCCTGATGTGTTTCTTTGTCATTAACAGAAAGTGTTTTCAAAGTTTTGGCCGAAAAATACAAGCTTACAGGAGGTAACTGTGTTTTATTATTCTTTCAAGAAGTGTTTAAAGAAATCTCATCTTAGAGTTTTTAGAGAATATGTTTTTCAATTAATGTTACCAATATATGCAATATATTTCACCGTAATATCTATAACAAAATAAAGTGAGTGCACAGGAATTTCACATTCACTCTAATAGAGATAAACTCTCACATACTTTACAGCAGAATGGAGGAATTTCTCCAGAGATAGAAAAAGAGAATCAAGAATCAAAGAACAGCAGTGAATGAGATGAATATGAGATTACTGGTGGTAACTGTATTTTTATTATTCTTTTATGAAGTCTTTAGAGAAATTGCATCACAGAGTTATGGAAGATATTTTTAAATTCCTTTTACCAATATATGTAATATATATGACTGTATCATCTATAACAAAATTAATTATGATAGAAACTAAGAGAGAGTATTTGTCTTCTTTTAATCAATCCCAGTGTTAGGAATTATTTTAATTTCAAGTTTTACACTAAGAATAATTTCTTACAACGGTCAATGCTATATTGTTCTTCAACATGTTGGACTGAAATATACTCGAGAGTTCTATTTCTTTCTGTCAGTTTTTTCCCAGATGCAGCAGATGGGATCCAGTTCCTGGAGACACAAACATGTCTGATGTGGATGTTTCCCGCAATGACAATCCAGGTCTGGGGTAACAGAGCTGGACATTAATATAAATATTAAGTGATCAGATTTCTCAATACTCTGCTTAGATTTAGTTTGTAAACTAGTCTATTATTTGCACCCCACAAAGCAAATACACAGTAAGGTAAAAACACAACTACTGTCCAGCCAGTTATTACAGTATAAACCACTTCAATGTGATAGAAAACTCTTCTGTTTTGCACCGGTGTCCTGATCACCCTCTGTCAGGGTTTACTGTGTGTTAAAGACACAAGTCGCTCAACACAATAACCCTTACATATTTCACTGAGATATTATGAAATGGTTAGGGATATTATTAGCTCTTTGGTGATATGTAAATGTTTTAGTCAACCTGAGCAAATAAGAAATAGCCTCATTAACAATTATTTAACAGTTAAAATTAATGCCTGAAATATAAACTGAGTGTAATGCATGTAATGACAAATAAAAAGGATTAAATAAAAAATAATCAGCTTTGTTGGAGATATGTACTAATGGACACAGTTCATTGACAAAATACTGAAATAACCCCTATAGGAAGAAATATAATGTCTCCAACGTATGTGCTTTGTGTCGTTCCCTTATCTTCAGTGTTATGTATTGATGACTGTATCTGCTACTGTACCCCTTTTGGCTGATAACTAAGTTGAGACAATACTGATCATTACAAATAAAGGTGTTGTAAAAGTATCTTTTTTCTTACCTAAGTGTTCATCTACTTTCATTTATGTTTCATTTATGTGAATGTTAGACAGGCACATTGTAAACACAAAGTGGGGACACAAGATTCTTGAAGTATCACAGGATTTATAATGTAATGGACAAATCTGGTCACAGTGATTTTCCCAAGCAAAATGTGTTCCTCAACATCTTTTGTTAGTGCTGGAATAACAATCCAGTAAAAAAAGATTTCCATAAACCAAACCAATTTACCCCTACAACCAGAGGGAAATAAGAGATTGAAGATAATCATATATAACCCAACCTAACATTGACTTCTGTACAATCTGATTTATTAATAATACTGGTGAAAAGTTGTTCCGGGACTGTAATGTTCATCCAGTAACATACTTTGTGAAGTCCTGTTCACGGCACAGTATATTTCTCTGTTAAAATGTCTTTAAATTCTTATTGGTTACAATGCAGCAAGCACAATTTAAACACAATTAAAGCACGGAAAGATACATCAGATTTTCTGGTTTGTATTAACAAGTTTGTTGTCAGTCTTATACAGGCAGCTGATGGTTTACAAAATTTTGTCAGGGTGAAGCTGTTGCATAAAAGTGTTAAAATAATTAGGAAATAAGAAAAGTGTGGAGTGTAATGGTGTGGGGGGTTGGCGTGCTCCATGCTGGCAATGATACAATGATGTTTACTGTACGTGGAAGGAAAAAATGAGTGAAGCCATATAGCCTTCACAGAAAGATTAAGAATCAAAATGCAAAGAGAATCTAAACCTGAACAAGTGCTAGAACAATAACGTTACCTTTCTCTTTCCGACTAATTTTTCTCACTCCTGAGGTTTAGTTTTCTGGGCATTTCAAGGCAAATCTTTGTTACACAAAAAAAGTTTTATATCAATTTTTTTTCTATCGTTATTAATAAAGGTGTCTTATCAATATTGTTATCGTTTTATTGGCCAGCCCTAATTATGCCTAAATTATTGAATCAAATTTAATTGTATTATTCTACCAGCCTATAGGAGTGTGTACAAACTGTTCTGTTGTCTAACATCAGCCAATTGTAATTGGCCATTTTATGAAATAATAATCTTTGGGGTTTTTCTCTTTATATATCTGGTGAATCAAAATGAAACTCTGATGTGTAATTCACAACAGTTCTTCGTTGTAAATGAACTGACAAATTGTTTTGAATATCCTATTTTTTGACAGGTGGAAAAGCTTGTTCTATTAATTTTTGTGTTTTTTTCCTGACACTAAGCTTTTGTCGTTGATCACTTTTATATTCTGTCTTGTGGTGTGACAAAAGAAAGGTGTCCATTTTTATCTGTTTTGGTTTTGTATAATGTGTTCCTTTGCCTGAGTTCATCATTAGTTATTTAGTCTTTCACCTGTTTCTGTTCTCCCTGATTATGCTTGTTTGATTTCGTCTGTGGATTTATTAAAATATGTTGGAAAGACTCCGTCATGCGATTATTGCCACATATCCTTTACGTGATAAAAGGCAATCTGGGTTTTCTTGCATCAATAAGCTTAAGACATAAATTTATGCATTTTTAATTCTTATTGAAAAACAGACAAAACACTCAACTATAACCTACTCTACCTGGCTGTTGTTTACTGTTGAATGGTGCTGTGGGTTTGTTTTCGTAAGTTTGTCGTTGAAAACAGTGTGTCTCATGTGTAACATCACACTGACACAAAGCCTTTTGTCCTGTTATATGGGTTGTCAGTGTTATTCACTTCCTATTTTAGACATTTTTGAAGCAGTGAATTAGTATGTGAATTGTAAGGAATATGTTCTTTACTGTTTACTTACATTTATTCATTTGACAGACGCTTTTATCCAAAGTGACTTACATGTAGGAGAGCATATAAACATTTTGTAAACATGCTAAACAGTACCGTTGGTTTAAAAGGACATGCTACTATGAGGATCAAAGCTGGAGAAAGAAAGGGAGAGAATGAACAGCAATGTTTTTTGAGACAGTTATTGGTTAGTCAAATAAATAAATTCAGTCCACCTCATTACTTTAGTCCAAAATATTCAGGCCTTCCACAAATAGCACTGAAGAGCTTTTGCGTTGATAGGTTCATGCAGGCAGCACTACAAGAAATGACTCCATTTAAAGCTCCATTCATAAAGAACAGCAAAAGGAGACCTCATTGTTATGTTTGAAAGAAGGTTTTAATTAGACACTTTTTAAAAAATATCTATTTAATGTTAAATACATGTATATAATTGAATGCAAATACTATATTTGATAAACCACACACAGAATCCAAATGTGGGTATAAACGCATGGCACACAAAGTCTCGTCTTCCACCAGGAAAACAAATGCTAAAGAGAACAACGCATCTCACAAATGAAATAAACATAACCCACCACAGATAAGGCAGAGTGGTTTTATACAGAATTTGTATTTAGGCCTATACATTATGACACAGAAAATACTCACTTTTGTGACATTATATCAATCAATCACTAGTCAAACAATATTATGCCTAATGGTCAAGTTAAAATATTTTGATTGCTTCACGTGATTCTTTTTCACATCCTCCAGTATTGTTTGGAAGAATTTTTTAAGCTCTTGGAGAGCCCTGGTAGCAATTATCAGCAAGACACATAAAAATATATATATAAAAATGTACATGTAATATTATTTTTAATATGACATCTTTAAAAAAAGCACAACGTTTAAGTTTAGCAAGTAGAAATCAAATATCTGCGTTTTTTACAGTATCAATGTGTTGCCCACAGCAAAACAAGATCTTATTTAGGACCAAAACCAGATAACTAAATAAATCACAACACGTGTAAATGAACAACTTTAACACTGCCACTGGGAAATCCACAGAACTAAACAAAACTGATATCTCCTTCACAAATACATTCAAAACATTTAGTTGTCT
This sequence comes from Triplophysa tibetana, assembly GCA_008369825.1. Taxonomy (NCBI): domain Eukaryota; kingdom Metazoa; phylum Chordata; class Actinopteri; order Cypriniformes; family Nemacheilidae; genus Triplophysa; species Triplophysa tibetana. The sequence goes on along the minus strand of CM017901.1, from coordinate 12,498,378 downwards.
AATGGCTAAGCTGAAATAATATAAAAAGTTCTTGTTTTCCAGTAGCTGAAAGAAAAATGCATTACCAGGTTGGTGCAAAGCAACAGACGTCAGTTCAGGTCTTGGTTTATACAAATAATAGCAGTGGTGATAAAATATGATACATTTTAACATTAAATGGTAAATGACATTTGAATCAAACTTTTCGGACTAGTTCATTAAAAATATTTGGTACATTTAAACGTACTGGCCTGGGAACGCCTCGGCGTCCCCCAGGAAGAGCTGGAGGAAGAGTCTATGGAGAGGGAAGTCTGTGCATCCCTGCTTAGACTGCTGCCCCTGCATCGGCCTCGGATGAAGCGAAAGAAGATGGATGGATGGATTTAAACGTTATACTGTACACATATGTGATGTTTGAAAAATTTTACGAAAAAATATTCAACTTAATTCTGTGAAATTGTGTACAAGGCAGTCACCCCAGATTGCTGTGAGTAAACACTTGTGTACCTATTGGACTTTTTTGTGCTAGTTATTGTTTTTTGCTGTGAACGTTAAAATTGTCACATTCATTCATTGCATATTCACGTAAGAAATGCCTGAACAGTTGTCTGCACAGAAATGTTTTTGTACATTTAGAGAACTGTGTATGTTACAACACTGACAACAATGAAGAGATAAAAGCTCTCTTATTTTGCACACATGCTCTCTGCATGAGCAACATGTGTGTCAGGGATGTGGCAGAAGAACCCAATTGCATACAGCGGGTTGCAGCAGAAAATATATATATTAAGGGGTAAAACAAAACCCAAGGCAGGGACAAGGCAAGGTGGGGAGAAGACTCATGAGAGCATGATACAAAATGAACCAGCACAGGACAGCAAACACAAGGGCATTAAATAGGGGAACAAATTAGGATAATTAACATTGGGCAGGTGTGGGTAATGAGACACAGGCAGGAAGATAAACGAGAGAACGAGTGGGGCGGGGCCAAAGACGAGACCGGAGAGAACGCATATTATGTCGTGACCGACAATAATATGCGTTACCGAGACTCAGAGAGAGAGTGAAAGGATCTCTAAGGCCCAACCTCTTTCTCCACAAAGAACCTTAGACTATGTCATGGCTCTGCCCCAAGACCAAGAATAGACAAGACAAGATGGCGGAACCATGACAAATATGTTTCTCTCCACACAAAACGTCTTGGTTATGTCTGTAACCTCAGTTCCCTGATGGAGGGAACGAGACGTTGTGTCGAGAACGACAGATGGGGTTCGTTCTTGAGAACCTATCAACTCTGACTACTATAGAAAAGGCCAATGAAATTTTGCGAATGAAATTTGCATGCCGGCTCCGTCCCCGGATATCTGGTATAAAAGGAAGCCGGCGTGCAGCATTCATTTACCTCTTGTTCTGAAGAGCCTGAGAGCCTTTCACAACTGCAACAGAAACGATACAGGTTTGTGGCATAAGGGACACAACGTCTCGTTCCCTCCATCAGGGAACTGAGGTTACAGACGTAACCAAGACGTTCCCTTTCTGTCGGTCTCTCGACGTTGTGTCGAGAACGACAGATGGGGTTATCTATGGAAAACGCCACAAACGCTGTATCGCGTCACAACCTCAGCGAAGCAGCGGTGACAAGCCTGGGCGTGTCAGCTCGAAGCTTTCGTGAGACCTGTAACCTTCCAGTGTGGTGGTCGGGGGGTTCCAGAGCTTTCAGGAAAGATGGATACAGCCCTGACCGGTAACTTTCACGGCCTTAGCTCTCTACAGGCGAGAGGCCGTCCGGATCGGTTTACACCGGGAAAGCGCACTCTTAAGCAGAGAAGCGCTGCAGAGGCCACCTCCTACCCGTGGGGAGGAAAATGGTGGAGAAAGTATGGTCTCGTCCTAGGAGGAGAACGCATGGAACGTGCGGACTGGGTAGTTAACCGCGAGGTGGAGGTCCACCTGGGGAAGCTCATGGGTTACCAAGTGTGGGAACCAGTGTCATGAGGGTATGACAGACGGAACAGCCCGCGGAGGGGGTGTTACTGCGTCCGATAGCACAGGTCCGGTTAGAACTATGTGTGATAGGTCAAGATATGTCCCGGCCTAAGGGGGAAGGCTGCTCTGCTCAGCCAACCCCCAGGAGGTGCTTGCTTAGTGATGGATGGAATGCCTGTTCTTAACCAGGGTGTGGGTAAGAAGGGAGGCTGGTGAGGTACCAATTCTCTTAGCCAAGGTTGGGTAAGAAGAAAAGGGTAGATAGCACACTGACCCAACCTCGGGGAGGGTGGGAAGGTGCTTTCGCAGGCATACGCCCTCCCGGATGCCAATCCTACATGTCGCCACGTAGGACGTGGGCTGACACCGGGTTTACGCGAAGGTTGTAAAACCTTGCGAAGGTGGTGGGCGTAGCCCAACCCGCAGCCCTACAGATGTCTGCCAGAGACGCGCCTCTGGCCAGTGCCCATGAGGTGGCTAGACCCCGAGTGGAGTGAGCCGTGACCGCCAATGGACATGGCACATTCTGTGATCGGTATGCCGTCGTAACGGCATCCACGATCCAGTGCGCTAATCTCTGTTTGGAGACAGCCTTCCCCTTCTGCTGACCTCCGAAACAGACAAAGAGCTGATCAGAACTGCGGAAGTTCTGTGTGCGGTCCAAGTAGAGGCGCAGTGCGCGTACTGGACACAACACGGACCGGGTTGGGTCTTCCTCCCCGGTGGGGAGCGCCTGCAAGTTCACCACTTGGTCCCGAAAGGGAGTAGTGGGAACTTTGGGCACGTATCCGGGCCTGGGTCTCAGGCGAACGTGAGAGTTACCAGGGCCGAAATCAAGGCAGTCCGGGGACACAGAGAATGCATGGAGATCCCCTATCCTCTTGAAGGATGCGAGCGCCACAAGAAGAACCGTCTTACTCGTTAGGTGAGGAAGATCGGAAGCTTCAAGGGGCTCAAAGGGGGGCTCGGCTAGGCCCCTAAGGACCACGTTCAGGTCCCATGAGGGTATGGAGCGGAGACGAGGCGGGTTGCGTCGTCTCGCGCCCTTTAGGAACCTAGTGACCAGGTCGTGCTGCCCTAGAGACCTTCCGTCCACTGAGTCGTGATGAGAGGCAATAGCGGCTACATACACTTTCAGTGTGGAAGGGGAGATGTTGGTCTCCAACCTCTGTTGTAGAAAGGACAGTACGATCCCGACCGAGCATCTCGGTGGGTCTTCTCCTTGGGAGAGACACCAGGATGAGAAGAGGCGCCATTTGTAGGCGTATAGCCGCCTAGTGGATGGTGCCCTAGCCTGTAGGATGGTTTCAGCCACAGCGGGGTGTAACCTACTCAGGATGTCCTCGTCCCGTCCAGAGACCAGACATGGAGTTTCCAGAGGTCTGGCCTGGGATGCCAAAACGTGCCCATCCCCTGAGAGAGCAGGTCCTCTGTCAGGGGAATGGGCCGGGGGGAGTTGTTGTCAAGAGCATGAGCTCCGAGAACCAAGTGCGGTTGGGCCAGTACGGCGCAACCAGTAGCACCTGTTGCTCCTCTTCCCTGACCTGCCACAGTGTCTGTGCAAGGAGGCTCACTGGGGGGAAGGCGTACTTCCGCTTGTCTCGTGGCCAGCTGTGCGCCAGGGCATCCGTGCCGAGGGGGGCCTCGGTCAGGGCATACCAAAGCTGACAATGGGTGGTGTCGCGGGAGGCAAAAAGGTCGATCTGTGCCTGTCCGAACCGCACCCAAATCAGCTGAACTGCACGAGGGTGGAGTCACCACTCTCCGCAGGGTGTGTACTGGCGAGAGAGCGCGTCGGCTGTCTCGTTCAATACGCCTGGGATATGTGTGGCCCGCAGGGAGCGGATCACCTGCTGACTCCAGAGGAGGAGGCGTCGGCCAAGTTGTGATAGTTGCCGTGAGCGCACGCCACCCTGGCGATTGATGTACGCTACGGCTGTGGTACTGTCCAGGCGAACCAGTACGTGCTGACCTTGCACTAGAGGCCGGAGCCTTCTCAGTGCAAGCAGTACAGTCCACAACTCTAGGCAATTGATGTGCCAGCGCAGCCGGGGGCCCGTCCAGCGCCCCGCTACTGCGTGCCCGTTGCACACTGCACCCCACCCCTGCAGCGAGGCGTCCGTCGTCACCACGACGTGCCTCGTAGCTAGGCCGAGGGGAACTCCCGCTCGGAGAAAGGTCATGGAAGACCATGGGGCTAGGGTGCGTCGGCAAACAGGAGTTACCACCATATGCCTGCTGCCGGTGTGCCACTCCGTCCTCGGAACTCGACTGTGAAGCCAGTGTTGAAGCGGTCTCATGTGCATCAATCCGAGGGGTGTTACTGCCGCGGAAGATGCCATGTGGCCCAGGAGCCTCTGAAATTGTTTCAGGGGGACCGCCGATTGCTTGAAATGTTCCAGGCAATCCAACACTGACTGGGCGCGAGCTGCGGACAGCTGTGCCACCATGGTGACAGAGTCGAGTTCCATACCGAGAAAGAGGATACTCTGCACTGGGGAGAGTTTGCTCTTTTCCCGGTTGACCTGAAAACCCAATCGATCTAGGTGCCGGAGCACCATGTCCCTCTGAGTACACAACAGATCTCGCGAGTGATGTTACCTTATACTGTATGATCGCTACTGTATATTGCTTGGGACCATAATTATTCCTTGCATCGCTGTCAATCACACCCCTTCCTCTCAGACCATTTGTTTGCTGTCAGCTTTTTTATTTCCACAGCCAAACAGAGAACAGTAGCCTACTTCCTACGACCTGCAAAGTTAAATAAGACGCACACGCATTAATATCCGCATTGCGGGTGAGGTTCAAGGACCGAGACTTCGTAGAGAGCGTTTTAACTTAGAACATGTCAAATAAAGGAATTTATCCAACAGATCTCCACAAAGTAACTCTTCTAAAGACCCACAATTTCAACCCACACTAATATAGAGCTGGAGGTAATTCTGTACTAAAAAACGAAAGTGAAAGTATGTTTCTAAGAGATCACGTCAGCATGACTTGTGTTTACAGCTCATATCGGCGTGTGGTCCACACATCAAGCCGCCGCATTTAGAAAAAGTTTATTTGTGCTTCGATCAAAGTGAAAAATGTAAACATTTTAATACACTCTCTATTGTGTTTTTTCAGCTGAAGAGTTGATTAGTAAAGGTAAGTGAAATTCATGCAAATTGGCAAACGGTAGTCGACAGATAAATATGTCTGGTGAGTGCAGGATGGAGTCAAACGACTTAAGCCGAAATGGCATGGTATTGTTTTTGCGCAGAATTTGCTTGATACTCGTTGATTTCGGTGACGTGACGTCATGAATGCCTCTAGCAATCCATGTTTTAATGCCTTCTTGGGTTGAGAAACTGTTTTAGTAATGTAGGAATATTTTTTGAAAAATACAATTACAATTATAAGCAATTAAAACAAGCATGCTTTTGATCAAATGTAATAACTAAGGAAAGTGATAGCCTAAGCAAATATTAAGATCAATACAATTAAAATAAACGTATTACAATAGAGCTTTAATCACCTTGAGCCTACATATTTGATAGGTCAGGACATAACAGCAGAGCAAATTTATTTTGTGTGTATTGCTGGTAGGGAACAAAATAAGTGTCTTGGCTCCATCGGGTGGTTATTTTGGTAATAACAGTGCTGGGCCTCTCTTGACAACTTGTAGTAGAGAACATTTTTGATGTTTCTAACATTATAAAATGCCTTGAAAAACAGAATCTCAATTTTATTTCAAATATGCCCTATTGTTTTAATGTCAGTACCTAGAGATTACAAAAAATGTAAAATCAAATCATCAATTAAATCTTATTTTATAATTTGACTGAGATGTCGTCACAAATAAAAATGTAATGAAAATCTTATCGAATTGCACTTAAATAAAGAAGTTAAAATAAGGATTGTGTCTCTGCTTTAACAGAAATAGTGTGTGTTGTTAAAAGTGTAATGGGTTGATGAGTCATTATGTTCTCTCAATGTGTTCTCTTTCTGTTAATGGCAGTAACATGGAAGATGAACCGAGTAAGTTCTGTTAATAATGATTTGATTTTGCTTCACACTTCAGAATAGCATTATGTGTATATATTTAGAGTAACCCACAAACATTTCAGCTCTATTGCTTGAAAATTTATCAGTTTTATTCTACTGTGATGCTTCTGTTAAATCTAATTTGTGGGTGTAAGATTGATCAGTGTTGCAACACTTGGTTTTACTGGTTTCATGGAAATAAGTCAACTTTCCAAATGTAATGTAATATTATGATGTGTAATTTGATGTTTTTTTTTTGTTTTACTATAATTCATTTTCTAGAGGCACTCAAATTGTTTCCAATTCTGGCTGGAAAAACAAACAACTTACAAAAGGGATTTATTGACACTCTGATAAACCATATTCAAGAACTGAAGAACGGTCACACAATGGATGAGAGTGAAATTGTTATGGTTTTCTGACCTATTGTTTCTGGAGCTCGAAATAATGTTGAGGCAGCAATTAAAAAAAAAATCGATTTCTCTGCAGGTTGTCACAAATCACATTATTTCCAAAAATTAAAAAAATGAATACTCTTAAACAAGGTGACACATTTCTAAAGGATTTAAGATATAAGATTTTAATGTCTTTGTACAGCCTCTAAGATGGTGGTGCTATTGGTGGTACATCACACGTTTGACCCAGAGAAAACTGTACCAGATAGCAGCAGATGTGTCAACAGGATTTTTATCACTATACTGCTAATCAGAATTGAAAAATATGTGTAAGAATATTATTTCTTTTGTACCCTTGTCTAAGTATTATTCTAAGGCTGAAGAGTCTAGTCGAAGAAACACACAGAGTTGCAGGCCTGGAGACCAGGAATGACACAGACACAGAAGTGTAGTTCAATCAGAGTCCAACGTTCATTGTATTAAGGACTAATATTTATATGCATAAAACAGGAGGTAACATTGGTCATGGAAAATCACCAGGCTGGAAAATTGACCAGACCTTCTGTTTAGTCTTACTCCTCCTGAGAACGATCAGATATGCTATACGAGGTTAAACAACAGGAAAGTAAGGAACAAATAATATGGTGAATATTGTATTAGACACAGCGAGGACACAGACGAAATCCAGATTCTCACAATATGCATGTGTAATGACGATTATTATACATATTTTCCTTTGAGCTAAACTAATTCCTTGACTGAAATTGAAGTTTTAAATAACTAATTTCATGGATGTGATCTTGATAGATCTGCTGGAAAATCATTTGGTGAGCTAAACTCATCCTTATTTTAACATGCAGATAAAATCGCTACACAGCCTATATTTACCTTTTAAAGGGAAAGTTCACCAAAAAAAAATGAATTATGTCACGAATTACTTTCTAAACCTGTGTACATTTCTTTGTTTGGTTGAACAACAAGAAAGATATTTGAACGAATGCTTGTAACCAAACAGTTTTTGGACCCCATTGAATAGTAGGAAAAATTACAATGGTACTCGAAAGTGCCCCAGAAATGTTTGCTTTCCGACATTCTTAAAAATATCTTCTTTTATGTTCAGCAGAACAACAAAATATATAATGTATATAAAGTATTTTTTCCTACTATGATTGTCAATGGGGTCCAAGAACAATAAGCATTTTTCCTCTGTGTCCATCAGAACAAAGAAATTGATACTGATTTAAAACAACTCGAGGGTAAGTAAATGATGACAGAACTTAAGCACCAACCAGAACAGTTCCCTTTCTGTCGGTCTCTCGACGTTGTGTCGAGAACGACAGATGGGGGTTCGTCCTTGAGAACCAATCAACTCTGACTACTATAGAAAAGGCCAATGAAATTTGGCGAATGAAATTTGCATGCCGGACTCCGCCCCCGGATATCCGGTATAAAAGGAAGCCGGCGTGCAGCATTCATTTACCTTTTGTTCTTCAGAGCCTTCACTCTTGAGTACAACTTTGGATTCAAAATCCTCTACAAACTACACTGCTGGTGCTACGACGTGTTGCAGCGGATCGTCCCTACCTGCAGCGACCTTCCCCTGGGCGTCTCGGCGGTTCCGGAGGTGTAAGAGATCTTCTAAAAAGTCCTTTTCAGGACTGACTGAGCATTCTCCAGCGCGGCATGTCCCGCTGTTCTCTTGGGTGCGGCACCCTCATCGAGGAGGGGGATGGACACGATCGCTGTGTTAGGTGTCTGGGCGTCCAGCACACTGAAGCAGCGTTCGTTGACACATCTGCCCGCACTGCGGGCAGATTGTCTTTCAGAAGTTGCGGTCACGGGTGGCTGTCTTCCTACGGGAACCAGCCACCATTTCGTTCGCTACCTGGGCTGTGACATCTGTGGCTACGGCCCTGATGACCACCCACGTTAGCAGCGTTAGTGATATGGGGAACTCTGCGAACGTAAACCCGCCAGCCAAGTGCTCACGGGCCGATCGCACCCCGATTCGCTCTTCTAAACGTTCCCCAACCGGCGGTGGCATACCGTCCGGATCCTCACGCACACACTCGGAAACGATGTGTGACGTAGATGAGACGTCGCTCGCAGCATCGGAGGGAGACTGGCATCCGGCTCTGACGAATCTGAGCTCCACCCCCGGGTCGAGTTCTAGAGGAAGCAGAAGTGATGCCACCCGTGCTAACCCGGGGATGCGTGGTTCCTGGGGTCGGGCGCGGTGCAAACCGCGCCCACCCCGGGTTCCATGTTTTTCCCGGAAGTGCATGAGGAGCTGTGTAAAACTTGGAACGCTCCACGGACCGTTCCAGTGAAACCAGCTCCGGCTCCCTTACTTCCCTCGATGGTGTGGCAGCCAAGGTCTACGTCGACTTCCCCCGGGTGGAACGTCCGCCCGCGGTGCACCTGTGCCGCGGACGGCTACCACCTGGTGGGAATCGGCCACACCTACCGCCCAAAGCACGCAGACTTCGGCATCACGGTGTCGAAGGCTTGCGATGCCGCGGGCCAGGCTGCCTCTCTCTACGCCATGGCCATCCTGCAGGTCCGCCAGGCCTAGGTGTTGAGAGAGCTCCACGAGGGTAAGGCCGACCCGGGTATAATGCAGGATCTCCGTGCCACCGCTGGCAGCGCTCTACGGGCGACCAAGGCGGTGGCACGGGCCCTGGGTCGGACGATGTCCACGGTAGTGGTCCAGGAGAGACACCCCCGGTTATACCTTGTGCAGAGGAGTGACACCAAGGAAGTCCGCTTTCTTGATGCACCCATCTCGCAGGGTGGGTTGTTGGTAACACCGTCGAGGACTGTGCTCAGCAGTTTTTGACGGTGAAGCAGACAGTGGCAATAAGCCACATTTTTTCACGCCGCGACTCGGCCGCCTAGAGGCCTCCGAGATCCCGCGTGACGTCTGCTGCCCTTCAACCCAGGACCCCTTCGACATCGGCTCCGGTTCCTGTGCCCCCACTGGCGGCACCCCGGTAGCAGAGGTCGAGGGGGAAACCTCCACCCCGTCAGCTACCTTCTCGCGAGAAGGGACACTGACGGGAAGACCCCAGGGAGGACAACTTCGGGCCCGAACCTTCACAGCCACGGCTCTGATCGGTCGGTACGGGACGACTCCTGCCTCGTCACCTAAGCCGGGCCCTTATCAGGGCCTGGTGCCCACTTACTCACAGAGTTTTCCGTTCTCCCCGGGTGTACTTACAGCCGATCGCACACTCCACTGGACTGTGCTCGGCGAACCGACCTCACACCCTGGCGAGGTGTGAGGTCGTACACATACGACAGCTGTCACCACTCTCAACCGACAGTGCGTGCCGTTGTCCCGCCAGGCAGGTAAAAAGGCGGAGCCAACCTTCCCTCCGGGGACCCTCCGCCAGCCGACGAACCACCCCCTGTGGGAATGATGAAGCAGACCGTCCCCTTGGTCACCCTGTCACAGTCCCTGGGAGCTCGTGAGCTGCCCACACTGTCTCGCTGGCCTTGCGGGCGGTCCGTCTTGGTTACTCGATCCAGTTCGCCAGAGACTCTCCCAAGTTTCAGGGCATCATCTCTCCCTCTCTCAGAGGCAGGGACGCCTCTGTACTTCGGGTAGAGGTCACCACCCTTCTGGCAAACAGGCATCGAGCTCGTCCCTCTAAACCAAGATGTTCAGTGGGTCACGACCCGCACTTCATCGTTCCCAAGAAAGACAGTGGGTTGCGCCCAAATGTCTGCGTACCCGGAACAGAGCACCTTCACAAGCTGCCGTTCAGGGTGCTCACACAGAGGCGCGTCCAGACATCTATCAGGTGTCAGGATTGGTTCGCGGCAATCGACCTGAAGGGCGCTTACTTTCATGTCTCGGTCCTCCTCGACACCAGCCGTTCCCACGGTTCTCGTGCGAGAGGCGGGCATATCAGTATAGAGTCCTCCCTTTCGGTCTGTCCCTGACCGCCCTTTCTCCCTTAGGGGAAGAAGGTGAGCGGGTACTAAACTACCTCAGCGACTGGCCTACCCTGGCACACTCGCGAGATCTGTTGTGTACAGTAAGGGACCTGGTGCTCCGGCACCTAGATCGATTGGGACTCCAGGTCAACCAAGAGAGGGGCAAGCTCTCCTCATTGCAGAGCATCCTCTCTCTTGGTATGGAACTCAACTCTGTCACCACGGCGGCGCTACTGTCCGCAGTTGTGCCCAACCAGTGTTGAACTGTTTGAAATGAACATTTTAGACAGACAGCGGTCCCCCTGAAACAATTCAGAGGCTCCTGGGACACATGGCGTCCTCGCGGGTTAATACCCCTCGGGTTGATGCACATGTGACCGCTCCAACACTGGTTTCAGAGTCGAGTTCCGAGGAGAGCGTGGCACACTGGCAGCAGGCGCATGGTGATGCCGCCCTGCTGCCAACGCACCATAACCCCTAGTCTTAGGACTTTTTCGACGGACTCAGGTCCCTCTGGGCAGGTTATGAGGCAGGTCGTGGTGACGGCTGACGTCTCCCTGCAGGGGTGCGGTGCAGTGTGCAACGAGCACGCAGGTGGGGTGTTGGACGAACACCCGCCTGCGCTGGCATATCAATTGCCAAGAGTTGTGGGCTGTGCTAATTGCACTGAGCAGGCTACGGCCTCTCGTGCAAGACATGCACGTGCTGGTCCGAGGACAGCACTATAGCTGTAGCGAACACAGTTCGTCAGGGTGGCGTTCGCTCACAGCAGCTAACACAACTTGCTCGACGCCTCCTCCGGTGGAGTCAACATGTGACCCGCTCCCTGCGGGCCACACACACCCCGAGCAAACTGAACTAGACAGCCTACGTGCTCTCTCGCCAGTTTATGCCTCGTGGAGAGTGGCGACTTCACCCCCGCGCACCAGCTCATTTGGAGGCTGTTCGGGTAGGCCCAGGTAAACCTGTTCACCTCCCGTAACACCACCATTTGCCCGCTTGATATTCCTGCCCTCGGCACGGATATCCTTGCGCACAGCTGACCGCGGGATGGGCGGAAGCACACCTTCCCCCCCAGGAGCCTCCTTGCACAGACGCTGTGCAAGGTCAGGGAGCAGGAGCACCAGGTGTTATTGGTTACACCACACCGGTCTAACCGCACTTGGCTTCAGAGCTAATGCTCTGGACAGCGACTCCCCCTGAACCATTCCCCTGACAGAGGACCTGCTCTCTCAGGGGAGGGACACGTTCTGGCATCCCGGATCAGACCTCTGGAAACACCCATGTCTGGTCTCTAGAAGGGACGAGAAGATCCTGAGATGGCTACTCCCCCTCCATGGCAGAGACCATCACCCAGGCTAGGGCCCCATCTACTAGGCGGTTACACGCCTCTAGACGGCGCCTCTTCTCGTCCTGGTGTCTCTCTCAAGGAGAAAGACCCACTGAGGTGCTCGATCAGGATTGTGTTTTCCTCCTTACGAGACTGGAGACTAACATCTCCCCTCCACACTGAATGTGTATGTAGTCGCTCTTGCCACTCATCACGACTCAGTCGGTGGAAAGAGTCTAGGGCAACACGACCTGGTCATCAGGTTCCTAACGGGCGCGAGAGGGCGGAATCCGCCTCACCTCCGCTCCATACCCTCTTGGGACCCTAAGTGGTCCTGGGGAGCCTCAGGGCCCCCCAAGAGCCCTTCGGAGGTTCCGATCTTCCTCACTGAGTAAGACGGCCCTCCTGACGGCGCTCACTTCCTTCAAGAGGGTAGGGGACCACCGAGCATCCTCCGTGTCCCCGGATTGCCTTAAATTCGGCCCTGGATACTCTCACGCTAGCTTGAGACCCAGGCCCGGATGCGTGCCCAAGAAGTTCCCACTACTCCCTCCGGGGCCAAGTGGTGAACTTGCAGGCGCTCCCCATAGGGGAGGAAGACCCAACCCGATCAGTGTTGTGTCCAGTACATGCTGGACCGCACGCAGAGCTCTGTAGCTCTGACCAGCTCCGTGTCTGTTGGAGGACAGCAGAAGGGGAAGGCTGTCTCCAAACAGAGGCTGGCGCACTGGGTCGTGGACGCCGTTACGACGACATTCCGATCTCAGAATCTCCCATGCCCATTGGCAGTGAGGGCTCACTCCACACGGAGTTCAGCCACCTCCTGGGCACTGGCAGAAGCGCCTCTCTAGCAGACATCTGTAGAGCTGCGGGTTGGGCTATGCCCAAACACCTTCGCAAAGGTTAACAACCTTCGCGTAAACCCGGTGTCAGCCCACGTCCTGCGTGGCGACATGTAGGACTGGCATCCGGGGGGGCGTATGCCTGCGAAAGCACCATCCCACCCTCCAAGAGGTTGGGTCAGTGTGCTATCTACCCTTTTCCTCTTACCCAACCTTGGCTAAGAGAATTGGTACCTCACCAGCCTCCCTTCTTACCCACTCCTTGGTTAAGAACAGGCATTCCATCCATCACTAAGCACTTCCTCGGGGTTGGCTGAGCAGAGCAGCCTTCCCCCTTAGGCCGGGACATTCTTGACCTACCACTTAGTTCTAACCGGACCTGTGCTTTCAGACGCAGTAACACCCCCTCCGTGGGCTGTTCCGTCTGCTATACCCTCATGACACTGGTTCCCACACTCGGTAACCCATGAGCTTCCCCAGGTGGACCTCCACCTCGCGGTTAACTACCCAGTCCGCACGTTCCATGCGTTCTCCTCCTAGGACGAGACCATACTTATCCACCAATTTCCTCCCCACGGGTAGGAGGTGGCCTCTGCAGCGCTTCTCTGCTTAAGAGTGCGCTTTCCCGGTGTAAACCGATCCGGGCGGCCTCTCGCCTGTAGAGAGCTAAGGCCCCGTTCGTGAAAGTTACCGGTCAGGGCTGTATCCATCTTTCTCGAAAGCTCTGGAACCCCCCGACCACCACACTGGAAGGTTACAAGTTTCGCGAAGCTTCGAGCTGACACGCCCAGGCTTGTTACCGTCGCTTCGCTGAGATTGTGACGCGATACAGCGTTTGTGGCGTTTTCCATACATAACCCCATCTGTCGTTCTCGACACAACGTCGAGAGACCGACAGAAAGGGAACGTCTTGGTTACGTCTGTAACCTCAGTTCCCTGATGGAGGGAACGAGACGTTGTGTCCCTTATGCCACAAACCTGTATCGTTTCTGTTGCAGTTTGAGAGGCTCTCAGGCTCTTCAGAACAAGAGGTAAATGAATGCTGCACGCCGGCTTCCTTTTATACCGGATATCCGGGGGCGGAGTCCGGCATGCAAATTTCATTCGCCAAATTTCATTGGCCTTTTCTATAGTAGTCAGAGTTGATTGGTTCTCAAGGACGAACCCCCATCTGTCGTTCTCGACACAACGTCTCGTTCCCTCCATCAGGGAACTGAGGTTACAGACGTAACCAAGACGTTTTCCATTATGCAGATTGAATAAGTTGCATGTACTCTTAAGCATTTGCCCGGCTACTTTGGATCTTTGGGCTGCTAATAGCAGATACTGTCTTTATGTTGTTTCTTCATTAATTTGGAGATTACATGTTAAATTATTACAATCTAAAAGTGTATTTTAAGACGTTAATGTTATGTGCCATGAATTGAGAAAAAATGTGTTATTAATTAATAAATATTTGAATCGATTCACAGCACTCATAAACTTTTCAAAACTGTTAGACCTGATGTTGTTTGTACTTTAAAAATTTCTGTGTAATATTTGGGGTTTTGCATCCTTAAAATAAAAATCTTGATCTGTTCAACTTGTTAACATACAATGCAATGAACTTGATATATGTTACACCGTGTTTATGGTTCACAGGTCATTCATCAAGGCATGTCCTCACTCTTGAGTCGTTCCACAACTGTAAGACCTTCATTTATCTTCATAAAATATTTATATGCTGTGTTTAGGCCTAATATGTTTCTTTGTCATTAACAATACATGTTTTCAAAGTTTTGGACAAGTAATACAAGCTTACAGGAGGTAATTGTATTTTTATTATTCTTTTTATGAAGTTTTTAATGAAATCACATCCTAAAGTTTTTAGAGAAGATGTTTTTCAATTAATGTTACCGATATATGCAATATATTTCATCGTTATATCTATAACAAAATAAAGTCAGTGCACAGGAATTTCACATTGATTCTAATAGAGATAAACTCTCCAATACTTTACAGCAGAATGGAGAAAATTCTCCAGAGCTGAATAAAGAGAATCAAGAATCAAAGGACAGCAGTGAATGAGATGAATACGAGCTGACTGGTGGTAACTGTATTTTTATACTTATTTTATGAAGTCTTTAGAGAAACTGCATCATAGAGTTATGGAAGATATTTTTGAATTAATATTACCCATTTATGTAATATATGTGACCGTATCATCTATAACAAAATGAATTTTCCCCAGATGCAGCAGATTGGATCCAATTCCTGGAGATACAAACATGTCTGATGTGGATGGTGGACCGGTGTCCTGATCACCTGGTTTGCTGTATGTTAAAGAAACAAGTCGCTCAATACATTAACCCTGACATATTTCACTGACATGTTGTTAAATGGTTTGGAATGTTATTAGCTCTTTAAGTGTATACTTGTGCAAATAAGTAATAGCCTCATTAACAATTATTAAACAGGTGAAGTTAATGCCTAAAATATAAACTGAGTGTAATGCATGTAATGACAAATAAAAAGGATTAAGATTAATCAGCTTTGTTGGAGATATGTACTAATGGACACAGTTCATTGACAAAATACAGAAATAACCCCTATAGGAATAAATGTAATGTCTCCAACGTATGTGCATTGTGTCGTTCCCTTATCTTCAGTGTTATGTATTGATAACTGTATCTGCTACTGTACCTCTTTTAGCTGAAAACTAAGTGGAAACAATACTGATCATTACAAATAAAGGTGTTGTAAAAGTATCTTTTTGCTTAACTAAGTGTTCATCTGTTTTCAGTTATGTTTCAGTTATGTAAATGTTAGACTGGCACACTGTAAACACAAAGTGGGGACACAAGATTCTTGAAGTATCAGAGGATTTATAATGTAATGGACAAATCTGGTTACAGTGATTTTCCCAAGCAAAATGTGTTCCTCAACATCCATTGTTAGAGCTGGAATAACAATCCAGTCAAAGAAGATTTCCATAAACCAAACCAATTTACCCGTACAACCAGAAGGAAATAAGAGATTGAAGAGAATCATATATAACTCAACCTGACATTGACTGCTGTACAATCTGATTGATTATTAATACTGTAGAAAATCTGTTCCGGGACTGTAATGTTCATCCAGGAACATGTCATACTTAGTGAAGTCCTGTTTACGGTACAGTATATTTCTCATTTAAAATGTCTTAAAAATTTTCATTGGGTACAAAGCAGCAAGAACAATTTTTTAAACCACGGAAAGAGACATCAGATATTCTGGTTTGTATTAACAAGTTTGTTGTCCGTCGTATACAGGCAGCTGATGTAAAATTTTGTTTGGGTGAAACCTTTGCAGAAAATAATTAGGAAATAAGAAAAGTATGGAGTGTAATGGTGTGGGGGTTGGTGAGGTCCATGCTGGCAATGATAGAATGATGTTAACTGTACAGGGAAGAAAAAAATGAGAGAAGCCATGTAGCCTACACAGAAAGATTAAGAATCAAAATGTGATGAGAATCTAAACCTGAACAAGTTCTGGAACAATAACGTTACCTTTCTCTTTCTGACTCATTTTTCTCACTCTTGAGGTATAGTTTTCTGAGCACTTCAAGGTAAATCTTGTTACACAACAAAACTATCCTACATGTTAAGTTTTAAGCGTTCTAAAAAAAATGTTCTATCGTTATTAATAAAGATTTCTTATCAATATTGTTATCGTTTCATTGCCCAGCCCTGATTTTGCCTAAATTATTGAATCAAATATTATTTTAATATTCTACCAGCCTATAGGAGTGTGTACAAACTGTTCTGTTGTCTAACATTAGCCAATTGTAATGGGCCATATCATGAAATAATAATCTTTGGGTTTTTTCTTTTTATATATCTGATGTGTAATGCATAACAGTTTTTGTTGTAAATGAACTGACAAAGTGTTTTGAATATCCTATTTTTTGACCGGTGGAAAAGCTTGTTCTATATATATTTTTGTGTTTTTTTCCTTACATTAAGCTTTCGTCAATGA
This sequence comes from Triplophysa tibetana, assembly GCA_008369825.1. Lineage (NCBI taxonomy): Eukaryota > Metazoa > Chordata > Actinopteri > Cypriniformes > Nemacheilidae > Triplophysa > Triplophysa tibetana. The sequence goes on along the minus strand of CM017901.1, from coordinate 12,481,879 downwards.
CCACTTTTATATTCTGTCTTGTGGTGTGACAAAAGAAAGGTGTCCGTTTTAATCTGATTTGGTTTTGTATTCTGTGTTCCTTTGCCTGAGTTCATCATTAGTTATTTAGTCTTTCACTTGTTTCTGTTCTCCCTGATTATGCTTGTTTGATTTCGTCTGTGGATTTATTAATAGATGTTGGATGGACTCCGTCATGCAATTATTGACACATATCCTTTACGTGATAAAAGGCAATCTGGGTTTTCTTGCATCAACAAGCATAAGGCATAAATCAATGTATTTTTAATTCTTATTGAAAAAAAGACAAAACACTGAACTATAACCTACTTTACCTGGCTGTTGTTCGCTGTTGAATGGTGCTGAGCGTTTGTTTTAGTAAGTTTGTCAATGAAAGCAGTGTGTCTCATGTGTGTCATCACTGTGACACAAAGCCCTTTTTCCTGTTATATGGGTTGTCAGTGTTATTCACTTCCTATTTCAGACATTTTTATGGCAGTGAATTAACATGTGAATTGCAAGGAATATGTTCTTTACTATTTACTTATATATTCATTTGACATACGCATTTATCCAATTCGACTTATAAGTTGGAGAGCACATAAGCATTTTGTCAACACGCTAAACAGTTAGTTTAAAAGGACATGCTACATTGAGGATCAAAGCTGGAGACAGCAATGGAGAGAATGAACAGCAATGTTTTTTTAAGACACAAGACAGTTTGGATAAACTTTGGATAAAAGCGTCTGCCAAATGCCTAAATGTAAATTATACAAAATGAACCAGCACATGACAGCAAACATTAAATAGGGGAACTAATAAAAGATAATTAACAATGGGCAGATGTGGGTAATGAGACACAGGCAGGAAGCTAAACGAGAGAACGAGTGGGGCAGGGGGCCAATTGAAGCCGAGACCGGAGAGAACACATATTATGTCGTGACCGACAATAATATGTTTCTCTTCACACAAAACCTTACATTCTGCCACAAGACCAAGATATGACATGATGAGGCAGAATCATGACACAATGAGAGTGAATCAAATTACATAAAACATCAATCTTATATAACAGGCCAGGTGCATACATCCAATGAAACCATCTATTCAAACGAAAACTATTACTTCTTTTGTAAAAATGTATTTCCATGTTACCTTATACTGTCTGATAGCTACTGTATATTGCTTATGATCATAATTATCCGTAGCATCGCTGTCAATCACACCCCTTCATCTCAGACCATTTGTTTGCAGTGCTGTGTTGAACATTGAGACACAGTGCTGTACAGTTGCCTTTTCTGATATTTCTGTTGTGTCTCCTCATGTTTACATCATCCTTGCTTATTGCCCAAACCAACAATAAAGTCACAAAGGATCAGACACTTCTACAGCCAAACAGAGAACAGTAGCCTACGACCTACATAGTTAAACAAGCGACCGAGACTTCGTAGAGAGCTTTGTATGTTTTATAACTTAGAACAGGGGTTTTCAACTGGTTCTGTGCCAGGGACCACCATTCTGACTACCAAGTAATCGGCGGCCCACTATTGTGTGTGTGTATGTACCGGGGTTGCCAGGTCCAAGAAATATTTCCAGCCCATAACCCCTAAAAACCCGCCCAAAAGGAATGAAAACTAGCCCAATTTTGTCCCTGTGTCGAATTAAAGTTAACAACTCCCTAAAGACGTTTCTATTGCCATATTTTTTTTATCTGAATGGTTTCCTGGGTATTGTATATATCGTTTTGTTCTGTTGAACACAAAATATGTTTTGGGATATTTAGGAAAGCAAACAATTCTGGGTCATGTCTGAAAACCATTAATTTCTTTCTGCTATGGTAGTCAATGATGCCAAAGAATTTTCAGCAGCTGACATTCTACCAAATATCTTTGTGTTCAACCGGACAAATAATTGTATACAGTATTGGAACAACTAGAGTAATTCATAACAGAATTTTAATTTTTGGGTGGAGTGTCCCTTTAAAAATATCCCACATCTGCCACGCATGCAAATGGACGAGAAACATGTTTTCTCTTAGTAAGACATTCCGAAACTTGCTTAAGAAATAAGGATGGTAACATTGATTGCATAATGTATGTGTACAAGCACGTCAATGTTTTAGTCTAGAATGCGTATAGCGCTGCTCAAACGTGATATTTGGCAGCCGGAAGAATCAAGTGTTGTACACTCATGAGTGATTTCTTTCATTGTGCACCGTGACATTCACCTGATGAAACATTGATAAAAACATCATTCGGATGAACTGTGTCTAATACCGCCGCTAATTTCTCCTCTTTGGTTTGAGCTGAGCTCCCGTGTTCCTCCATGTACTGTAGCCTGTCTATCAGACTCGTTCTCCACACTTTTGAGAACGGGCTGGTCCTGGAGTTGCCAGGTATTCATTCGGAGTTTGAATACACAAGAAGAAACTCATCAATTATCATTTATCCCTAGAATATAAATAAACATTTTGGCGGCCGCAGTACATTATGAAAGTAGCCAAAAAACTCGCATCCCGCGGCTCCATAATTTTTCCCGCAACTGCATTCTCAAAATAGCCCAATTGTGCGGGAAAACCGCGACCCTGGCAACACTGGTATGTACGTATATGACGTTGGGGACGCAAAACACAACGTTAGGTGCAAAGCAAGCCTATCCTGTGTCAGTTTGAATCTCAACTCAAACTCAAATTATTTTAAATATTTTCATTAAATTTAGTGTTCACACCAATGCGCAAATAATCTGGAAATGTTTGGAAAAATAAATTATGGAAAAAAAGTGATTTTAATAGTGAAATTAGCTAGGCTGGAATGCATGTCACGGACCACATGCAATGCCGCCGCGGACCACCGGTTGAAAACCCCTGACTTAGAACATGTCAAATAAAGGAATTTATCCAACAGATCTCCACAAAGTAACTCTTCTAAAGACCCACAAGCTCAACCCACACAAATATAGAGCTGGAGGTAATTCTGCACTAATAAGCAAAAGTGAAAGTATGTTTCTGAGATCACGTCAGCACGACTTGTGTTTACAGCTCATATCGGCGTGTGGTGCACAGATGAAGCCTCTACATTTAGAAACAGTTTATTTGTTCTTTGATCAAAGTGAAAACTTTAAACATTTGAATACACTCTCTGGTGTGGTTTGTCAGCTGGATCAGTTGATTAGTGAAGGTAAGTGAATTTCATGCAAATTGGAAAACACTAGTCGACGGATAAAAATGTCTGCTGAGTGCAGGATGGAGTCAAACGACTTTAGGCGGAATGGCATTGTATTGTTTGTGCGCAGAATTTGCTTGATACTCTTTGATTTCGGTGACTTGACGTCATGAATGCCTCTAGCAATCCAGGTTGTAATGCCTTCTTGGCTTGAGAACCTGTTTTTATAATGTAGGATTATTTTGCGGAAATGTTGTGTTTTTGATTACTTTCGCTCTCTATCTTTCAAATTAAAAGCAATTAAAACCAGCAAGTCGTTAATTTAAATGTAAAAACTAACAGCAAAGTAATAAATATCATCTATACAAGTAAAATAAACATATTAAAATAGAGCTTTAATCGGCTTGAGCCTACAATTTGATAGGTCAGGACATAACATCAGAGGAAAAATATGTTTTGTGTATGCTGGTAGGGAATAAAATAAGTATTTTGGCACCACCTGGTGGTTATTTTGGGAATAATGGGGAGGCCTTACTTGACAACTTGTACCATAGAGCATTTTTATTTTGTCATAGTTTTTTAACATTATAAAAAGCTTTGTAAACACAAGCTGAATTTTATTTCAAATATGCCCTAATGTAATAATGAAAGTTATCTCGAAATTATAATAAATGTAATGTCAAATCATCAAGTACATCTTGGCTGGCTTAAAAAAACAACCTAATTGGCAACCTTACTGGGTAAATATTGGACATAACACATGCTGGGTTAAAATGAAATGAGGTGAGGAGTCATTTTGTTCTCTCCATGTGTTCTCTTTCTGTTTAGGGCAGGATAATGGAAAACGAACTGAGTAAGTTCTGTTAATATTGATTTGATTTTGATTTACACTTCAAAATAGCATTATGTGTACATATTTAGAGTAACCAACGAACATTTTAGCTCTATTGCTTGAAATGTTATCATTCTCCTTCTTCTGTGATTCTTCTATTATATCAAAGTCGTTGGTATAAGATTGGTCAGTGATGTAACACTTGGTTAAACTGGTTTTATGGCCTTTTGTGCAGTGCTTCAAACTGTGATTACAGTTTTTATAGGGTTATTATTAATATTAAGCAATATTAATTTTAAGGACATACCATGTTCCTAACAACTGTTTAATCAGTTTTTATTTATTAAGTTCCAGGACAACTTGAGACCCTAGAGAACATTGTGGTAAGTTCGAAAGATATATGTGACCCTGTCTGGGAAATCCATGATAAAGTCTTTAAATCTAATTATGAGACAACCAAAAAAGTTTAATGTCAAACGTAAATTTCACGAAACAAGGTTTACCAGAGACTGGTCAAGTTGTGAATACAGGCAAAAACTGAAATGATAAACTGGTATACTCAAGTACAACACACAGATCAGGTGCGACTTATAATCCACAGGATCCAAGACATGTGTAAACAGAGTGCAGGTGACATTATATTCAGACTATGAGAAAGGAAAACCGACAAGCTTAAATAGTTTCCGGGTAATCAGGTGCAGGTTGCGAAGAAATCAAAGATGGCTTACGGGTAGTGGTGCATGATGGGAATTGTAGTCCGTTAAAGGTCCGGTGACAGGGATCAGGTAATCCGTGATGCAATCGCTGATATAGAGGGTGTGGCCAGTCGAGGAGCTGCAAACGTTACAACATTAACACTCAGAGTTGTGAAAAGTTTACACAAAAAGCTGACAGTTCGCCGTCACACCGTATGCTCCGTATTCTTGCTTCACACCGTATGCTTATGTCCCTAAAAGCTGTAAATGTAATTAGTTCCTGCTTCTCTTCACTAAATATCATAACAACTAGTCCCTATGGCTGGCCCTGGGTCTGTTGTAGAACTGCAAAGTTATTTGATTTGATGCTGGCCTGTTCTTGTCAAACATATCTACTGTAGAAACAAAAGCACAAACTAAATGAGGTAATGTAAAGTCAGAAATGTATATAGGTGCAAAATACTTATATTTGTGGATTCAAAACTGCATTTGTATTACGTTTTTTTTAATAGCTTATATGCAATTTCTGAAACAAACTGCTCCTTTTTTGCACATTTTAAAGAATCAAAAGACATACAACATGCCATACCAGAGTTTCTTTCAAAAGGAAACACATATTCAAAACTATAATAGTGCAGCAGATGAGATCTTTTTGTAGGTCAATCTGGAAGATAGTGCAGTTTTTCCCTTGACAGGAATGGTAATATCATGCTCAAAACAGTTTTTACAAAAGCTTGGGACACATTTTGTCAATTGAGATAGTCTTCACAAATAAACGTTTATGATTTTTGAAGCCTGAATCAGGTTGCCAGAAATTAAAAGCTGTCCTTGAACAAATGACAACACTGTCATGTGCTGTTATCAATGTTTGTAAACACGAAATCAAAGTCACCACCATCAAGCTTCTCTTTTAAAAAAACTATTTTAAAATGAATTGTAATTATTTGCACTGATAAACTCTGTGGATAACTCTTCATCCAGGAATTGTACCCATGTTGCATCTTTTTTGAGCATGATAATGTCTGAAGTCCCATCTAACAACTTGTCAAGACTTTTTTAAGATGAACTGAAGCATGAGTGAAGTGTTATTGATGTGTTTTACGTCGTATGTTGAATAAATATGTATTATTATTATCTTCAGCGGGTAGCCTTTGTTAACCGCATACCTTTCATATTTCAGCCATTTAAAAATCATTAAAAAACCCACTGACTTTGGGATAAAGAAAAAAAAGTAAACTTTCCAAATGAAACGCAAAAACTGTTAGTCTTGAGTTTTTTGTCTAGCGTAGAGAACTTTATTTTGCATTTTTAAGTTGGCATTGTAATTTTAACTGTAAGCAATAAAAACTGTAATAGTAAAACAAGATTAAAATCTTCATTTCTGTTTGTTCAACCTAGGACAAACTCAGAACCATGCACAGAGCACGAAGGTCAGTTTGAAAAGTTGCATTAAATGCTGTTATATATTTTCCTTGTCAAACACCTTTTTTAATGCAAATACTTTGAATTTCACAATACTGTTTGTGTGTCTGCAGAATGAAAGTGAATGCAAGTTGGGGGGTGACTTTAAACTCAGTGCAGGTAAGTCTTTATTGTATGAATGGGCTCATAAAATGAATGTTAGTTTAATTATGTTCAGTAATCTTTACTTGCGGATTAAGATGGATCAGGTTGACTCCTCCTCCACAACACTTCTAAATGAATCATAAAGAAATACAAGAATTTCATTAATTTAAATTCTTGTTAACATGCCATGAAAGAAATGGATACTAACCACAACTTCATTTTCACTTAATGTAATATTATGATGTTTCATTTGATCCTTTTTTGTACTTATGACTGTTTTACTTTAATTCATTTTCCAGGGGACTCAAATTGTTCCCATTTTGGCTGGAAAATCAAACAACTCACACAAGGGAGTTGTTGACACTCTGATAAAGCAAATTCAAGATCTGAAGAAGGGTCACAAAGTGGATGAGATTGAAATTGTTTTGGTTTTCTGTCCTATTGTTTCTCGAGCTGGAACTGATATTGAGGCAGCAATAAAAAAATCGATTTCTCTACAGGGTGTCACAAATCACATGGTTTTCAAAATGTAAAAAAATGGAATATTGTGAAACAACATGATACATTTCTAAAGGATTTAAACACATTTTTTTAGATTGTTTAATTTCTTTGAACAGCCAAGATGGTGGTGCTAGTGGTGCTACATCACACATTTGACCCAGAGAAAACTGTACCAGACAGCAGCAGATGTGTCAACAGGACAGATATAGTGACAGTGGACTGTCTGTTCTATGAAGACACCGGATTACTAAAGTGTCAGAAAAATGATGAAGCAATCAACAAAGCTGTGAACTGGTGAAAACTTAACAAGTATTTAACAAGCCATATACTATGAAAACTGCCTGTAATGTATAATTTTATAGACGCTTAACGGTTTACAAATAGTGAACGTTGCCATTATTTTGCAGGGGGAGAAGAATGGTATCATATTATCTCGACGGCAAGGTAGGTTAAAGTCACTTTTGTTGTAAATTACAACTTCTGCGGAAAAACATTTGTGTTCATGTGATATAACATTTTGAGCAGTTACACACTTAACTTTAAAACTGTCTTTATTTGAAACAGACCAATCATTATCTTTCTGGTCAAGGTGTTTTGGTCAATCTAAGGTGAGAAAAAACACTGTTTTTAAAGGTTTAAATTTGAAAAGGCAAAATCTGTTTTACAAAACATAATCCTAAGTGAGCTGTGTAACAGTTGTAAAGAACTCAAAAACGATAGATGGATTGTTTAAGGGTACATTTATATGACACCAGTTTAAACAAAAAAAGCACTTTTGCACTTTGGCTGTTTATTTACATGATCAGGGTGTCTCAGGCCTGTGAAAATGTTGATGTCATGCCCATATGTATTATATTTTCGGTCTATAAGCATGTGCGAGTATAACCAAAAGAATAATGGCAAACTACATGACTGTGTTTGTACTACTCAACCTCAAGTGTAGATTTAATGCATCACTTTGTGTAATGCCGACAAAGGTCATTGTAATACGGTTCAATAAAAGGAAGGAAGGAGCAGGGAACCGGCGAACATTTAAATAAAGTTTAATCAAAACAAACAAACAATAGCACGGCAGTAAAATGCCAGCAGCCACCTCACAGTCGACTGCCGACCCCTAAAGAACATGTATACAAACTTAAAACATTAAAACGGCAGTCCTGATGATTCTTCCTTTTATCCTCCGGAACTCCTCAGTGGGAGATGCGGGACCGGTGGTGCGCGCACAGCCGATTTCCACCATCACTCACCCCATCGCCCCCGCCCCACGGCTCCCGTCACGCCTTCCTCGCCATAGTCATCTAACAATGCTTTTGAGTAAACCTGGGTATGCTTATGCGGTCATATAGCCTATTGTAGTACTTCATTACAGAGTGACATCTCCAACTTCTGGCCTGCATTCGTTATACTTAGTTCTTAGTTGTTTTTGTGAAATCGGATCATTTTGACAATGTTTTTGAATGTATGTGTAATGTGAATGGGTAAACCGTGTACATTTTTGCTATATTATTTTCGTGTAAACCTACCCTTACGTTTTAAATATTAAAACTGAAGTACATCTTTGCTTTTATACTTTTTTACTATCTGAGGTAAAGATGCGGTGAAAAAAACAAAGTGAATTATTCATTTGTAGGTTAAATTGAATGTAGAGCTTTTGACAATATTGTGCTATTAAACACTGCTCTTTTTATTTGAGTGTTCAGCCAGACACAGCAACTAAATTAAGCAAGCAGCTTGTTACAGACTATATTTACCTTTTAAAGGGAAAGTTCACAAAAAAAATATTTATATACTTTCATAAATTACTCTCTAGTTGTTCCAAACCTGTATAAATGTCTTTGTATAGTTGAACATACAAAGATATTTGGACGAATCCTTGTAACCAAACAGTTCTGGGACCCCATTTAATAGTAGGAACAATTACAATGGTACTCTAAAGTGCGCCAAGAATTTTTGCTGTCGTACATTATTCATAATATCTTCTTTTGTGTTCAGCACCTACTGTGATAGTCAATGGAGTCCAAGAACAATACGCATTTTTGATCTGTGTTCTTTAGAACAAAGAAATTCATACTGATTTTAAACAACTCGAGGATGAGTAAATGATGACAGAAATTACATTTTTGGGTGAACTATCCCTTTAAGTGTATGCGCCTTCCTAGCTGCCCCTTTGAGCAGTTAGGGAAGACTGAAGAAGTTGCCTTTACTCATTTGCCGGCTACTTTGGATCTTTGCACTTCTAACGCAAGATACATGCATGCCTTTACGTTGTTTCTTCATTAATTTGAAGATGAAATGTTAAATGGTACATTCATTATAATAAAGAAGTTTAACTGTAACATACCTAACAGCAGAATGGAGGAAATTCTCCAGAGTTGAAACAAGAGAATCAAGAATCAAAGAAGAGTCCGCATCACCCATCAGCAGGGAATTCGAGCTCACAGGAGGTTACTGTATTTTTATTATTATTTTATTATTATTATAAGTGATATAGAAGTCATAGAAGATCTTTTTTAATTAACGTTATACATATTTTACCGTTACATCTATAACAAAATATAGACATTTATACAGGTTTGGAACAACTAGAGAGTAATTTATGAAAGTATATAAATATTTTTTTTGTGAACTTTCCCTTTAAAAGGTAAATAGAGTTTTTGTCATTGTTAAGGGATTTTGGAGGAATGGTTAAGCATTAAAATACTGTAAATATTTGTACACAAGCTTATCTGGAATAAGATGTATGATGATTTGGATTAGTTTGCAGAGTTACACATTTTGTCACATTTATTAAAACAAAAATGTATTTTTTCTCAGGGTTCAAAAAAACAGGGATCTTCAAGTGACAGTTATAATTACATTTCTTCAATAAAGCTTGATATGGATTCTGTAATGTATGACTTCCTTTGAAGAAATTAAAGGCAACTCAAATGAATATATTGATTCGAATTTATAATTTTATATGTAATTATTGATTATACGAACTGATTCATAATTTATTTCTGAATTTCCCAGTGTTAAGAATGATTTTTATTTAAACTATTATACCACAAATAATTTCTAACACTGATTAATGCTATGTTGTTCTTAAATATGTTAGACTGAAGTATACTCTAGAGTTCTATTTTTTCTGACAGTTTTTTCCCCAGATATGCAGCAGATGGGATCCAGTTCCTCTAGTCAGTGAACTGTTCAGACATACCGACTAGAGACACAAACATGTCTGATGAGGATGTTCCAGCAGAGACTCCAGATTGGTGGAGTAGACATCAATAAAGAAAATGTAATTGTTCAGATTTCTTAATACTCTGCTTAGATTTAGTTTTTAAACTAGTCTATTGTTTTGTACCACAAAGCAAATATAAAGTAAGGCAAAAAACACAATTACTGTGTAGCCAGTTATTTCAGTATAAACCCCTTCGATGTAGAAAACCTTTCCATTTTGTACCGGTCTCCTGATCGACCCTTGGCAGGGTCTACTGTTTTAAAGACACAAGCGGCTCCATGTACATTAAACCCATACATATTTCACTGAGATATGGTGAAACGGTTAGGGATATAATTAGCTCTTTGGTGATATATAAAAAAAGTGTGATATATGTTTGCAAATAGTAATTGCCATATTAACAATTATTAAACAGGTGAACGTGTTAATGCAACAAATCAGCTTAGTTAGAGATATGTGTACTGTAAATATAAACACAGCTCAATGACAATGTAAAAAATATATAATCATGAAAATAATTGTCTGCAACGTATGCGCTGTACTCATACGGTGTCGACCACTTATCTATATTATTTATTAATAACTGTAACAGCTACTGTACCTCTTTTTGCTGATAACTAAGTTAAAACAATAAAGATCATTACAAATAAAGGTGTTGTAAAATTATATTTTTGCTTGTCTGAGTTTTAGTATACTGTCATTGATGTGAATTGTAGACAGGTACAAAGTGGGAACACAAGATTCAATAAGTATTAGAGAATTTATAATGTAAAGGAAAAATCTATCAACCTATGATTACAGTGATTTTCCCAAGCAAAATGTGTTCCTGGATTAGCATTGTTTGTTAGTGCTGGTACAGAAGACTTTTCATTTATGAAACAAAAATCCACAATGGGGCAAAACCGGAACTAAGTAACAAAAACAAAACTTCCCACATGGGGGACAAAACAAACTACAGTATATTTCTCAGTTAATATGTCTTTCAAATCTAAAAAGTCTATAAAATGTAAGAAAGAATCTGTCATTCGTTACAAAGCCTCAAGCACAATTGTTAAAGCAGGCAAGAGACAACAGAAATTCTGGTTTGATATTTACAAGTTTGTTGTCAGTCTTATAGACAGCTGATTGTCTGGGTGTAGTTGTTGGACAAAAGTGTTTCTTTAAGACGCTATTTAGTATTTAAAATGTGTGGTTATGAGTGTAAGTACAAGAACATCTGTAATTGAAATAAGGTTTATGTAGAGATATTATTTATTTGTATATATTTGTATATTGTATGTTATTTTCTATACATTTTTCACCAATTGGGTATCAGAAGCTTTAATTTGAAGTTGTCCTGTATTAGCCCTTTCAGAGATCTATTCCGTGTTAAAAAAGAAAGTAAAAGTGAATTCTAGATTATTGGCGTGACAGCAGCAAGCTAACGCTGCTCGGGAAGGATTTTATAAAAACATAGGCTATTTGTATAGGCTATTGTTTTACGATATTTCACTGTTTTATGGGTTTCGAGTCATTTCTTCGGCAGGAGATTTTGTGAAGGACTGGAGAGGTAAGTGTTAGCATCATTGAGATCACAGCAAGCATAGTCGTCATTTCACGTTCTCGCTTACGCGATACAGTACCCACTTCTAGACAAAACAACCTTGAATTTGGTTACATGTCGTTAATAAAATAACTTGCGAGATGTATGAGATGTCATCATGTAAGCGAACAGTGGTGTTTGGTTTCATTGATTTGACATGGTTTATGCGTAGCCTGTGCTGGGCTGTGGTTTAGCACACCATATTTGGCCTTGTTTTACCCTAGAGTTCAGGTTGTGTTTAGACGGCTACCTAACGCAAAATTATTTGAATGTGAAACAATCATTTTGTCAACAGTATGAATAACTGTTAACGAATACTGCTGTACAGTGCACAGTCACGATTTATTCAAAAATTATGCAGCACAATTTAATTAATTTAGCATGGAGTTTATCATTAAATGAAATTTCCTAACGCTTTTAACATAGGTTTCCTCAATGCTTAGAAATATTAAGACAAAAAGGTTCAACTGGTTTTGTTTCGGTTTTGAGATGACTCTGCAGAACATGGAAGGCTAAGTTTCTCAATCATGGGGCATTTTTCAACTGGGATGGGCGTTTCCCAACCTTTAAATCTAAAGGGCAGAAGCCCATTTCAGAACTGTTTGCCGTTTCTAAACAGGATAGACTTAACCATTAAGTAGGAGAAGAGAGTTGGGAATCGTCCACTTGATTTCTGCAAAACGACCCCTAATTAAGAAACACCTCTTTTGTTCTCCAGGGACTTGGTTCTCCCAGTCTTAAACAAAGCAGTTAATAATAATAAATTCGATGAGTAATTTTTCCCCATTTAGGAGAAAGTGTTAGCCGCAAGCAGCGGTGAGTTCTATCCAAATTGACATTAACGTATGTACACACATCTTACTGTTTCATTCATGCTTACAGATTATTTTTAGTTTACTGTCCCAGAAACAGCTCAGAATGTTGAGGCTAAACTTGGGTCTGATGTCAGAATACAATGTCAACTGTATACAAAAGCTGAAATCAGTGTTGTTGATATGGAGATCAAATGGTTTAAAAATACAGAATGTGTATGTTTCTATAAGAACAGGCAAGTAACAGAGGGGAACAGCTATGAGGGCAGAGTCACTCTGTTCACTAATGAACTAGAGAGAGGAAATGTGTTGTTGCAATTGAAAAACTTGAAAAGCTCAGATGCAGGAGATTACTTGTGTCAGGTTACCAGTCAAGACACAACAGTAGAGGTGACAGTGCGAGTTAAAAAAGAAAGTTGATTTATTAACTGTAAAAATGTTAAGATGTGCAAACAAGTCTAAGCATAATTTTACGTACACAGTTACACATTTATTTAAAAGTTATTCACTTGTACTATATGACACTATCAAAATAATTTTCATTTAAGCCTATCATAATTCATGACTATGCAATGTTTTTAGCAAAAATAGTTTCTGACGTCCAACCTGTGAATCAGCCACAAACGTTTCAAAGCAAACATCTGACAATAAATGAGGGGGTACGTGAATGAATAAGTAATATTCGTAATAAACAATGTTTTTCATGGTGTCACAACACAGAGGAATGAAAACTTGTTTCTGTTGCAATCTAATTATTTGGATGATGCCGATCAAACAATAATTAAATGTTTGTGTCAACATTTTGTATTTTAAGTGTAAATCGGGTCATAAAAGGGATTTTATTGGAATATGCAATGTATACAAATCAAGTGACAAAAAATGTTGTTATGAGACTGTTAGATATCAATGGCAATTTATGCTTAAAACAGCCTGGGAAGTGTCGCTTCAGTAACTTTGTATATCGTTGACATCCTTCTATCTGTCAATTATGTTTTTTCATTTACAGAGAGATTATTTACATTTTTTAAATAAATTTGTTGTTTACATTTTGATAAATTCCTCAGACTGTTTTCTTTACTTTAACAGGAGAACAAACCATGGAGAGAAAGTGAGAGGTTGAAAATGGAAGAATCAGCTTTTAGGACAGGTGAGTGTCACAAGAATATCAGGAATGACACAAGAATCAGATTTGGCACAGGAAAAAGGCATATTTAGACAGTTGTCATAGTCATCAACTACAGTGCCCTTTCATGTCCACTAGAGGGCACTCCCCGCATCACCCAGTTTTCCATATCTCACTGCATTACCCATAACCCTTTGCGGGAGTCTTTATCAGTGAATGCATTTACATTTATGCATTTAGCAGACGCTTTTATCCAAAGCAAATTACATTGGATTGTATTATACTTTTTTTTCTGACATTTTGCAATACCCTGATCTCAAACCCATAACATTGGCATTGTTTACATTTACATTTAGGCATTTGGAAGACGCTTCTATCCAAAGCGACTTACATAGCTTTATCCTTTACATTTTACATAGGTATTTGCAATCCCCTGGGATCGAACCCACAACCTTGCGTTGTTAACGCAATGCTCTTACCACTGAGCTACAGGAAAGCTACAACATTGATAGTGACATGCTCTAACCGAGCCACAGGACACAAGACACGTGTTTTGTGATTTTTTTCTATTTAAACCCGTCTTAGTCTTTCATATGGTGCCAAGTCTTGCTAGTTGTAACACTGCTTCCTAGGTCTGCCATTGGTTTTCTTCTACCCTGCTTCTCTTATTTTGTGCAGTCTTTTTTGAGGGGGGTGTCCAGGATTTTATACATGGGTTGGCGAAGGGAGACAAGAGCATGGTGGCAACCTAAACACAAAAATCTTAATTTTCGCAGTTGCGTTGTCAGGATTAGGACAATTATAGATTCCTGGTTATTGATCCTTATGGTATAGTCTGGTTCAGATATTTTTTTTCTAATTAGCATTTCAGAAAAATAGTTTCATTTAACTTTTACCTGCTTTTGCCTACATCAAAAATACAGATGGTTTACGTGATGAATATTATGAAGTTTTCTTTCTTACAATAGCAGACCTGCCAACCTGTACGGATTTTGCGTAGCAGGTACGCATTTTTACCTCAAAGTACGCTGGTACGATTTGTCACTCTTAACTACGCAAAAACCTGATGGCTGCTGCGTGCAGTACTTAAAACAAGCGACGGAAAAAAGGAAACAATCATCAAATATCCAATCATAGCACGGAGTTTTTTCCCCAAAACGAAAGCGCCGATGATTGACATGTCCTATGGCCTATCAATCAGTAACAAGAGTCAGCAAATCAGCAAAACCACCAAATCCTTCGTGATCCCCTTCCACCCACATGTTCTGACGCATTGTATTAAACGAAGAGTCAAGACGTCTTCTGAACTCTAAGGCAAATGGATCGGGTGGATGTGGAAAGTTGAAATATTGAATTAGCTTAATCCTATGCAGTCGATAATTTCGCGGGCTCATTTGATAACGTGCACTTTCCCGGAAGATGCGCTACATTATTTCTGATTTATAAATGAGCCCTCACGAAAAGTTACCATGATTTTACCAAGTACCATAGGCACCGATTGCGCTGGTGGATTCTCACACTCAATAACGTGCACTTATATTTGCGAGAGAGTATCAAGTTTTGGTGACATAAAAAAGACGTCCCGTTCTCCGTCAGAAAATGGAATCCGCCTGACAGCGGAGCGGATTGAATGCACTCTGTAAAATGAGAAAACATTCCCTTTGCTTTTAAACAAACAAAAAACGAGCAATATTATTCTATCTTTATTAGACAAATAGATCAAAAATACTTGTTTTGACGCTTGAAAGCGGTACTTTTTATGATATGTATAACAGCGCCCCCAACTGCATAACAGCGGATAAAATTTAAAAATCGAAAGAATGCTTATTATGAATGTCAGAAAAACTTGTAAATTGTGGAGATAATAAAAACAATTTTATTATTTTTTAACATGTTCATTACAGATATGTGAGGCTAGTTTACTAAATTGTACAGCTGATGCTAGTCAACATTGAAAATAATAGTTAACTGTCTATTAATATTGATTCCCATAAATGTGTGTCTTTCATACTATCTGCGTCACATAGAGGGAAAAACAAAGAGTTGGAGAATCTAAAACAAATGTCTGAGAATGAGAGATCAATGAATCGATTCAAAGAACAGGAAACTGAAAAACTGGAGACACCGAGAATGACAGAACCAATGCAGAATTTAGGTAAGAAATCTTAAAGAACACAAGTAAAGAGGGTGTAGCAGAGATTCATAAGTTTATGCAATAAATGTAAATTAGACATTAAGACTGGAAAGTTCCTTTTGAGACTTCATTTTGCAGGTGGAAACAAAGTGTTTGCTGTTTTAGCTGGAAAAACAAATGGCGGTCATAAGAGGTTTATTGACTCTCTGAAAAAACGAATTCCGAATCTGACAGATTTTTTTACAGAGGATGAGAGTGACATTGTTTTGGTTTTCTGTCCTGTTGTTTCTCGGCGAGACATTGACATAGAATCAGCACTTAAGAGATTTACTGACTCTACAGGTTTATTGATGATCATCATCTCCACTACAGTATTTTAAAAGATAAAAGGTGTTTAATTGTCATAAAATCTTGAAATTCATTTGTCTTTTTTTGTTCAGCTTCTAAGCTAAACATTTTAGTGGTGTTACATCACACATTTGACCCAGAGAAAACTGTCCTAGACAGCAGCAGATGTGTCAACAGGACAGATATAGTGACAGTGGACTGTCTGTTCTATGAAGACACAGGATTACTAAAGTGTCAGAAAAATTATGATGCGATCGACAAAGTTGTGAAATGGATAATACAACAGGTATTTAAACAAAATGCCCAAAAACTACAAAAATTCTTCAATCTGTATAATTTGATAAACATGTTTAATAAAAAAGCTCATGCCATTTTTTTGCAGAGAAAGGAAAAGGATGTCGATGTTTGTCAATCTCAGAGTAGGTTAAAGCTACTAAAGTCTTATTTCGTATAACCAACATGATTTATAGATTTACATTTATCCCGGTCAAGAAATTTAAAACTGATTTCTTTTCCCTTATGTTACTACTAAAGTTAAATTATAAAGTTAATCTGTTTATATGATCTTATTCTATATGATAAGATCCTACAGCAATCAACACTAGTAAACGTCTGATGTGTAAGGGGTTGAAAGTAAGAGCGAGAATCACACAATCGACTGCCTGTGTTTACTGTTGCCTGATCATCCACCCCTATAGGACTCACTCACTTTATTCAAAACAGAACAAATAAATATGAATTATATGATTATATAACAAATATGATTATCACACATATTAATGAAACATGTTATGTACTTAAGGTCCTTGTTTGATCTCATGTCTGATTTTGTTTGCTTCTTTCTGTGCTTTGAATAAAAAAACATTCACAAGAAAATGATGCACCGGTTACCAGTCCAAAAAAAGAACCAGAAGAACCTGGTACGGAAACCAATAAATATAAATTCTTTGTTGTCTGATAAAAAAAAAAACGTGCCGGATTACATTGCAAAAAACAGAGAAGTCTATTTTCATATGCTCACTTTTGTAAGATTAAACCTGTTTTACTAATTTCGTAACAATCTATTTTCCAGAGATGATCAAAATCTTCTCCATTCAGGCTGGAAATACAAATAACCTGCACAAAAGATTTATTGACAGTCTGAAAAAACAAATTCAGAATTTGAGGGAAGTTTCTTCAGTGGAGGAGAGTGACATTGTTGTGGTATTCAGTCCTATTGTTTCTCGAGCTGGAACTAACATAGAAGCAGCGTTAAAAATATGCACAGCTATTCCAGGTCATTTAATTATCGCATCATTATTAATAACACTGAATTGTCTAATTTTTCTAATACTTTAAGTCGAGGTCATACATTCAAAGATTCAGACAATTTTTCTGACATTTTTGCCTGTTTCTTTGATCAGATTCTAAACTGAATGTTCTAGTGGTGCTACATCACACGTTTGACCCAGAGAAAACTGTACCAGACAGCAGCAGATGTGTCAACAGGACAGATATACTGACAGTGGACTGTCTGTTCTATGAAGACACAGGATTACTGAAGTGTCAGAAAAATGATGATGAAATCGACAAAATTGTGAACTGGTTAAAACAGCAGGTATTTAACAAGCCGTACATCATGAAAACTGCCTAAAATGTATAATTTTAAGAAAGTTACTGTTTACAGTGTACGTTGACATTATTTTGTAGGGGGAGAATAAAGGTTTCAAAATATGTCGGCAAGGTAGGTTAAAGTCACTTTTTTTTGTAAATTACAACTCTGAAAAATACATTTGTGTCCTTGTGACATTACATTTTGAGCAGTTACACACTTAACTTTTAAACTTTTTTATTTGAAACAGACCAATCATCATCGGTTGGGTCATGTGTGTCTGATAAGGTGAGAAAAAACACAATTTTTGTGCTGCAAGTGTTTTCTAAAATGTGATAAAAATCATTTTAAAACAGGTCACTGTTTATTCACATTGTAATCGTTTTACTTAGGGGCAGTCAAAGGGACTCAATATGCATGCACATAAAAGTAGGTTAAAGTCTTAAAAAGTATGATTTAATCTCAGTTAAGTATTTTAACCTTTTCTGTAAGGAAGCTCATAGCACAATTTAAACTTTTCAACTCTCAATTTTTTAAACAGACGCTTCATCTCGCAGCAGTTCATTCAGTTGGCCTCCAAGTTTGATACAGGTAAGAAAATTCCTATTTAATGCTGAAATCTATAACTTCTAGAATAGCACGCAAGCAGATATTTCATAACAGAAACGGCTGTCTGATAGTTTGGTATTAAGAAATAAGTTTATACATTAATCATGTATAAGCCTTTGCAACTATGAAGTGTCAATTAACCTATATTTTCAGACTTTTCAAAAATGTCTTTAGGATTGTGTTAGATATGCAGAAATATAAGAGTAATCTCATTGTTACTGAATGACTCCTCAGACAGAAGGCACGTAAAGTTAGTAAACTTTATTCACAAACACAGTGATAAATGAGTGGAGATCAATAGTGGATATCAAAGTCTAGGTAAATAGAAGAATAAAGATAATACTGTCCTTGGAAACAGGAGATTGTAGAAACTCTGATCTTTGGAAGGTAATCTGATAAATAGGGGTTATGAGATGATGCTGGTATACTGGACAAACTTAGATGACTAGGGAAAACTGGATATCAACGAGTAACCAGAAGATGGTTCAGGAAAAGTCCATATACTTGCCGCTAAGAAGAGAGTCTGTAGGTTGAAACAAGATCAAACAATGTGTGAGGGAGTGTGCTGGACTATATAGAGATCATGATGAGGGTAAATGAGTGTCAGGTGATGGGGATCAGAAGTCTGAGGATGGGTCACGTGGGGTCGGTGTGGCGACTGAGCCTGTTTGATCTGTGACACTCATTTATAAGGACCTCAATTTATTTTCTTCACAGCGAAAAGAAACAGGATCTTCAAGTAAAAGTGAGTTAAAATTACATTTAGCAGACGCTTTTATCCAAAGCGACTTACAATGGAGTAAAGTGTCTTGCTCAAGGAAACACTGGTGGTGGCTGCTGGGATTGAACCAGCAACCTTCTGATTATCAGTTCGTGGTTTAACCCACTAGACCACCATCTCCATACACCATCTCCAAATTACTTTCTATAATGAAGTTTTATCATGTATTCGGTAACAAATGACTTATGATTAACCAATAAACTTCAACATCACATTGAAATAGATCAAATAAATAAATCTTCTTTATTTCTTAAAAAAAAATTCTTAATGTTATGAATAACTTCTGTCTAAATATATATATATAATGCTTTCCTTAAATGCCGAAGTTCAATCCCAATGTTAGAAATCAACTTATTTAATACTACCTAAAATTGAACGTCTAATATTAATTGTTTTTCATTGGTAGAATACACTTGTCGCACCTTTGGGTGGCATGTGATTCCTATGATGACTTAACTGACAAAACGCTACAGCTAATATAATAATAAACAACTTGTACTATCGAGTTAAATTGTAGCTTCTTGCGTATCACTGTTATGGCTGGTGTGGACAAAGAAAATTGATAGTTTTCTAAGCGTTCCAAGGTCAAAGTGTCATGGAACGATATGATCAGAACCCAGGCGCAGGAAGGTAAGGGTTAACGAAAAATATTTTATTAACAGTGAAAATAAACAGGGAAAAACAGGAAGTACTAAGGACTTACGAAAAACAAAACACTTTCCACGAGGGGGTACAAACTGAGTAATTGAAAACAAACAAAAGCCAAACACTTCTTTAAAGACGGTGGAACAAGGCAGGAACAAGTCTAAAATAGGGTAACAATACGAAAAGGAAACCCGAAACAAAAGGGATTTAAATAGGGAACAACTAACAAGGGATAATTACATAAGGGAGGTGACGGCAGGTGATCAAGATAAAACTGATTTCCGGAGACAGGAGGGCGGGGCTGAGCGACATGACAGGAGGACACATGGCGCAAAGTGACAACAAAAGCCATGTGTCTCCACATGTAACATATCAAAACCCGAAAGACATGGTACTGTCACAACTTTGGCCAGGAAGTTTGAAAACTCATGACAGGAAGGACAGAGTCCTGACACAAAGAACAGACCCGAAAGCAATCCCTTCTCCGTCCGCCGTAAAACTCCGATCCAGACCGTGCACAAATGCAGAGGTCACATTTCGGTTATGGGTCAACATAACTGACAAATAGGTCTCTTTTCACTTTCACTCCTAGGAGGTGGTTAATGTGTACAAATACTTACGCAACTGCACGCATGCACTTACTAGGTCTATCCAAACAAGCGCATAATGACAACAGAAAAGAACACAGTCAAACATAATATTTTACAGTACATGAACAATATACAACCATGAACTATACCTACAGATGGTCAAATTTCATCAAACTCGCGTGCTGATGCATGTCCTTGACCATTTTATGCAAAAGCCAGTCTCTTTTTTTCCTGAGGTTGATGGCTTTTCTGACTACAGCGCTTCTCCACCTTCCTCCTCTGGCCTCCATGCGTTGTCTTTGGTTGATATTAACCAACGATTCGTATCGACAAATAAAAATGTCATAAACTTAAAGCCTGAAAAATAAGCTGTGTGCACATATGGGGATGTTTAACATGGTGCTGTAAATTGACTTGATGCACCAGTACAGTTCCCCAGTGGACTTTTGTGTCACAAAACTGTAGCAATATGTACGGGATGATATGTATTTTGTGGCGCTACAAAGTGTACAAAGCTATATGTTTCCTATTAGACCACGTTGACCAATTTGCATCCATGTCTCTTTCAGTCAAAAACATTTTCACAAATACCCATATACAGTGATGTTATTGTCACAATATCAATATAAATTCTCTTTGTACAGATTAAATGATCACACTGAAGGTGGACACACACTTGTTGATCCATGCATCATTTTGAAAGATCCCGTGGCAGACACTGACAGCATGAAAGTGATTTATTTGTTGGAATTAATGATCTGACAATATTCATACAAATCTAGTAAAATATAAAATGTTTAAAATATGTGCTTGTGACTTTGATTCTGTTTAGGAAAGCTTTAGTTTGTAAATCCGTAAAATGTTGAGCTGTATAATTTTTCTTGCTTTTTTATTTGAGTTGTGATTTTAGGTCTTAATCTAACCTCAATTTACATTGCAACTGTTTTCCTTTTCACTATAATAACATTCATTATGGTTATTACATATTGTTTGCATTAAACACATTTTAAAACCTGTCTAATTTGACTGTTATATTCGTTTCATTAGTTATTTTACATTTTTCATCTTTATTCTACACAGTCTAAAATCTCAGAAAACAGGCTGTTGAGTTCCTGGTTCTCTGAAGCACATCCCTCCAGGACGCTCAAGCTGACCCAGTCTGTTGTGATCGGTCTCCCACTAAGAGTGTGTGTTTGAGATGTCTGCTCATTACCATATCCATGTTCCAGGGGATATTGTTCATGTAAATTTTGGAGTTTGTGATGTCACTATGTAACAGATGCCACTTATTCTTCTTTAAGCTTTATCGTTACCACAGGGTTCTTTAAGGTTAACATTGATGTAAACAAATTACACTTTACAAGTTTCATAAAACATTAAGCATACACATGGAATTAATCAATAATTGCTTGTATTAAAACACCACCTTTAAGCCATGCAAAAACCTGTTAGAGAAAATACCAAAGCACACAAGTTCACCACTGAAACAAAATTTCTTTAAATCAGTCCAGCTTAACAGTTTGTGAAGATTCATAAAAGCCAAGATGAGTCCACAAAAAATAAAAGTCCACAAAAAAAGAACAATAATCAGCTGGAAAAAGTCAAAACCCCCAAAAAAAACAAAAGGTCTCGCCCATGTAAACTTCTACACATGGAAATAATCAATAATTGCTTGTATGAATACACCACCTTTAAGCCATCCAAAAACCTTCTTTAAATCAGTCCAGTTTAACAGTTTGTGAAGGCTCATAAAAGCCAAGATGAGTCCACAAAAAATGAACAATAATCCCAGCTGGAAAAAGTCAAACCCCCCCAAAAAAAACAAAAGGTCTCACCCATGTTAACTTCTAAAGGGATTCTGGATTGTACAAGAATTGCCCCAGTAAGCAAAAGTAATTCACATACAATCCCAGAAGGAGAAAACATCATAATAAACTGATAATGGACCCCAAAATCCATAAGGCGTTCCCCGGTCCTTGTGCCTATTGTCTAAGTTCTCTGGACTCTGACTCTGACATAGCTCTGTGTTTGTTCTGCTGAACACAAAGAAAGATATTTGGAAGAATGTCATTAACCAAACAGATGTCATCACCCATTTACTGCCATAGTAGGGAAGATACATAATGGGAGTCAATGGCTGGATGAGATCTGTATGGTTAATCACATTCTTCCGAATATCTGCCTTTGTGTTAAGGAGTACAAAGAAAGGTACACAGGTTCGGAACAATCTGAGGGTAAGTAAATTATGAGAGAATTCATTTTTGGCCGAATTTTCTCTTTAACACTAAAATTACAAAAAATCTCAGTATTTCTGCTGTAAGATACATTATATTATTTTTAACTGTTTTTGTTATATATTAATTTTAACTATTAGTATAACAACAACAATAATTGTATTAAACATGAAAACGTTTTAAACATTTTGCCTTGACCTGAATTTTTTTTTAACCAGGCTAAATATATTTGTTTGGACAACATGAAGACGTAGGCTACATTCTTCATTCCGTATATTAGAGCAACAGCAGAAGTTGTTGTGAGTGGGTGGTGGTTTGACGGTGAAAGTGAAAGCTTGTGTGACACGGTTCCGTGTTCAATGTCTCAGGGCGTTTGTGTGGAAGGCAAATTTGATTTTTTATAGCATACTATGAACTAAAACCTCAAATTGACGTGAGACAAGTCTAACGGGCCATTTCGAAGTCTTTCCAACGTGGAAGCAGAAGAGGCGGCACGAGAGTTGAAGCGAAGAAAATGTAAGTACGACAGTTTTCTACAACATTAGAGAGCATATTCTCAAGTAATTTGGACTAAAATTATATTGCTTTTACTTGGCCTATTGATTTGACACGTGACAGAATTTTCCCGTTATATAGGATATTGTAGCTTGTTAGCCTGTAATATTTTTTACGTATTTAAACTAGTTTCAACGCAACAGGAAGTTAACTTTGAGCTGTATACGATTGAGTGGTTCCCACACATATTGACTTTATTTGGGCGGGTGTGACCACTCAAGTATTTGACGCAATGTTTTTTTGATCATTCGTTATGATTACTCTGTCTGCAATGGATTAACTAGTGAATAATCGGTTCATCTCTGTCTTCTTTCTTTCCTGATTGTTGGGTGCGAGCGGGCACGCGGGTGTTCTCCTCCGACTCTCGTGTCTGCGCGTGCCTGCGTGCGTGGGTTACCTCACCTGCCATAATGGCAAAAAAACTTTGCGCTCTATCGAGTTAGGTCTGCTGTCCGTGCAAAAAATAACCAATAATCAGAGGTGTATAGTACTTGATTATATTACTCAAGGGTGCCCAAACTCAGTCCTCGAGGCCGGTGTCCTCCAAAGTTTCAATTCAACCTTAATCAAGCAAATAAAACCCCAGATAGCACAATCCAACTGGCTTACGTCTATTTGACGTCTGCATTTACATCTTACAGACATCTGCAATACGTAGTTTGCTCATCTGCAATACGTCTCGGAGACGTTTGAATGTCTGTAATACGTCTGCTAAAGATCTTGAGATTTGCTGCGTAAAAACATCTGCTAAACATCTTAGAAAGAGCAGATTTACATCCATTCTAAATCATAAACATCTTACAGACGTCTTCAAGATGTCTATATAACGTCCGACAGCAGACATCTCCGAGACGTATTGCAGATGAGCAAACTATGTATAGTAGATGTCTGTAAGATGTAAATGCAGACGTCAAATAGACGTAAGCCAGATGTATGTGTGCTATCAGGGAACACACCTGCATGTAGCTTCCATGATAGCAAGATAGCAGAAGAAAATAATTGAATCAATGTTAAAAAACTGTTGATTCTTTAATGTTATGTTGTCAGCAGTGGCGGCTGCTGGTCTTTCAAAGAGGGGAAGCTCATTTCACAATGAATGAATGAACAAACTATCTAAAAAATATATATAAACACGACGGAGGAAATGTGGGTATTCATTAAACTGAAACAAGGAATGTGGTGTATAATTGTGTGAAATGTATGATGAAAATTGGCAAGCAATTTCGGCAAGCAAATACCAAGAAATAGGTTGCAGCAGTTTGTCTTTCAACTACACTTGAAAAATCCGCAAGGGGACTGAGATTGAATAGCTTTAGCGTCAGCGACTTTTTATAGAACAAAATCGCTGTCAATCAAAACGAGATGCAGTCTTTCGACAGACCCTCCAATCATCACGCAGACGCTCGGAGTCCGGGCCAGCCCACTCCTCCATTCATCCCAGAGACGCCGAGCGTCCGTGGGCGGGACATAATCGCAGCATTATCCAATGACCGTCTTGTTTCTAAGCACTGAAAAAATCTGTTTAAAGCAGCCCCATTGAAGTCAATGGACGCTGGGCTTCAACAGAGTAATGCACTGTACGCTACGGGAATGAATGAGAAGGAAATCGAGTCAGCCGACCTAAGTAACTGATTCTTAACGAAATTGTTTTCGTTCGAGATGAACGTGTTTAACGCATTTTTAGTCAATAAAATGTTAACATAATAGTACATATATTTCACCATTCATGCTTTAGTGGGGTTCTTGACAATGTCAAGTTTTCATTGTCTGCTGTGACAGAGCTGAAATATTGTTGAGGCAATGAGAAACAAGATTCATTAGAATCAGCTGATGGTGGTTGTTATTGTTGTGAGGTTATATATTGCTTATTAGAGTGATGTTTTATTAGTGTTTGAAATTCGTGTGATACTTCTATGTGTTTAAAACAGTGATGAGGTGTCAGATTTTTATTAATTTAAAGAAACATTTGTTGCCGACTCAATTAGACATGAGGAATCAGTGTATGAAACTCAACAATGGTGACAATCAAAAAAATAAAACGTCTTGGTTACGGATGTTACCTCAGTTCCCTGATGGAGTGAACGAGACGTTGTGTCGAACCGACAGATGGGGTTCGCCCTTGAGAACATATCACTTCGACTGGTTTTGAAACAGGCCAATGAAATTCGCCGACTGAAATTTGCATGCCGGACTCCGCCCCGGATATCCGGACATAAAATGGAGACGGGGTGCTGCATTCATTCACCTTTGGTCTGAGGAGCCTGAGAGCCTCTCACGACTACTGCAGCGGTCGGCACGTGTTTGTGGCAAGAAGGACACAACGTCTCGTTCCAACCATCAGGGAACTGAGGTTACATCCGTAACCAAGGCGTTCTCTTTCTATCGGTCTCTCGACGTTGTGTCTAACCGACAGATGGGGTTCCTATTAAAACTTGCCACAACGCTGTGCCATATTAAAAGCTCAGCGAAGCAACAGTGAAAGGCCTGGGGGTGTCAGACGTGAGCGTTTTCGAGAAATTTGTAATCTTCCAGTGGATAGGTGGGCAGAGGGTCCCAGAGCTTTTTTAGAAAAGGTGGGATGCCTCTACCTTCGGTCCTCAAGGTGCCGCAAGCCCACTGGGTAAGTGCACTCCTCGAATGGGGAACGCACTACAGAGACCACTTCCTACTATCGGGGGGAGTTCTAGTGGAGACACCTACATGGTCTCACCCTTAGGGGAGAGCTCATGGGAACAAATATGCGGACTGAGGTAGTAGGCTGCAAGGTGGAGGTCCAACTAGGGAGGTCATAGGTTACCAAGGTGGGAACCAATCATGAGGATACATCAGACGGAACCACCCGAGTGGGGAAGTTACAACGTCTGATAGCACTAGGTCCGGTTAGAGCTATGTGTGGATAACTCAAACGGTACCCGGCCTAAGGGGCAGGGCTGCTCTGCCCAGCCTGACGGCAGGGGGTGCTTGCTTAGTGATGGATGGAATGCCTGTTCTTTGCCCCGTGGGGGAAAGAATGGAGGCTAAGTAGCACACTGATCCACCTATGGAAAAGGGGGGGAAGGTGCTTTTGCAGGCATACGCCCTACCAGCTGCCAGTCCTACATGTTGCCATGCAAAACGCGAGCTGACACCGGTCCGACGCGGAGGTTGTAAAACCTTACGAAGGTGTTGGGCGCAGCCCAACCCGCAGCTCTGAAGATGTCTGCCAGAGAGGCGCCCTGCGCCAGTGCCCACTAGGAGGCTATACCCCTGGTGGGGTGAGCTCTCACTGATAGCGGGCACGGGCGAATCTCGGATTGGTACGCCGTCATGACGGAGTCCACAATCTGGTGCGCTACTCTCTGTTTGGAGACAGCCCTCCCCTTCTGCTGACCCCCAAAGCAGACAAAGAGCTTATCAGAGCTCCTGAGGCTCTGCGTGCGGTTCCAGTAGAGGCTCAGTGCTCGTACTGGACACAACACGGATGGGGTTGGGTCTTCTTCCCCAGTTGGGAGCACCTGCAAGTTCATTTGTTCCGCCTCCTGGCACCCCTAAGGAACCTGATGATCAGGTCATGTTGTCCCAGAGACTTTCATGGAACTGAGAACTGCACTGCACTCGATGAGTGTATTGCACCCATGAGAACAGCGGGACATGCCACGCTGGAGAATTTTTTTCTTTTTGAGAAAAAACTCGAACACTTCTGGAACTGCCGAGACACCCAGGGGAAGTCGCTGCAGGAAGGGACAGTCCGCTGCATCACGTCGTCGAATCCAGCAGTATTTTGCTTGAAGATCTGTAGATCTGCTGTTCAGTCATAAGCGAAGGTTCCGAAGAACAAAAGGTGAATGATTGCAGCACGCAGTCTCCCTTTTATACCCGGATATCCGGGTGCTGAGTCCGGCATGCAAATTTCATTGGCCTGTTTCAAAACCAGTCGAAGTGATAGGTTCTCAAGGGCGAACCCCATCTGTCGGTTCGACACAACGAGAGACCAATAGAAAGGGAACTTCATGCAGCAATGCATGCTTCGTAACATTTTAGTAAACGTATTCATGACTCCCAGCATGCATTGCAGTTGATCTGTTTATTTAAATTAATTGGGGATTGTCTCCATGGTTTAGATTTGTATGAAAAGTGTTGATTTTTTGTGCGTGTCAATTGTGTTTATATGGTCACAGAATATTTTCACTTGTAAACCGCAACATTTAAATCAGTCATAAAAGATCAGCTACAAGATTATATTGTAAGAGTTGTCATCTTTATTATAGATTCATAATGAAAGTATCCTACACCATTTCTACTTTAAAACATCTCTTTCTTTATAAATGCACACGTGTCATCACATATACACTACTGTAAGCACTTTAAGAGATAACAAAATGAATAAGAGTCAAGAGCTTAACTAAAGCAAACACCGATCTCATTAATGGTGCTTTGATAAAACTTTTTTTCCACATTAATAGCAAGTGCAAAGGTGAATTAGACTAAATGCCATTAATATTGACAAATCAACACATTTTATCATGGATTCAATGGTTGCTTGCTGTCAGTGTTTTTTTATTGATCTTGAAGCTGTTGATGAGTTTGTTCATGTGTGTTTGATTTGTTTGAGTAGGGCAAGAGCTAAACTCTTATCGAGTTTCTTTATATATTTGAGTGTTTTCCCTTTTCGGAACTTTTACTCCACCACATCATAAAGCATATACATATATTGTTTACTCCTCTACATTTCATAAAACATTTTTTTACCTTTTTTACATTAAATACTGAACCTCACTTTTACACAAGAAAAACGGTTGTTGAGCAAATTACTTTTGAATGTACTTTTTTTATATGAAAAAAATGCAATGTTGTTTTCAAATTCAGTTGAGTAAAAAGTATGTTAAATGCCATGCTTTATAATGTATTGAAGTAAACACTTTCAAAAGTAAAAACACTAATAAACAAAAGTAAAGATACTTGATCCCTGAGAGTAAAATATTCAAGTACTATACATATCTGCTAATAATGTGCGAATTTTAACAGTATTTTGATGTATTGGACATTTATATTGAGTTTTCATTTTATAGGCCTATTTCACAAGTCCAATCTACTCAAACCATCTTTACATTCTTTTATTGCATGTCTCTTCAATGTGTTGCTCTATTGTGCGCTTCTATAGTGTCTGGAATTCGGGGTCTCACTGGTTTCTTCACTTTTGTTAGTCGCATTGGACAAAACCATCTGCTAAATGTCTAAATGTAAATCTCCTTCTTGTAAATGCTAGAGATAAAATGGATACAGTGGGAGTGAACGTAATAGAAACTGCTACTCTTGGGAGACCCTTCCAGCTGGGGATGCTGTATGACTGCAGAAAAGATGCCCTAGTACCAGGTACCAAAAAATAGTCTGACGGCTTGTTCCAGAAAAGCTGATCTATTGAGTTTAATTTAAACAGTTGGGGGGAAAATATTACTAAATTCAACAAAGTTGTTTTAAAACCGAAGCAGTTTAACAACAATACGGTACATTCTTAAAAAAGGTGCCTCAAAAGGCTCTTCTATGCCATAGAACAACCTTTTGGTTCCATAAAGAACCTTTAACACGAAGAACCATTCTGCTTTACAAAAGGTTCTTTGAGGCGAAAAAAGGTTCTTCAGATTATAAAATAGTAAGAAAAAGTTGGTTCTTTAAAGAACCTTGGACTGAATGGTTCTTTTTGGAACCAAAAATGGTTCTTCTATGGCATCGCTATGAAAAACCTTTCAAGCATCTTTATATTTACGAGTGAAAATTAGAACCAAACATACAGCACATTACAAATCTAACAAGTTACCATTACAATTATAACTGAACCATTAGATCAATACTGTAAACCAGAGTGATCATCCAACAAGATTGGTTCTGTTGGATTACAATGTGTATAAAGTGGTTAAAAAGGAAAAACAAATGGTTATGAAAAGTAATTTATGTTGTATTATCTAATCATTAAGGGATTATTCCCTTTTATTGATTCATGATTCATGAACCACATGTTCATATTTAATATGCTATATTGTTGTTTTCAATTATAGGAATCACACTATGGGGTAAAGAGCAGCTTGAGCAGAGTATACGCAGTCATGCCCAAATTAATACAAATTTCAATGTCACAGCTTCAGACTCCATTGAAGAAAAAACTAATTTACTGAACATTGATGGTTCTCTGAAATTGAGTCTTTTAAGTGGACTAATCAATGTGAGTGGAGCAGCAAAATATCTCAGCGACACAAAGAAATCCTTTAAACAACAAAGACTGACCCTACATTACCATTCAACCACCAGGTTTGAGGAACTGACCATGAACCACTTGGCTTCTGGTAATATAGCTCACTATGAAGCGTTTGATAATGATGCAGCCACACATGTGGTGACCGCTGTGCTGTATGGGGCGAATGCTTGCTTTGTTTTTGATAGAGAAGTTTCATCAGATGAGGACAAAACCACTGTAGAGGGTGAAGTAAAAGCTACATTTGATAAGCTGAAGGGCATTTCACTGGGTGCAGTGATTGATCTGCACATGAATGACAATCAGAAGACTGCCGTTCAAAAATTCAGCTGTACATTTTATGGTGACTTTCAGTTACCATCTAATCCAACCTCTTTTGAAGATGCTTTGAAGATTTTTGCTGATCTTCCAAAACTGTTAGAAGACAAGAAAGAGCTTGCAGTTCCATTGAGAGTGTGGCTTTATCCTTTAGATAAACTTCACACAAGTGCAGCAAAAGTTCAAAGGGACATAAGCACAGGTCTAATCAAAGCTGTCGAATCAGTTTTTGAGAGTATAAGTACAACCGAAATGAAATGCGGTGATCTTCAGAAGGAGCCAACTGCTTTGGCTTTTGCAGCATTTAATGGTCAAATAATGCAGATGAGGGAAAACTGTTGCAGCTATAAGTTTAGTCTCATGAAAAAACTTGGCTCTCTGTTGCCAGAAATCCGTGGGGATCAGAAAAAGGAAAAAGAGTTAAACGATATTCTGCGTGATCATATGGAATCTCCATTCAGAGGTCAGGATCTTGAACAATGGGTGAAAGAGAAAGAAGAAGAATCTGGCATAATTAAAACATTGATCAGAGAACTGAATGATTACGGAGCAAAAGTGGAAGTGGATCTAGATGAAATCTTGATGGATCTGGAAGTTGAACATGTGGTTAGCTACACGTTCACATCATTTGAGGGTCCAGATGTGCTCCTTTCTACACAGAAGGACTACTTGAGTCCAAAGGGGCCAAAGAAAGAGAGTGCACCCAGTGCCAAATGGATGACTGGGCTTTCCTCTGATGCCAAAATGAATATCAGGACCAACAAAACTATATTTAAAAACTTGATCAATTCAAAACAGCGTAAACCAGCCAAATTTATTGTCGCATCAAAAGAAGTGAAAAATATTCCAGGTTCCTGCATTCTCCTTTATGAAAATGGATCTGGTGAAGATATTTGTTTTACTCCTCCATCAAAACCAGCCTCTCCAGTTATTGAACAGATCAAAGGTCACAGTTTAGTCTTGCAGGTACCTAAGACATGTCAAGCTACACAAGAGCTCAGGTTAATATATAAAATAAAGGAAGATAAAGACTGGAAATCTCTACATGTACAACAGAGCAAAGATACAGTAACTCTGACAGATCTAAGTCCAGACACACAGTATGATGTTAAATATACAGCTATTGGCAAACTGAACTACACCATAGACAGTGATGTCATCCACATCACAGTCATAGACAAGAAGCTCTTAAGTGCCACAGAGTCTGTCTTGGAGAGTCTGACTTTGACTGAAAAAAGGTGCAGTGAACTTATGGATGACAGCAGATCAAAAATATTCATTGCATTTAACAGAAAGATTCAAGACATGATGAAACACTGTCAAACCTACAGACAAGACTTGAGCACCAGAATTCAATCCTTGATCAACTCAATTCAAGCTTGTGAAAAAGGCATCTGTGATTTGAAAGATCTTCTACAAGCTCATGAAGAATCTCCTTTTAAAGCCACCAGTCTTAAAGAGTGGATCACTATAAAAGAAAAAGAATTAAATGTAGTTACTAAAATTCTTCAACAACTTCTGGACTCTGGAGCAGAGGAACATAATAACCTGGATGAAATTTTGTTAAATATTAATGTGGAGAATGAGCTGTGCTACACATTTAGTTCTCTTGAGGAGCCAGATGAGTTGCTTTCCAATCAGGAAAATGACCTAAAACATCATACGATAAGGAGAGATTTGGAGAAAGTGCCTGAAGCAGTGTCTCGAACATGGCTCCAAGGAACAGTCCGAGAAAAAATGAGAGAACATTTAAAAATATTTAAAGACATAATGACTTCACATGGCAGTCGGTCCACAAAGTTTTTGGTTTCTTCAAAAGACCACAGAATCCATCCAGGTTCCTGCATTCTCTTGTATGAAAATGGATCTCATGAAGCTCTTTGCTTTACTCCTCCATCAAAACCAGTCTGTCCAATCATTATACAGGTCAGAGGTCACAGTGTAGTTTTTAAGATGCCTTCATCGTGTCCTGTTACAGTAGAGCTGAAGTTACTGTACAAAATGAAGGAAGAGAGAGAATGGAAATCTCAACATGTGCATAAGAGCCAAGAAACAGTAACTCTAGAAGACCTCAGTCCAGACACACAGTATGAAGTTAAATATACAGCAGTGGGGAAACTCAACTACACCACAGACAGTGATGCCATCATAGTTGAAGAGGTATGATTCTTATTCACAAAATACTCGAGCTAAAATAAAATTTATTGAAGTAAATGATGAAGTTAAAGTAAAATGATGATGATAAAAAGTGTATGCAGGTATAGCCAGTACAGTATATCTTTTAAGCTATGTGCAGTAGATTTTATCAAAAATAGACAAAAAACTATTACTTCTGCATGCGTTTATTCTGTATTACTGTAGACAGGGTACAAGACTAACTCATTTTAGGACCACAAGCAGAACGTTTAGGGACACACATATTAAATGTCCCAGACTTGTGCATCCTTCTTCCATGATCCTCCCACAGATACTGAATGCTTTCTCTAATGGCACTAGATGCGGTAATGCTCAAAATAAAATTAGCAAACTTTTGTTTCCAGATGTCTGACTTGCCTTGGTTTGCTTGTGTCAAAACAGCTGCTTTTCTTAAGATTTTCTTATCAACTTCATGTGTTGATTACACGTCATTTTTATTACACACCAAATCCTAACGGACCCCATGGGTCTCCCACAAAATGTTCTGCCCGCCCGCCCACTCCCGCCTGCAGCAAGGCAGCAAGGCAGACCCGTCTGCTCCCGTAAGATTAGCGTTGGGTCCAGCGGGAGCCAAAACCCAATGCAGCCCTTTACGCCGGAGAAAAGGCGTCAATGGTTGGCTTTGCCATTTTTGACAGAGCTGTGACTTTAGATGCGATGAAACACCTGTAGAGCCAGAAACATATGTGAGTCGTGAGACGAACAGTTGGTTCTCCCCCTCAGTCACACACAAAGCGTACAAACTTAAATATATATTAACTGTCAATCAAAATAAATGAACATCATCCTCTCGAAACAATGAAAACAGCAGATTTTTAAGCTTAGCTGCACATATATGCCAACAAGAAAAAAAGGTGGACATGTAAAATTTAATTTCCACACCAGGGTTATTATAGAAGTAAACCTTTCCCTGCACTGATTACCAGATATTGATTTAACGTTACTAAGCAACATTGTGGTCAACACTGTTCCAAATTTGCAGGTCACACATGTACTTGTAAAAAATGCTTGCGCTGACTAAAAAACTGCAAAAATGTGACCATTTTGTTGCGACCTGGTAAGTATTATTATCAGACAGCATCATGTTAATATTGTAATAATTTGTAATGCTTCCTTTAGGTGTGGCCAAGGAACACAAGAGATAACGGTGAGTTGTATATTTTTCTTCTGTTTCATCATTTGATTTCAGTGATTTCATTGCTTTCTCGTCACTTTCTCTATTAAAGCAATAGTTCACTTCAGAAATTAAATTAGACTGTATTTTACACACCCTCAATCGTTCCCATTTGTATATAATTGTCTTCTTCAAGCGGAACAGAATCTGAGTTATATTGAATATCCTATCTCTTCCCAGCTTGGTAATAGTGGTGGATATGCGGGCATTATTTTGAAGTTCTAAAAAAGCGTATATATTTGTCATAAAATTAATCCATACGCCGCCGGAGGGTTAACACATGTCTTCCGAAGTGGAATAATTACATTTACATTTACATTTAGTCATTTAGCAGACGCTTTTATCCAAAGCGACTTACAAGTGGGGTAGGTAATGGAAGCAATTAGGACAGCATAAGTACAACAAGAGCATAAGTGCAATCAAAAAGAAGAGGTTTCATATAGCCTAACACAGTATACAGAAACATTCAATCATACATTTTTTTTTTTTTTTTTTTTTTTGAGTAGAGAAGAAACGAGTAGAGAAGAAAAGAGTAGAGAAGAAACTTGAGTCAGAACAGAACAGTAAGATGTTGGCGGAAGAGATGGGTTTTCAGGCGTTTCTTAAAGATGGCTACAGAATCTGCAGATCTTGTAGCAGCAGGCAGATCATTCCACATAGGTGGAACAGATCCGGAGAAGGTGCGCGAGAGAGATTTTCTACCTTTATGGGATGGCACCACAAGACGCCGTTCGTTTGCAGAGCGTAGGGATCTGGCGGGTACATATGTCTGCAGTAGTGAGTGAAGATAAGGTGGTGCCAAACCAGTGGTGGTCTTGTAGGCCAGGAGCAGAGTCTTGAATTTGATGCGAGCGACTATAGGGAGCCAATGTAGCTTAATAATAATGGGAATAATGGGTTCCCTTTATGTCGGTCTCTCGACGTTGTGTCGAGAACGACAGATGGGGTTCGCCCTTTAGAACCAATCAACTCTGACTACTATAAAAAAGGCCAATGAAATTTGGCGAATGAAATTTGCATGCCGGTCTCCGCCCCCGGATGTCCGGTATAAAAGGAAGCCGGCGTGCAGCATTCATTTACCTTTTGTTCTTCAGAGCCTTCGCTCATGACTACGAACAGAACGAATTCAATGAATTCTTCTTCTTCTACATTCCCGGATCTTCAACGTAGAGCAGCGGATCGTCCCTACCTGCAGCGACCTTCCCCTGGGCGTCTCGGCGGTTCCGGAGGTGTTAGAGATTTTTTCTTAAAAAGTCCTTTTCAGGACTGACTGAGCATTCTCCAGCGCGGCATGTCCCGCTGTTCACTCTCATCGAGGAGGGGGATGGACACGATCGCTGCATTAGGTGTCTGGGCGTCCAGCACGCTGAAGCAGCGTTCATTGACACATCTGCCCGCACTGAACCAGCCACCATTTCGTCTGCTACCTGGGCTATGACATCTGTGGCTACGGCCCCGATGACCACCCACGTTAGCAGCGTTTGTGATATGGGGAATTCTGCGAACGTAAACACGCCAGCCAAGTGCTCACGGGCCGATCGCAACCTGATTCGCTCTTCTGAACGTTCCCCAACCGGCGGTGGCATACCGTCCAGATCCTCAGGCACACACTCAGAAACGATGTGTGACGTAGATGAGATGTCGCTCGTAGCATCGGAGGGAGACAGGGAGACGAATCCGAGCTCCACCCCCAGCGGTCGAGTTAAGGAGGAAGCAGAAGTGATGTCATCCGTGCTAACCCGGGGATGCGTGGTTCCTGAGGTCAGAGTGCGGTGCAAACCGCGCCCACCATGAGCCATGTTTTTCCCGGAGGTGCATGAGGAGCTGTGTAAAACTTGGAACGCTCCACTCACGGACCGTTCCAGTGAAACCAGCTCCGGCTCCCTTACTTCTCTCGATGGTGGGGCAGCCAAGGACTACGTCGAGATCCCCCGGGTGGAACGTCCGCCTGCGGTGCACCTGTGCCGCGGACGGCTACCACCTGGGGGGAATAGGCCACGCCTACCGCGTTGAGAGAGCTCCACGAGGGTAAGGTCGACCCGATATAATGCAGGATCTCCGCCTTGGTCCCCCGTAGAGCGCTGTCAGCGGCGGCACGGGCCCTGGGTCAGACGATTCCACAGTAGTGGTCCAGGAGAGACACCCCCGGCTGTACCTTAACAGGGAGAACAACATCGGGCCCGACCTTCACAGCCACAGCTCTGATCGGTCGGTACGGGATGACTCCTGCCTCGTCACCAAAGCCGGGCCCTTTTCAGGGCCTGGCGCCCACTTGCTCGCAGAGTTTTTCCGTTCTCCCCGGGTGTACTTGCAGTCGATCGCACACTCCACTGGACTGTGCTCGGCGAACCGACCTCACACCCTGGCGAGGCGTGAGGCCGTACACATGCGACAGCTGTCAACACTCTCAAACCGACAGTGCGTGCCGTTGTCCCGCTAGGGAGGCAAAAAGGCGTAGCCAACCTTCCCTCCGAGGACCCCCAGCGACAGACGGTTAGCTCCGCCAGCCGACGAACCACCCCCCGTGGGAATGATGAAGCAGACCGTCCCCTTGGTCACCCTGTCACGGTCCCTGGGAGCTCGAGAGCTGCCCACACTGTCTCGCTGGCTAATGAGGGCGGTCCGTCTTGGTTACTCGATCCAGTTCACCGGAGACTCTCCCAAATTTCGGGGCATCATCTCTCCCTCTGTCAGAGGCAGGGACGCCTCCGCACTTCTCTCTCAACGAGAAAGACCCACTGAGGTGCTCGATCAGGATTGTGTTGTCCTGCTTACGAGACTGGAGACTAATATCTCCCCTCCACACTGACAGTGTATGTAGTCGCTATCGCCACTCATCACGACTCAGTTGATGGAAAGTTTCTAGGGGAACACGACCTGGTCACCAGGTTCCTAAGGGGCGCGAGAGGGCGGAATCCCCCTCATCTCCGCTCCATACCCTCTTGGGACTCTAACGTGGGTCCAAGAGCCCCTCGGAGGTTCCGATCTTCCACACCCGAGTAAGAAGGCCCCCCTGTTGGCGCTCACTTCCTTCAAGAGGGTAGGGGACCTCGTAGTTACGACGGCATTCCGATCTCAGAATTTCCCATGCCCACTGAGGGCTTACTCCACACGGGGTATAGCCACCTCCTGGGCACTGGCCAGAAGCGCCTCTCTAGCAGACATCTGTAGAGCTGTGGCTTGGGCTACGCCCAAACACCTTCGCAAGGGTTAACAACCTTCGCGTAAACCCGCTGTCAGCCCACGTCCTGCGTGGCGACATGTAGGACTGGCATCCGGGGGGGGCGTATGCCTGGGAAAGCACCTTCCCACCCTCCAAGAGGTTGGGTCAGTGTGCTGTCTACCTTTCTTCTTACCCAAACACATGGCTAAGAAACTTGTACCTCACCAACCTTCCTTCTTACCCAGACACTGGTTGAGAACAGGCATTCAATCCATCACTAAGCAAGCACCCCCTGGGGGTTGGCTGGGCAGAGCAGCCTTCCCCCTTAGGCCGGGACACCATATGACCTATCACAGATAGCTCTAACCGGACGTAGTGCTCGGACGCAGTAACACGTTTTTGTAACAAAAATATTTGAATTCCAAACAATATAAACTATGGCCTCCGACAACGGCAGTATGCTTGTTGATGAGTAAGATGACCTGACGTTGAGTCGGAGGTCAGCCTTCAGCAGAAAAAAACAAAGACCTAAATAAGTAAAACGACACAAAAGAATGAACAAACCAAAGAACTGCAGATCAAACAAATAAACACTGCAAAACCACAAAATAAAGAGTCATGAGCAAACCAATTGCAGCGAAAATATAGGATAAGCACAATCAGCTAAATGATACCTTTTGTTCTTCAGAGCCTTCGCTCATGACTACGAACAGAACGAATTCAATGAATTCTTCTTCTTCTACATTCCCGGATCTTCGACTTAGAGCAGCGGATCGTCCCTACCTGCAGCGACCTTCCCCTGGGCGTCTCGGCGGTTCCGGAGGTGTTAGAGATTTTTTCTTAAAAAGTCCTTTGCTATATGATGATTGTGTTCAACAGAACAAAAAATAGCAATTTTTCAATTCAAGTACTTCTATTATTGTGATTATTAATTTAAGGTTTCTTGCTCTAATTGCACTTATATAATTTGTAGCAAATTATTTCAGACCACCAGGGGTCATCAGACCTTCGTTAACAACTACGTGACAAGACAACAAAAGAACCAGGGCTTATAGCTCAGATTTTTAGCCCAAACCCTGAGTACTCACCCCTTTAACTGGGATAGATACCAGCAGAGAGTGAGGCAATGGGGGTTAAAACTGTCATGGGACAGATCCTGATAAGCCACAAGAGCACAGGTTCAGTGACTGCAGTACTAGAAAAATTACAGTATAAACAGCAATAATAAAGTGTCATCATTTAAAAGAGCATCAAGACTTTTTTTTTTGATAATGGCATTTCACCACAAACATAAGTTACCCTCTACATTTTTTAAGTAATTGGCAGATGTTTTTGTCCAAAACAACCTACAGTGCAGTGAGTTTTTTTCATGCAATGCTCCAACAGTTGAGCTACAGGAAAACTCTTTGTTTTAGAAGTCTAAATGTACAAACCAAACTGACAGTTGGCTGTCACACCGTACACTCTGAATTGTTGATGCACACTGTATGCTAAAGTCCCTAATAACTGTAAATGTCATTGGTTCCTGCTTCTCTTCACTAAATATCATGACAACTATAACTGGCCCTGGCTGTTGTAGAACTTCAAAGTTATTTGATTTGATGCTGGCCTGTTCTTGTCAAACATATCTACTGTAGGTCAGCCAAAAATGATAGCACAAACTAAATTAGGTAAAGTCAGGATTGTGAATTGGTGCAAAATATATCTATACGTGGATTCAAAACTGCTTATCAGTGTAAAGTTTTTTTTAAATAGCTTATATGCTTACATTCTAAAACATCAAACTTCTCTTTTAAAAAACTCTTTTAAAATGAATTAAAATCCTATTCAATGATAAACTCTGTGGATAACTCTTCATCCACATTTTTAAGTAATTGTAATTGTTATTTGGAGTGCTACTTAAAAGTAAGCACATGTCATTGATTAATTATTATACTTTCATTTAATGAAATGTAATGTGGATGAAGAAAAAATTAGGAAAACTGCCATACTTACAGCGCATACTTTACTAAAAACATATTTAAGGTTTTGACTTGGGCCAGTAAGCAACCATCCAAATTTAAAAGCCACCTAGAAAAGCCCTGGCACCCATCCAGCAATTGCATAAAACACTCAAAAACCACTCCGAATATCTTCACAACCGCCTAGCATTACCCTGACAACTGCACAATATAACCACGTATACCTCAAGATTATTCATTTAAATGTGATTGTGATTGTATTTCAATTGTTTCAGAGTTGTTAAAAAAATCCAAGAATCCTGACGATTTGAAAAACTTCTTAACTGAAAAAGACACAAAAATTAAACATCTAGAGGAGCAAAAGGCAAAACTTCTTATTGAAAAAGACCATCTCATACAGGAGAAAGACAATATTCTGCTAGAAAACAAACAGACACTTGAAATAAAGGACAAAGAGCTGGAAACAAGTCAACATCAACTGGAGACACTGAGAAATGAACGACAGAAGGTGAAGCTGCAACTGGATGAACAAAAAAACAAATTCACTCATCAGGAGAAACGTCTACAAGAACACAAACAACAGCAGCAACAATATGGTTAGTGACAGTTTCATTTAACATCTCTGATGTAGAATTCCAACATATGATATTAAGAGGAAAAAATCCAGTATGTGACAAAATTATTTGAACACTTTTTATACATCTTAAGTTATTATTTGTTTCAGATGAAGAAATAAAAAGGCTTCATTCTGAAGTAGAGAGACAGAAAAAGGAGTCATCAACACATTTAGCTGGTAAGTCTCCATGTGTCCCATCATTTATATCAGTAAATTGGGGAGCTGTTGTAATGGTCTCTGATCAGCAGACCGA
This sequence comes from Triplophysa tibetana, assembly GCA_008369825.1. Taxonomy (NCBI): domain Eukaryota; kingdom Metazoa; phylum Chordata; class Actinopteri; order Cypriniformes; family Nemacheilidae; genus Triplophysa; species Triplophysa tibetana. Next base: position 12,442,993 of record CM017901.1, on the reverse strand, counting down.
GAGGGAATCTGTAGACATATTCTGCTGTGATTTAGTCCAGAATCTATAGTATTCTGTTGATTTAATTAAAACATAGTAAAAAGTGTTATTACTACTACAAAAATTGTTAAGAGTACTACACCCATAGCAAAAGACATTAAGAAATTAAAATATTATAAATTGCACTGGTGGTCCCGTCGACTTCTGTGCTGTATTCCAAGATCTGATAATGTTCTATTGATCAACTCACTCAAATAATTTAGAGCAGTTAGTGAATTAGCATTTGATTCACTTTCTAAGTCAAGTGTTTATTATACAATTATTAGTGGCATCCTGATGTACAACCAAAACACTGCCATCATATACACTCACCTAAAAGATCACCTCTTCAATTTCTCACTAATGCAATTATGGTGGTGGTGTAATGGTGTGGGGGATGTTTTCTTGGCACACTTTAGGACCCTTAGTGCCAATTGGGCATTGTTTAAATGCCACGGCCTACCTGAGCATTATTTCTGAACATGTCCATCCCTTTATGACCACCATGTACCCATCCTCTGATGGTTACTTCCAGCAGGATAATGCACCATGTCACAAAGCTCGATTCATTTCAAATTGGTTTCTTGAACATGACAATGAGTTCACTGTACTAAAATGGCCCCCAAAGTCACCAGATCCCAACCTAATAGAGCATCTTTGGGATGTGGTGGAAAGGGAGCTTCGTGCATCAAACAAATCTCCATCAACTGCAAGATGCTGTCCTATCAATACGGGTCAACATTTCTTAAGAATGCTTTCAGCACCTTTTTGAATCAATGCCACGTAGAATTAAGGCAGTTCTGAAGGCGAAAGGGGGTCAAACACAGTATTAGTATGGTGTTCCTAATAATCCTTTAGGTGAGTGTATATGCTGTGAAAAAAATGTGTTTGCACACAAATGCGATTAGTCACATGTGAAATTTCAGAATGAAAGCTGTAGTGCCACACTCTGTAGAAATTTTTGTTTCATTTTGTAGGATGCACAGAATTTCAACCTACAAACATTTTTCAACCTAAATCTGTTGCTAGAACATCAAAATACAGTACATCAATCAATACTTGTTTCAAAATCAAATTTCAGTACAGCTATTGGGAGCTTATGATTCACACCCAAATACACAAACCTCTACACTAACACTAACCTGCAAAACTTCTGAATGTGACCCTGCCTGTGAAAATACCCAGATCATTCATTTTTTGTGCTTTAAAGTTTTCTATATAAATCATCCTACATAATGTAATCAACATATAATTCATAATCTTGATATCTTAGTACTGCATGAGTAATGCCATGTGAGAGATTGATATGAAACTCTGATGATCCTTATCTATGAGACAATATCGTGGATTTCACAGACAGGGTAATACAGTATATGATTATCAATCATATCATTTTGGAAATTTAATAAACAGTGATTGTTTAGAAGAATCAAATCTATTTAAGTGAAAAACTGGAGTTGTAAAGTATTTGTTTTACAGAGTTAAATGAAAAATGTAAACGTCTAGAAGACACAGAGACACTTTTAACTGTAAGAGACACACAGATTAATGATCTTGAGAAAAGCAAAGAAACAGCTTTAGAAGAAAAGGACAGACTTCTGTATAACTCCATTGATAAATTGCAACAAACAACCACAGAGGCAGAAGAAAAACAAAGAGAGATTGAAGAGAAGAACAAACTGATGAGTGAGAAAGAGACACTGCTGGAGAACACAGTCAAAGAGCTGGAAACCAGTAAACATCAACTGGAGACAATGAGAAATGAACTTCAGGAAGTGAAGCTACAACTGGATGAACAAAAAAACAAATTCACTTATCAGGAGAAACTTCTACAAGAACACAAACAACAGCAGCAACAATATGGTAAGTGACAGTTTCATTTAACATATCTGATGTAGAATTGCAACATCTGATATTAAGAGAAAAAAATCCAGTATGTGACAAAATTATTTGAACATTTTTAAACATCTAAAGTTATTATTCATTTCAGATAAAGAAATAGAAAGGCTTCATTCTGAAGTAGAGAGACAGAAAAAGGAGTCATCAACACATTTAGCTGGTAAGTCTCCATGTGTCCCATCATTTATATCAGTATATTGGGGAGCTGTTGTAATGGTCTCTGATCAGCAGACCGAGAGGGAATCTGTAGACATATTCTGCTGTGATTTAGTCCAGAATCTATAGTATTCTGTTGATTTAATTAAAACATAGTAAAAAGTGTTATTACTACTACAAAAATTGTTAAGAGTACTACACCCATAGCAAAAGACATTAAGAAATTAAAATATTATAAATTGCACTGGTGGTCCCGTCGACTTCTGTGCTGTATTCCAAGATCTGATAATGTTCTATTGATCAACTCACTCAAATAATTTAGAGCAGTTAGTGAATTGGCATTTGGTTCACTTTCTAAGTCAAGTCTTTATTATACAATTATTAGTGGCATCATGATGTACAACCAAAACACTGCCATCATATACACTCACCTAAAAGATTATTAGGAACACCTCTTCAATTTCTCACTAATGCAATTATGGTGGTGGTGTAATGGTGTGGGGGATGTTTTCTTGGCAAACTTTAGGACCATTAGTCCCAATTGGGCATTGTTTAAATGCCACGGCCTACCTGAGCATTGTTTCTGACCATGTCCATCCCTTTATGACCACCATGTACCCATCCTCTGATGGCTACTTCCAGCAGGATAATGCACCATGTCACAAAGCTCGAATCATTTCAAATTGGTTTCTTGAACATGACAATGAGTTCACTGTACTAAAATGGCCCCCAAAGTCACCAGATCTCAACCTAATAGAGCATCTTTGGGATGTGGTGGAAAGGGAGCTTCGTGCATCCAACAAATCTCCATCAACTGCAAGATGCTGTCCTATCAATACGGGTCAACATTTCTTAAGAATGCTTTCAGCACCTTGTTGAATCAATGCCACGTAGAATTAAGGCAGTTCTGAAGGCGAAAGGGGGTCAAACACAGTATTAGTATGGTGTTCCTAATAATCCTTTAGGTGAGTGTATATGCTGTGAAAAAAATGTGTTTGCACACAAATGCGATTAGTGACATGTTAAATTTCAGAATGAAAGCTGTAGTGCCACACTCTGTAGAAATTTTTGTTTGATTTTGTAGGCTGCACAGAATTTCAACCTACAAACATTCAACCTAAATCTGTTGCTAGAACATCAAAATACAGTACATCAATCAATACTTGTTTCAAAATCAAATTTCAGTACAGCTATTGGGAGCTTATGATTCACACCCAAATACACAAACCTCTACACTAACACTAACCTGCAAAACTTCTGAATGTGACCCTGCCTGTGAAAATACCCAGATCAGTCATTTTTTGTGCTTTAAAGTTTTCTATATAAATCATCCTACATAATGTAATCAACATATAATTCATAATCTTGATATCTTAGTACTGCATGAGTAATGCCATGTGAGAGATTGATATGAAACTCTGATGATCCTAATCTATGAGACAATATCGTGGATTTCACAGACAGGGTAATACAGTATATGATTATCAATCATATAATTTTGGCAATTGAATAAACAGTGATTGTTTAGAAGAATAAAATCTATTTAAGCTAAAACCCGGAGTTGTAAAGTATTTGTTTTACAGAGTTGAATGAAAAATGTAAACGTCTAGAAGACACAGAGAAAGTTTTTACTGTAAGAGACACACAGATTAAAGATCTCGAGAAAAGGAAAGAAACAGCTTTAGAGGAAAAGGACAGACTTCTGCATAACTCCAATGATAAATTAAAACAAACAACCACAGAGGGTGAAGAAAAACAAAGAGAGATTGAAGCGAAGAACAAACTGATGAGTGAGAAAGAGACACTGCTGGAGAACACAGTCAAAGAGCTGGAAACCAGTAAACATCAACTGGAGACAATGAGAAATGAACTACAGGAAGTGAAGCTGGAACTGGATGAACAAAAAAACGAATTCACTCATCAGGAGAAACTTCTACAAGAACACAAAAAACAGCAGCAACAATATGGTAAGTGACAGTTTCATTTAGCATATCTGATGTAGAATTGTAACATCTGATATTAAGAGGAAAAAAATCCAAAATGTGACTAAATTATTTGAACATTTTTAAACATCTAAAGTTGTTATTCGTTTCAGAGAGTCTGAAAAATGAGTCATCAATGCATTTAGCTGGTAAGTCTCCATGTGTCCCATCATTTATATCAGTATATTGCGGAGCAGTTGTAATGGTCTCTGATCAGCAGACCGAGAGGGAATCTGTAGACCTTTTCTGTTCTGATTTCTATATTACAGAATCTCTAACATTCTGTTGATTTAATTAAGACATAGTAAAAAGTTACAGAATTAAGAGTACTGCATCCATTCATAACAAAAGACACTAAGTAATTCAAATATCAGAAATTGCACCACTGGTGCATTCGACTTCTGCGCTGTATTCTAAGATCTGAAAATGTTCTGTTGATCAACTCACACAAATAATTTAGAGCAGTTAGTGAATTAGCATTTGATTCACTTACTAAGTCAAGTCTTTAATATACAATTATAAGTGTTATCCTGATGTCAACCAAAGCGCTGCCATCATGAACACTATTTGGTATAAATGTGTTTGCACACAAATGTGTTTACTCACTTGTCAAATTTAAGAATGAAAGCTGTAGTGCCACACTCAGTAGTGCCACACAATTTCAGTTTGATTGTGTAGAATGCACAGAATTTTTACTAACAAACATTTTTCAAACTTAATCTGTTGCTGGCACATTAAGATACAGTACATCAATCAATACTTGTTTTAGAATCAAATTTCAGTACAGCTATTGGGTTAGCAGTACACCCCAATACACGATTCACACTTATTATACATGTCTAGACCGCTTCTGAAATCTATTGTCGGTTTTATGCACAGCTCTTCTGTGAACTACGGCTCATTGATCAGTAGGAAATACTGCTCGATCTAAAATCATTACGAGATTGAGATGTTTATAATGTGCATTTGAAAAAGTAAAACTCGTCAAACTTCATCATTATAAATATACTTTATTATCATAATATGCGACAATATCCTGGATTTCACAGACAGGGTCATATATGATTATCTATCATATAATATTGGCAATTTACCAAACAGTGATTGTTTACAAGAATAAAACCAATTTAAGTTAATATCTGGAGTTCAAAAGTACTTGTTTTACAGAGTTGAATGAAAAATGTGAAAGTCTAGAAGACACAGAAAAAACGTTTTGCTATAAGAGACACATAGATTAAAGAGAGATCTTGAGAAAAGCAAAGAAACAGCTTTAGAAGAAAAGTAGAGACTTCTGGGCAACTCAATTATAAACTATTACAAACTATCACAGAGGCTGAAGAAAAACAAAGAGAAATTAAAAAGAAAAATAATCTGATGAGTGAGAAAGAGACACTGCTGGGGAACAAAGTCAAAGAACTAGAAACCAGTAAACATCAACTGGACACAGTACAAGACAGAAACAGCCAACTACAAGAACTGCTGAAGGAAAACAAACTACTGAAGAGTTCTGGGGCCTCATTTATAAAATGCTGTGTAGAACCCATCCCAAATTTGATTGTATGATCATTCTCAAAATAGGTACATGTGAGTCATATAAAGAATGTACTCACAGAAAATGGGTGTACGCCTCTTTGTCAGATATGAAATCTATAAATTGCAAATGATCGTGAAATTGCTCAGCTGAACAGCTTTCCACTTTTTTATCATGTCTAATTAATGTCATTGGTTAATGAAAGAGCATATGTCAACATCCATATCCTATACGAGTGGTAAGAATGACATATATTTCTGAAAACCTGTAGCACTCGGATAAGCAAAAGTGCGTACGTCTGCTCAGACCCTGAGCACTTTTCCACGTCAAAGACCTTTTTTATGAATATGAACATTGCCGTTGATTGTGTACTCATGTTTTATAAATAAGGCCCTAGCAGAGAAAACTGATGGGGTGAATATTAACCATGGTTAAAAAGGTTTATTATTACCATGTACTGTTATATTTATATATGAATTTTTTAATATGATTATTAATTATAAAACTTATTCATTCAATACTTGGAGAGTACTGGAAATACAAAGTACTAAAATAAAGTTTAGTACAGTGTATTTAAAAAATGTTTTAGTTGTTCTGTTGTAGGAATGTCCAACTTCATGTCAAAAGAGAAACAAAAATTTAAAATTTACAGCTCAGTTACACATTTTTTACCAGGATCTTTATGAATTTATACCAAATGCCTATGATATTTGAACAGTTCAAATTGTTCTGCTGCTTTATTTCTGGTAAAGAAACGGTCTCAACAACACCAGTAAGAAGAAGTAAGAGCATGGACTGGATTCCTCCAACGAGTGAGTTAATTATGGAAGAATACACTACTTTATTAAGGACAATTTCATTTTGGGCATATGAAATGATAGACATGTGGACATACTGTATAATAGCTTTAAATTCATCAGGCGAATCTTCTGTTTTCTAGTGAGTGGAGAAACAGCTTCAGTGTTTGTTTCTGGATCAGAGCTCAGACTGGTTCTGCTGGGCAGCGCTGGATATGAGAAGAGCGCAGCAGGAAACATCATCCTAAACAGAGAGAAGAACCAGACTGAAACATCAGCAGAGACACAGCAGAGTGAGATCAGACAGGAAGAGGTGTATGGGAAGCAGGTGACTGTGGTGGAAACTCCTGACTGGTTCTGTTCTGGACTCTCTATGGAGGAGGTGAGACAAGATGTGAGACGCTGTATCCGTCTGTCTGCTCCAGGACCTCACGCCTTCCTCCTGGTCATACCAGTGCATCGGTCTACTGGAGTAAAGAAAGACGTGCTGGAGAAAATGGAGGAGATTTTTGGGGAGAGATGTTGGAGTAACACTATTATCCTTTTTACTGTAACTGACAAAGAACAAGAGAAGAACATTGAGGATTTCGTCCAATCAGAGAATCAGAAGGTTCAGAGTCTTGTAGAAAAATGTGGAAACAGGTTTCACTGTCTCAACCTTCATCGGAGTGAAGATGGTTCACAGGTCTCAGAGCTGCTAGGGAAGATTGAGAAGATGATGGAAGAAAACACAGAGAGATCATACAGCAGTGAGATCTACCTGGAGGTAGAGTCTCAGATCAGAGCAATGGAGAGAAACATCATAAGAGACAGAGAGGAGAGAAAAGAGAGAGAGGAGAGAGAGATAAACGAAAGAATAGAAAATGAGGTGCAGAACTCTCTGAGAAAGATAGAGAGAGTGATTGAGGAACATGATGGAGATATCAAACAACTCAATGAGCGAACTGGTGAACTAAAAAGACAGATAAGAGAAGAAAGAGATGAAGAGAAAAAGAAAGAACTAATGAGAGAGTTGGAGAAAGAGGTGCGTAATAGGACAGAGCTCAAGAGAGAGATTGATCAACTGAAAGATCAAAGAGAGAGGGAGAAAAGTGAGATGGAGGAGAAACACAGACAAGAGATAGAGAAGATCAAGCAGGAGTATGGAGAGATCAGGGCAGATAACAACCTCATGAAGGTCATCTTGCCTAAACTTCAGAGAAACATTTTGGACTCAAGGTTAAAGATAAAGGAGGAGTTTTTCAAACAGTTGGAGGATAGGAACAGAGAGTCAGAGACACTGAAGAAGAATCTTTCTGAACTCAATGAACGTTACTTAGTAATGTGTGAGTTTCATGAATCAGCACTGAAAAAACTAAAATTCTCTTAAAATCTGCTTATTTTTAAATTAATTCATAAGTGCTTCTACATTCGAGGTAAGAAAAACAATTTTAAAATGAGCACAAAGAGTGAAGCGATTTCAAATGATTTTATGGTTTACAAAAAAATGTGCTGTCAAATTAAAAATAATGTTTGTATTTATACATTGTGTGCGTGCGTGTGTTTTTTTTTACTTATACACATGTATGTGTGTACATATAAAAAATATTACGCATATATATATATATATATATATATATGTAGTTTTAAATATATTTTATAGTATATAGAAATAAATTACACATATTTCTTAAATAAATACTTGTATGTTTGTATATTTACAAACATTTATTTCGGAATCACTTAATTGCGGTTGACAGCCCTATTAAAAGTATATGTAATAGCATATATGTTTATGAAAAGTGTATGTGTAAATCAATACAGCACATTACTATGTGGCTTATTATAAAACGTTATATTAAACAAGCATGTTCTCAGTGTTTGGTATGCTGAGATTTTCCAGAATATTTTTCTACCTAATTGAAAAACTTAATTTAAGTTAAAAAAACAATCGAATAGTCCTTCGCTATCCATAATAATCCATAGCCCCTGCTGTGGACACATTTTAAAATCACGCACATAAGATTGATTTAGCAATTATTTTATATTTCTCACTATTGATCTTGTATTCATTGGAGACTAAACATTTTTATTCTATATGTGGCAAGGAGGTTGAGAGATACCAGAAAAGGAAAATTAGTAACTTAGTGTAGGGGACCTACAATAATAGTTTGTGTAAGATACTTCTATTTTGGTTTTTCGCGATCACCCCATCCCCGGTGCCATTCTTCCCGGAGGTGCATGAAGAGCTGTGCAAGACTTGGAGTGCTCCACTCACGGCTCCCTCCAGTCAAACCAGTTCTAGCTCCCTTACTTCCCCCGATGGTGGGGCAGCCAAAGGTTACGTCGATATCCCCCCAGGTGGAACGTGCGGTCGCGGTGCACCTTTGCCCGCACACAGCTGCAACCTGGAGGAATCGGCCACTTCTACCATCTAAAGTGTGTAAGACTTCGGCATCACTGGCGACTCGGCCGCCCAGAGGCCTCCGAGATCTTGTGCGACGTCTGCTTCCCAGCAGCCCAGGCCCCCTTCGACATTGTCTCCGGTTCCTGTGCTCCCAGCTCAGGCTGCACCCTGGAAGAGGAAGTCGAGGGGGAAACCTCCACCCCGTTAGCAACCTTCTTGCAAGAAGCGCCCCTGACGGGAAGACCCCACGGAAACCAACATTGGGTCCGACCATCCCAGCCACGCCTCTGAGTGGTCGGTACGAGACGGTTCCTGCTTCGTCTCAAAGCCGGGCCCTTCTCAGGGCCTGGCACCCACACTCCACTGGACTGTGTTCGGCAACCAGACCTCACGTCTTGGCGAGACGTAAGGTCGAACACACATTACAGCCGCTACCACTCTCAAACCAACAGTTCATGCAGCTGTTCCGCCAGGCAGGTAAGTCGGCGGAGCCAACCTTCCCTCCGGGGTCCCCCATCGCGAGATGTGGTTAGCTCTGCCAGCCAACGAACCACCCTCATGGGAATGATGAAGCAGACCGTCCCCTTGGTCCCTCTATCTCAGTCCCTGGGAGCTTGGCAAGAGCTGCCCACACTGTCTCGGTGGCTACTCGGTGGTCCGTCTTGGCTACTCGATCCAGTTCGCCAGAAACCCTTCCAGGTTTCGGGGCATCCTCTCTAGCTCTGTCAGAGGCAGGGACGCCTCGGTACTTCGTTCAGAGGTCGCCACCCTTCTGGCGAAACAGGCATCGAGTTCGTCCCTCAAGCCAAGATGTTCAGCGGGTTTTACAGCCCGTACTTCATCGTTCCCAAGAAAGACGGCGGGTCACGCCCCATTGTAGATCTGTGTACCCTGAACAAGCACCTTCACAAGCTACCGTTCAGGATGCTCACGCAGAGTCGCATCCTGACATCCTCCGGCACATAGATCGTTTGGGACTTCAGGTCAACCGAGAAAGTAAAGTAAAAGTGAATTCTAGATTGTTGGCATGACAGCAGGAAGCTAACGCTGCTCGGCAAGGATATTATAAAAACATAGGCTTTTTGTAGAGTCTACTGTTTTACGATATTTCACTGTTTTATGGTTTCACAGCAAGCATAGTCGTCATTTCACATTCTCGGTTACGCGATACAGTACCCCCTTCTAGACAAAACAACCTTGAATTTGGTTACATGTCGTTATTACCAAAATAACTTTCGAGATGTATGAGATGTCATCATGTAAGCAAAGCGAACAGTGGTGTTTGGTTTCATTGATTTGACATGGTTTATGCGTAGCCTGTGCTGGGCTGTGGTTTAGCACACCATATTTGGCCTTGTTTTAGCCTAGAGTTCAGGTTGTGTTTAGACGGCTATCAAACGCAAAATAACTTGAATGTGAAACAATCATTTTGTCAACAGTATGAATAACTGTTAACTGTGAATACTGGTCTACAGTGCACAGTCATGATTTATTCATATTATGCAGCACAATTTCAAAAATTTAGCATGGATTTAAGTATTAAATTAAATTTCCTAATGCTTTTAACATAGGTTTTCCCAATGCTTAAGATATTCAGACAAAAAGGCTCAACTGGTTTTGTTTTGTTTCGGTTTTGATATGACTCTGCAGAACATGGAAGGTTACGTTTCTCAATTATTGGGCATTTTTATACTGGGATGGGCGTTTCTCAACCTTTAAATCTAAAGGGCAGACGCTCATTTCAGAACTGTTGGCCGTTTCTAAACAGGATAGACTTAACCATTAAGTAGGAGAAGAGAGTTGGGAATCGTCCACTTGATTTCTGCAAAACGACCCCCAATTAAGAAACACCTCTTTTGTTCTCTAGGGACTTGATTCTCCCAGTCTTAAACAAAGCAGTTAATAATAATAAAGTCTATGAGTAATTTCTCCCCATTTAGGAGAAAATGGTTGCCGCAAGCAGCGGTGATCATCAAAATTGACATTAACGTATGTACACACATCTTACTGTTTCTCTCATGCTTACAGATTAGTTTTAGTTTACTGTCCCAGAAACAGTTCAGAATGTTTAGTTTAAACTGGGGTCTGATGTCAGAATACAATGTCAACTGTATACAAAAGCTGAAATCAGTGTTGTTGATATGGAGATCAAATGGTTTAACAATACAGAATGTGTATGTTTCTATAAGAACACACAGGTAACAGAGGGGAAAAGCTTTGAGGGCAGAGTCACTCTGTTCACTAATGAACTAGAGAGAGGAAATGTGTTGTTTTAATTTGAAAAACTTGACAAGGTCAGATGCAGGAGATTACTTGTGTCAGGTTACCAGTCAAGACACAATAGTAGTGGTGACAGTTCGAGTTAATGAATGTGAGTTTTTATATCACTGTAGTGGAGTAGGCGGGGCGAGACCGTGGTCCGAGGCCGGCAAGTAATTGTTAATTAGCGCCAGTGGTGCGCGCATCACGTAGGAGATTGGGAGCATATAAAAGGAACGAGCGACCGGACCGTCGATGAGAGAGGACCGGGCCCGAACATGTTTGTATTTGTTGTTCTTATGTTTTACAGTTGTTATTCGCCGGCGGTCGTCCGTGAGGGGCCGCCGGCTGTTATATTAATTTATTAAATGTTTAAAATGTCTCCCGGTTCCCGACTCCTTCCTTCCCTACTTTGAATTGTACAATCACATCATGAAAGAAAGTTGATTTATTAACTGTAAAAATGTTAATATGTGCAAACAAGTCTAAGCATAATTTTACGTACACAGTTACACATTTATTTTAAAGTTATTCACTTGTACTATATGACATTATCAAAGGAATTTTCATGTAAGCCTATCATAATTCATGACTATGCAATGTTTTTAGCAAAAATAGTTACTGATTTTCAACCTGTGAATCAGCCACCAACGTTTCAAAGCAAACATCTGACAATAAATGAGGGGGTACGTGAATGAATAAGTAATATTCGTAATAAACAATGATTTTCATGGTGTCACAACACAGAGGGATGAAAACCTGTTTTTGTTGCAATCTAATTATTTGGATGATGCCGATCAAACAATAATTAAATGTTTGTTTCAACATTCGGTACATTAAGTGTAAATCGGGTCATGAAAGGGATTTTATTGGAATATGCAATGTATACAAATCAAGTGACAAAAAATGTTGACTGTTATGAGACTGTTAGATATCAAAGGCAATTTATGCTTCAAACAGCCTGAAGTGTCGCTTCAGTAACTCTGTAAATCATTGACATCCTTGTAGCTGTCAGTTATGTTTTTTTCATTTACAGAGAGATTATTTACATTTTTTAAATTAATTTTGTTGTTTACATTATGATGAATTCCTCAGACTGTTTTCTTTACTTTAACAGGAGAACAAAGCATGGAGAGAAAGTGAGAGGTTGAAAATGGAAGAATCAGCTTTTTATGACAGGTGAGTGTCACAAGAATATCAGGAATGACACAAGAATCAGATTTGGTACAGGAAAAAGGCATTTGTAGACAGTTGTCATAGTCATCAGCTACAGTGCCCTTTCATGTCCACTAGAGGGCACTCTGCGCATCACCCAGTTTGCCATATGTCACTGCATTACCCATAACCCTATGCGGGAGACTTTATCCATGAATACATTTACATTTATGCATTTGGCAGACCCTTTAATCCAAAGCAATTTACATTGGATTGTGTTATACATTTGTTTCTGACTTTTTGCAATACCCTGATCTCAAACCCATTACATTGGCATTGCTAGTGGCATGTTCTAACCACTGAGACACAGGACACAAGACACGTGTTTTGTGATTTTTTTCTATTTTAACTCGGTTTAGTCTTTCATTTGGTGCCAAGTCTTGCTAGTTGTAACACTGCTTCCTAGGTCTGCCATTGGTTTTCTTCTACCCTGTTTCTCTTGTTTTGTGCAGTCTTCATGGAGGGGGGTGTCCAGGATTTTATTCATGAAATAAAATGCCGTAACCTACATGCTTTGGACGGGAGTCTATATCGAGCCCCTAAGGTTGGCGGCCGTCTGTGGTGCACCGAGATAGCACGTTCCACCCGGGGGACATCGACGTATCCTCTAGCTGCCCCACCATCGAGGAAAGAAAGGGTGGCGGAACTAGTATGACGTGCATGCCCCGAAAAAGGTCCATTTCCAGGTCTTCCTGAGTTCATCATGCACCCCGAGGCACCATGTATCCGACGCGAGCACTGCCACCCAATGCTCACGACGGCCCGTGAAAACATGGCTGACATTTCGACACCCGTTTCTTCCTGAGCTCGTTCCCGGAGGAGGGAGCTGCAAGGAATCATAGGGGTAAGATGCCAGTAAGTCACCCCCTGATGCTGCAAGGGAAATCTCATAATCACACACCATTTCCGATACGTGGTTAAGGAACGAGACGGTCAGACGAGACGAGGTGCGAACGGTCCGCGAGCAAGTGGCTGACGGATTAGCGCTTACAGTAATCCTCACATCACCCTTGTGCTCGCCGAGCGGACGGCAGGGTCGTAGCCAGTGCTGTCACAGAACGGGAAGCAATCGAGGTGGTGGCTTAGTCCCTTGGAACACAGCCGCCCGTGACGCAACGTCCGAATCGAGAACTGCCCGCAGAGGGCAGAACTGATCCACAACGTCTGCCCCAGGGTGCCAATGTGTCCGTCCCCACTCCTCGATGAGTGTATTGCACCCATGAGAACAGCGGGACATGCCACGCTGGAGAAATTTGCTCTTTTAGAGAAAAAAACTCAAACACTTCTGGAACTGCCGAGACACCCAGGGGAAGTAGCTGCAAGAAGGGACAGTCCGCTGCATCATGTCATAGAATCCAGCAGTATTTTGCTTGAAGATCTGTAGATTTGCTGTTCAGTCATGAGCGAAGGTTCCGAAGAAAAAAAGGTGAATGAATGCAGCACGCAGTCTCCATTTTATACCCGGATATCCGGGGGCGGAGTCCGGCATGCAAATTTCATTCGCCAATTTTTTTGTATTTTTTTGTAAAGCCAACTCTGGCATTCTGAGATTTCAGGTGCTTTTCACAATGATTTGCTATAACCAAGACACTTATGTCAGATGTGTGCGGTAATACAAGTTAAAATAAATGGTATTATGGCAAATAATTGTTCGCAATTTAAGCTTTGACTTAGCCTTGTGATATACTTTCAACGTGAAATGGTACGATGTGACATATGTGACATGAGAAGAAATAAAAGTACTGATCCGTAGCCTACTGTAGTAAATAAGTAATATGCAAACATTAGTAAATGCCACTAAATGCATTTTATTTTTTATTTTTGATCTGATATGAAATTAGCTTGATTCTGTTCTGTGTGACTCAAATCCACATATTAATGATGTTCTTTATGTCTTTTCTGAAAAACAACTGAAGAATGACGATTCCCATTCTCATGCGATTGCTCTGTTGTGTTTTATTATCAGGTCTTTTTAAAAGCAAAAGAAGGAGGTCTCTGATTGATTGGGCCCTGAGGAGAGGGCACCTAAACCAATCAGATGACAATGTAGAGCCGCACAACGCCTCTCAAAAGCTATTCGGCCAATCTCTTTCCTCTATCTGTCCTGATGGAAACCTGCCCAAGCCAATAACGGTATGTCAATCACTGGTTTAATTTAATAAATGTACAATTTTAATGTTTTATTATTTCTGTATTTCATGTCTCCTCACAATGCTAGAGTGTTATCAACACTTTAATCCAGTAGATTCGTGATGTGTTCATAGCTTGAGGTTGATTATGTGTTATTATGGGCATTTAGTGCATGACTCATTTTTCTTTTACACACGAGGCATAATTGTAGGACAAAATAATTACATTACTAATCTTTTCAAATTAAAATCTTAAAATTGATGTCCATGATTTGTTAGTTCAGGGATTTGTTTGTTATTATGTGTCCAGGACCTGCTATATCTTCTGTTCTGTGAGGGTCCTGAGACCTGTGGAATCTTCCGCCGCTCTGCGAATGCCAAAAGCTGTAGGATTTTAAAGGAGCGAATGAATTCTGGGAAAAGCATTTCCCCGCATGAAGAGTCTGTGTTTGTCTCTGCATCTCTTATAACAGTCAGTACTTATTCATCCCACTGGACTTTTTGTTCTGAATACACATTCACACAATCACTCTGAGGCTAACTTTTAATAAATTTTAAATTGGCATTGATTCTAATGTCACTTTTGTGTGTAGGAGTTTTTGCGTGAACTGCCTGGTGGTGTGTTACGTTGTGACCTGTATGAAGAGTGGATTGAAGTTCTGCAGATCGAGGAAGAGCAGCATAAGCTTTATCAAATCAGAAGGTGAGAACAGCAGATCATATCAATCCTTTGCTAAAATACACAGCCACTCTTGTGTACAGTATTATTGTGTATCACCAATAGAAGCCAACTCTGGCATTCTGAGATTTCAGGTGCTTTCACAATAATATGCTATTACCAAGACACTTATGTCAGATGTGTGTGATAATACAAGTTAAAATAAATGGTATTTTGGTTCCCAAACCTGTAGTGAACCTTTCTCGATGTCTAAACCTTATTCAAGGGCCATTGGTGTGCTTTCATGGAATTTGACATTAACCTGACTTTAGTTATAGTCAAAATTGAAGTAAAACATTTTTTACGTATTTTTTATTTGTTCAATATACGTTTTTTGAATTTGTGTATTATTCATATGGCACCACCTGCATGCGTCCAGTTTGTTCGCGCAGCTTCCGGAGGAGAATTTCACCTTGCTGTGTCACTTGTTTGGAGTGCTGCACAGGATACACAGCCACTCGCATGTAAATCTGATGACAGCATCCAACTTAGCCCTCTGCATCGCACCCAACATGCTCTGGAGGTCATCCAAGGTCAGCCCCGAGCTGGAAGGAAAGAGCACATTGCAGGTAAACGAGTACAATAACTGGTTATGAACAAATGAATTCATACCACTAATTCTTACAAGGGGTACGTGACATATTCGCTTTAAATTCAAAATTGTAGGTATGGATGTTCAATACATAAGTACTGTCCTTCTTAACTACACATAGAAACTGGGCTGTGAAACTGGTTTCCAGACGTGGTGTACTGAAGAAAATGCTAATTTCTTTTCCCTTATCACTGCTGTCATGCCGCTAATATGCTGTCAGTAAAAATCGTGATCACAACAGATTATTGCTCTTATTATTCTCAGCTAGTCTGTCTGTCCTGGAAAATGTTATTACTCTACCTGCTGTTAAACGCTCCAGTCCACTTTTTTATGACTGGCTATTCTGAAATTACATGATTAACATTTTTGACCTTGAATTTCAACGGGTACATTTTAATAACTGACCAATATATCTGTTTGATCTCTCCTGTTGACATTTTCGAATCGTGTATAAATGCAATATAATCATGCTATGTTTTTACAGTGGATTTATAGATCACTTCGTAAGATTTTTTAATCTTACATATATACAGTTTTTAAATCCTAAAGATATTACTTTAACACTTTGATTAAGGTTTACATGTTCTGTTGGTCGTATGTCGTTTAAGTAAATGATAAAGTTCTTCTGGACCAGCGTTGGACAAGTGAGATGCACAGCTATTTGGAAATGTTACTCTTGCTTCATCAAGCATATACACTGTGGGGCGGTATTCCTGTGCAATATTTGCCAACGTTTGCGTTCAACTCAACTCAAGTGGGAATTTTGGCAAGAATCATGCAAGTAATATAGAGTGAGGAACGTGATGCTTCGGCACAGCATACGATTTATAGCTGATTACTCTAGTCTGTGTTTGTCATGATCCTGCGTCTTCTTGTCTTGATTTTCGAGTCTTTTGGCAGGAACATGTCAACTCAACTCAACTTTATTTATATAGCGCTTTTTACAATTTTCATTGTTACAAAGCAGCTGTACATGAGACACATTGAATACAAGTAAAACAACTAAAGCCATATACCTGTAAAAACAAGAAAAAGGTGAAAACAACAAAAGACAGAAATACAAATGCAACACACACACACACACAATATGCAAACATACTTACACACATTGACATAGACACACACACACAATCTAATCTCTAGCCTAATGGTTAGAGAGTCGGACTCATGACCAGAAGGTTGCCGGTTCGACCCTCAGGGCCGGCGGGCAACGATTGCAGTGCCCTTGAGCAAGACATCTAACCCCTACATGCTTCCCGGGTGCTGCAGTGATAGCTGCCCACTGTTCCGGTGGTACGTGTGTTCACCACTTGCTGTGTGTGTGCTCACTAATCACTGGATGGGTTAAAAGCAGAGGTCACATTTCGGGTATGGGTCACCTTACCTGACGAATCGGTCACTTTCACTTTCACTTCATACGCAAACACACTCGCACACACGCACAGTGAAAGCACACATTTGAGACAAAGGAGTGAGAACCACAGGTCAAATATTAAACGAACTATAAATTCTAATATGCAATATTAATTATTTCTAACTTCTGAATTCTAAAGCAGCCCCCCCGGCCAGGCAGATAGTGCAAAACAATATGCAAACGGTGGCGAGGAAGCCAAAACTCCAATCGAGTCAAAAACCTCAGGAGAACCCAGGCCCAACCAGGGGATTCCAGTTCCCCTCTGGCAAAAGCTGCTGCCTCTGCACAAGCTCAACAGTGCTTGCACAACAAGGCTAAATAAAAAAATTAATTTAATAAGGTAAATGATAGATTTAAGATTATCATTAACAATTTAATAGCATTTGAAATGTTGTAGGAAAATCGTGTCAAGTTGCCGCGTCCTTTATCCAGCTCTATCATCTTAGCTTTTGTCAGGTCACCGCTTCCCATTCTCAGCTCTGCCATCAGGTCTGGGCATGAACTGCATCCTGTGGTAACCTTGGAACAAAGAGACAAGACTGGCTGAGAGAAGAGTACTGTTCTGCACGCTTTGATGCAACAAGTACATCATTTGTTGTTGGATGTGTTCCTGGTTCCGTTTGATCTAAATAATGCAGCCTAGATCCTCTGAGGATTAATATTATGGAAGTGTAGTGTATGCAAGATTGAAAAGATTAGTCTTTAGTCTAGATTTAAACTGACAGAGTGTGTCTGCCTCCCGGACAGTGCAGGGAAGAATATTCCTAAGTTTATGCGCTGGATAAGAAAAGGATCTACCACCTGCACTTGATTTTGAAATTCTAGGTATAACCAACTGACAGGACGCCTGAACCAACTGACAGGACGCCTGAGAGCGTAATGTACGTGGAGGTCTGTAATACCTGTCAGACCCATGTGTTTTAAGTGGAGAAAGGGCATTGTTTTGTTTTTTTCATGCATTGCTATCTCTCCGTTGTCGCATCCTTTAGCTCCGCCCTCTTGTTTCTCCGTTAGCGCCCATTAGTGTTTAATGCCACTCCACTGTCCAGCCAGTCCCCATAGTGTTTAATCCTTGTCACCTGCCCCTCACCGCCCCTCTTCAATCTTCCCTGGTTAGTGTTTCCCTATATATAGTCTCAGTGCCCCATGTTCTGTGTCGGTTCATTGCTGTAAATGTGATTGCCTCCCGTTCGTATCATCCTTGGATTACCTTGTTCCTGTGCGAAATACGTGTTTTGGATTTATTATTTATCCAATACCTTGTTTGTTTTGTTTCCATCGTTGGAAGTTTTAGTTTTGAATCTTATTTTGTCAAGTTGTGTTTTCCCCATTGTGGGTTTTTTGTTTTGTGCAGCCTGTTTACCGTCAACCGTTCTGTATATGGGACACCTAAGTTTGCGTCAATATTGTGCATGTAATTTCTAATCGAATCATGACAAACAATATATCATTGGAAAGGTCAAAGACTCTGGAATACAGATTTTTTTTGGTGTTTTTTAAATAATTTATGTAGGGAGAGTAATTGATATTTTTTGTGTGCATAGATTTTTTTTATCCTTTTGCGACCCATATTTTTTTAATGTATTTTTTAATCAAAGAAAAAGAGAGAGAGAGAGAGAGAAGGTTTAAACCAAATGGCTTGTGAAGAACAGCAGGCCACTGAAAGCACGTCAACTCACAATCAGACTCCTGAATACAATCTAGCCCTATCAAAGTCACTGATATGAACAACTCAAGAACTGATTTCGAGATTAAGCTATGTGGGAGAAAGTGGAGCTTTAGGAGTTTTTATAAGACAAAGACATGAAGGTTACCGACATCAATTGCATCTTTTTGTTTTATTAGGCACTTGATGAACACACACAGACACGCAATTACATGAAGTTCAGTTGTGCAGTCAGATTTTTCATTTAATATCACGTCAATTCTTTTTATCTCACAGACTACTCCACTACAGTACTTTAATGTAAAATCACATCAATCTCATTTTTAGTGTTCCACTGGTGATTGCTAAATTTGAGAGCATTGTGCCCACACTGTTGGAGGGAATGTGGAAAGATAGGGGAATATGTTCACATATTCTGGGAATGTCCAAAAATACAGGTAGACAGGCAAGGAATTAAAAGGTATACCACGTATTTGCACTACATTTAACGTTAATGGTAGCCAAAAAGATAATCACTGTGAATTGGATGAAGACACATAAACTTAGTATAGTAGAATGGATACAAAGACTAAAACAGATGTTTTCATATGGAAAAATGACAGTAGCCTTGCAAGTGAAATTCGACGTTTTGAAAAACATTTGTTGAAAAACATTTGTTACCAAAGAAATAATTTATGTATATGTCACAATGAAATAATCATACAGAATAAAGATATCAAGTAAATTTGTCTTATATTTTTTTCTTAACATTTCTTGGCCAGGAACTTACAGAATGTTGATATATCTCTAGTTAAGACTATCAGGGGTTTATTTATTTATATCTATTTGTTAATTGATATTTTTATTTTAATATTATAATAATTATTTTCGTTTAGTGTAATTAAATATTTGAAATTATTGTCTATTGTTGTTTTGGTTAAACAAATGACAGCAAAGCACACTTCGCAGACTTTGATATTATTGTTGACGCTGTTGGATCCGGTGGTAGAACAATCCAGTGGTTCATATCTTTTAAATGTCTTGCACCGTCAGATGGATGGAGAAAGGCAGATGACATGCATAATGCATATTATATGCAATAAAACTAGGCATTGGAAACTCAATCTATGGTTATTTTGTGAAGGAGACGGGGTGGAGAAGTATGTACTTCTTATGAGTACGCAGGAAACATAAGAAGTACATATAAAGGGAATTGTGCACAGGTTTTGGTTTAAAATCTTCCTTTTCTGCGTGTACACACTACACAGATGAAATCTGTGCACAGATTTATAAATAAGACCCCGGTTCAATCTGAAAATTATTACTGTCACACAGCTATGATAAATGTGAGCTGAATGTATACAGTAAGAGGTCATTTGGGGGATTACCCGCTCTTCTTATTTTTGTGGTTCATCATGTCCAGGACTACAATTTTGCTAACATTAATGCAGATTTGTTAGAAAGGAACAAAAGGAGTCGGTCGTTGGAGATTTTAAACAGCAAAGCATATCATCTGATGGTGGCCACAGTCCTCGTGTATATTAGAAATTACATTTCCAATGCAAATTGTAGAGATCTGTTTATTGTCATTACCTTTTGCCATCATTCAGTTGATTTCCATTCCTGTGGGCTCACTTGTAGCGTTGTTAAGAAAATCGTGATTGGATTTTTGCTTTTGTGATTGAGCACTTCAGAGAAAGGAATTCCAGGAATGAGTCACGCAGAAGCGCAAACAATCATTAAGGATATTTATCGACATACCAGATGCACACACACGTCTGTTACGTAGTTTCTGCGTTATACATAAACACACTTGAACTGGCAGTAACAAAGTGCTAGGCAACTGGTGAACACCACCGTCATCGACGGAGCTCATGGATATACACAAAGCATTAATCTTTTAAAAGTTTGAACGAATCACAAACTTTGCAAGCTGCTTTGTTTCCATATTAGCTGACTTGAACTATGGTTCAACGCTGCAAGTTTACATATTGATGATGTTTTGGTCTATATCTTTTGTTCAGGTTGCAGAGCTCATCCAGTTCCTGATAGAAAACACTCCAGCCGTATTTGGAGATGATCTGGAGAGTCTGTTCACCAGCCGGATAATTTCAGAGCAGGAAACCCGTGACTCAGCAGGTAATCGCGTGTTATGCACTTTGGCCCTAGTTATACGGACACATGGAAGACTTTTGAGATAGTTTTCAGACAGTAATTAGCCTTTTTGACAGTGCCGTTTCACGGTACACCTACAAACATTGGTCTCATCGATTATTCATACGCCGTGATGCCTAGCAGTAAAAGTGAATTGAGGAAGAAAAACTATTAAGACCCTGCGAACATTTTGTAGAACAGACTGAGGGAGCACTTTTAGTTTGATTTTTATTTACATGTTGATACATCTAGGTTTAGAATACATACTGCAAATTCATTCTACTTTTAACAAAAGGGAGTATCAAACATGACGCAGTGTGCTAAAAAGTGTGCACATGACGCAGTGTGCTAAAAACATGCATCTTAAACAATAGTCTATTGTTGTGACCTGCTGGTCTTTGCTGGTTTATTTGGTTTAATTTATTCTTTAAACTGTATTCGAATTGATCTGCATGTCAGCAAATTTTCTCGATTACATCTGTTTTTCTTTCTCTTGAGAACTGAGATCTTCTGCGATAAGAGAAATCATGTAGCTGGGCCTCTGAATAAATCAAAACAATACCTCCGAGTATTCTCTGTTGTCTTTCTGCCTCAGTAAAGGTTTTTAGTGGGTTTCTGACCTGTGCTTTCAGACACTAAAGGAGTTTCCAAGGCTTCTCTTATAGCCATTTTGAAATTGGTCTTGGCAGGTGGTCACCCTCCCTATTAAAGACAAATGTTTGTTTCTCCTGAGGAATAGGTTTTCATCGTTTTTCTTTCAATCCCGGCCAACCAATCACTGTTGCTTAGAGTTACTCCTAAAGCATTCCCAAGGTGAAGAAATTTGTCTCTTGCCATTCATTTTGATTTTTTTTTGCCTAGGCTTTCAATTTGAGTGCCAACTGTCTGACACTCCCGTTACTCAAGGGTGGTTTCCATCAAATCTCTGTGCCATAGAAACACGATTCACGCACTCAGAGTTTTACCTTTATGGCTGATTCTTCCATCTGTTGTCCAGTGGGATCTTATTCACTCAGATGTACTGCAGGCGTGACGCATGACTTGGAGAATGAAGCATGCTGGTCTATATGCAGCATGATTTGTTTTAATTAGAAGTAGTGCGGCCGATCAATTATATAAAAAATAACTAATTAATCACACTTTTTTGTAATACATTTTTTGTTTTTTTTCTCTTCATTTTAACATTAATTATAGCCATTCAACATTGAAGTATAATTGAACAATGTATACTATCAATTTTAATATTTATTGGGCTTCAAAAAACTTTAATTATTAAAAGCCTTTGCATGAATTAGGGTGTTATCATTAAATGTAACGGTTTACAATGGATGAAATCTTTTAAAAGCTACTGTAAGCTAGCACGTTAAAAGAATCGCACGCATAAATGCCTTATCTTTGACAGTCAATGAGAGCATTTACATGCACAGTGTTTCACTAATTATCCTTAATAAGTCGTCATTATTTGTAATCATGTAAATGCTTTAACCTGTCAGAAGCTGCAAGTCTTTTGCACAACGTTGACACATGTTTGCACAACGCATGTTTTGAAAGTTCTCCAGTTTGATAACATTAATGTTAGTTGCATTTTAGGAGACAGAATATTTAATTTCTCTCAGTTATTGGTTGGCAGAAAAAATTTCGCTTTTGCATCTTGTTGGCGCACTGAATATGCATCAACATTCCTACCTCATTGTCTGTCCCTTTAAAAAAAGGTCTTTGCCTTTTCTATATTTCTGCGACAGAAGGTGTCGTTGCGAATCGGCCTTCCATCGCAGAAAGAAATCTCAGAGACAAGGGTTCCAGGTGCCAAGAGTTTAAACTTTATTTGCCCGGGCAAGCAAAGTGGGATATTCAGAGTTCATCTGAAGGGATCCAACGAATACATATCTGACTCCATCTTTTATACATTGTTTTCAAGTTGTTATCACAGTTTAAACCAATCATGTGTGCATGACATCGTCTTCTTCCAATCAGTTTTCATATGACATCACTTTTTCATTAGCCCGTCCCTCTGCGCTCATAGTTCCGGCCTACCATATTAAGATTTAATGGTTGCGTGCGCCCCTCAAAAACAGGTGCCTCTTTATCTTGACACTTTCCTGGGGGTTTCGGACGATACATGATTTAACCATGTTTCTATCCAAGATGAGCTCATGGTTTAGCGATGATGAGCTACCCAGTGTCCTTGGTTGTATGTGATTTAATTAGACTTCCCTACAAAAGTGTGTGGGGTGTACGTCTTAGTTCTAAAAGATATTTGGTGTGTGTGCAGATGTTCAAGTTCTCAGACTCATAACATTAACTTTGTTAAAATGAGCTCACTGTTTAGAGATACCAGCGTCCTTGACTCTATGCAACAACCCAAACTTCCTTATTAAAAATGATGTGTGGTGTCCGTGCAGCTAAGATAAGATGCTTGTTGTTCATGCAGGTGTTCATGAGCTCATACTTATACACGAGGCCCAATATTGTTTCATAAGAATACATGAAACCTATTACTAACTAAATGTATTATTTTATATAAGAAAACTCAACACTATAATAGAAAAACCACCATAAAGGCAGAAAGTAATAAATGTCAGACAGAATTGACGCAGGTTGAAGTGTTTTATACGTTTTAATCATGAACAGTACATGGATGTAAAGGAGGTTTTTAGGATGTTTCAATGTGAAAGGATAGCACTTGGAAAATGCTTGAAAACGCTAGTGTGGATGAAGAGTGTTTTTAAAAATCATGGTCTTAAATGGAAAATCGTGAAACATTTTAAAATGGACGTTAATTATTTTTGAAATTTTACTAACAGAAAATGTGATAAAGAGCGCTCTGTGAAGCCACTATCAGCTTTCTTTCAATTCAGTGAAAGTGAATTAATATGAAGGTGCATGTATAAGTGACGGCTTTTTCTTTTGTTGTAGATGGTCCATATCTTCAACACTCCTCTTCAGAAGACACAGATCAGGACTTCATCGTATCTTCTCCTCTCTCTCCCGAAGTCCACCCACTTTTCCTCCCTCTGGCCGCACTTTCTTTCAAAGAGAAGAGGAGAATGCAGCCCTTTCATGTTGATGCGCCAGCATCGCAGGGAACGTACAGCTGTGGAACACTGGATTCAATTTCATCACAATCTAGTGCTTCTATGTACACTCTGGGGATCGGTAAACTTAGCCAGACGCGTGATCGATGCCTCTCTGAGCCTGTGATGTATTTTGCAACACCCCAATCGCAAATGTTGGTGCACACTCCTGTTATCCGACAATCTAGCTACGACGCAGCTGTGATAGACAACCGAACTGAGCAGTCTCAGACATCTGTAGGATTAAGCCCCGAACAACAGGTGCACAATTCGGCAACGGGCCCAAGGCGACGCCGTTACACTTTCTGGAAGTCGCCACAAATCCCCAGCCGCTTCAAGCATCCCGCACAGAAACTGGCAAGCATGTCAAGCCTGTCGTCTGCTACCACTTCCTCTCTCAGCTCGTTGGATAGCACGCTGTCTCTTAGCTCCGCCGATTTGATCCCAAGCCCACAACATACACAGAGTCAACCTTTTCTGTTTGGCGCCGCTGCAAGATTGCAGCCTGTCACACCAGAGATGTCTAGGAAACGTTGGACAAACGTTTTTACTTACGATGAGGAGGAGAAGGTTGACATGTGGGATCAAGATTTAGAAATGGATAAAAAAGAAAGGAAGTTTGAAGAACCTCCTCATGCTGAGAGAGTCGAGAGCGAGGATTCGATGAAGTCTATTATAATGGAGGTTAAAGCTGTGCAACGACAATGTACGTCAGATCGTCAGTTACTTGCTGAGTATGGAGGGCTTGACACAAACGCTTTAAAGTCCTCCGACGCACACAAGCCTGAACATGACGTGGATTCTCAAGCAGTCTCGCGGGAGCCCTGCTGCACACAGACACTCCCAATGGCAAAGCAGATCGACAATGAGATGCAGGAATCCAAGTTAAAACAAACACCTTTGGGCGCACCGCAAATCATTACCAAAAAAGACAACTCTGAAAGTCAGTTGAGGTGTTTAAATGTACGCTCAGTAATGCATGCCTCTGGTGTGCAAAAAGTGAGCAGAATGAAAATCACTTTCTTTCCTTCTGCTAGAAAAGTGATGCTCAAACATTCGAAGGTCAGAGATCAAACTTCGAAAAGTGTCACTATGGAAACTGAGCAGAATGAGAAGCCGGGGTTCACCGAACAAAAGGAGGCCAAATGGGGGGAATCACTGGAAGTGACCATTCCCCAAACACTGTTTTATGGTCTTGACGTTCCTTTAGTGCTTTGTTCTGAAACGTCACAACAAACGTCAATCCAGGTGAACGCCAGCATGCCTTCTTTTGAAGATGTTGGAGTGAGGGATGCTGGAGTCGATGTTAGCATGATCAGCGGTAATAGTGGTCTTGGCAATGGAGTATGCGGTTTCCCAGACAAGAATACTGTCCGGAACCTTGAATGTGTTACTTGTGACAAAGTTATTAGTTGCGTAAATGCCACTGATGCCCCGCACAACCCTGGTAGCATTATTGAAAATGCCCAACCCGCTGTTAGCATTAGCAGTGGTTCTGGCATCATTCGCAGTATTAGCATCTTTCATGGAAATGCTAATCAGGGCACCTTGCCTCCGAAGCCAGCCAGCAAATCAGCAGGAACTTTCCGCCGCACAATTTGCATCAAGCTTCCGGTAAATGTTCGCAACAGAGGAGCTGTGCAAAACAAACTATAATTTAAGAGAATCATTATAGGTGTGATGTAAAAGGGTCTAAAAAGAGTGGTACAGCTGTGAGAAAGTGTGGAGTGTAAGGGGGTGGGGGGTTGGCGAGCTCCATGCTGGCAATGATGCAATGATGTTAAGCGTATGCGCACAGAGAGCAGAAGCAAAAGTGAGTGAAGCAATACACAGAAAGATTAAGAATTAAAATAAACAGGAAGCAAGAAAGATTGATGAGAATCTTAGCCTAAGTTCTAGAACAATACAGTTAACTTTTTCTTTATCTTACTGACTATGATCTAATTTTCTCACTCTGGTTTTAATCTCACTGAGGTATAGTTTTCTGAGCACTTCAAGGTAAATCTTTACACAACAAAACTATCCAACATGTTAAGTTTTGAGCATTATATCAAAAAAAATCTATCGTTTTTGATGAAGGTGTCTCATCGATATATTTATCGTTTTATTGCCTAAATTATTGAATCAAATTTTATTTTATTATTCTACCAGCCTAAAGGAGTGTGTACAACCCGTTCTGTTGTCTAACGTCAGCCAATTGTAATTTAATGCTTTTTCCTGACACTAAGCTTTTGTTATTGACCAATTTCATATTCTGTTTTGTGGTCTGACAAAAGAAAGTTTTAATCTGTTTTGTTTTCTGTGTTCCTTTGCCTGAGTTCATCATTAGTTATTTAGTCTTTCACCTGTTTCTGTTCTCACTGATAATGCTTGTTTTATTCTGTCTGTGGATTTATTAAAAGATATTGAATAGACTCGTTGTGCGATTATTGCCACATATCCTTGACGTGACAAAAGGCAATCTGGGTTTTCTTGCATCAACAAGCATAAGACATACATTAATGAATATTTATTGAAAAAAAGACAATATTTTAAAATTTTTGTTTTGCTGTAATCTTTTACAGCAGAACATATTCTGATTAAGGAACAAAACCAGCGAACTACATAAATCACAACACGTGTAAATGAACAACTTTAACACTGCAACTGGGAAATCCACAGAACTAAACAAAACTGATTTCTCACACACAACATGTGGACATACACTCACTACGAACATTTCCACATAACATAAGATCAGACAGCAACATACACTGTTGAGATTTCATCCGTCACAAATAGTATAAATACATTTAGTTGTCTAATGGCTGAATTGAAATAATAGTTCTTATTTTGCAGTAGTTGAAATCAAAATGCATTACCAGGTAGGTGCATAGCAACAGACGTCAGCTCAGTGTGACGAATAATAATATCTGACGTCACAATAAGCAGTGGTGACAAAATATGACACATTTTTACACTGAATGCTTAACAGGACACTATATGTACTCTCTGTTGGCTATTGTGTTTTATCAGTTCTTGTTGTAAAGTTCCCTGGATGTTTTTATAGTCATCGTGTTCAGTGGATGTTTTTCTCGTTTTACTGCATTCTTTTGATGTTTTTTGCCAGTGTGTGTATTTTGTTCAGTGAATCACTTGATCCAGTTCTCAGTTTTGGTTATTAAACTCTTTTGCTTTCACTCACCACCTGTGGCATTGTCCTTCATCCGTGAACTGTTACAGTTTTGTGCTAGTTATTAAATTGTCACATTAAAGCTCAATAATTGAAATGGGACTGTAAACAATTAACAAGCTCATCTACTCTCTCAGATTCACCGTTGTATTCATTGCACATTCACATAAGAAATGCCTGCACAGTTGCCTGCACAGAAATGTTTTTGCACATTTAGTGAACAGGGAAGAAAGAGTCTGGTACAACAATGACGACATAAAGGCTCTGTAGGCTGTATGCGGCATCGGTTATTTGACTGCTTCATGTCCTATTTTGCACACATGCTCTCTGCATGAGCAATATGTGGGAGTTCTTTTCATTCATCATTGACAGTTTTTTTTAGTGTGAATAACTTGAATAAATTACCTGAATCTCTGCAACATAATCCATAGTCGTGACTTGAACAGGTGTTGCATTACAAAAGTAATTCTCTGTCACTTATCTTTAATTTAAAATGTTTCATTTGTATCATTTCTTGGAAAAGCTCCTTTCTAAAATGTCCAGAAAAGGGCTTTATATTTTAAATGAGCACATGTTACGGAACCAAATAATCAATGGCATTAAACTGTTTCTTTGTATATGTACAACACAGTCAGATGTGGTAACATCGACAGTGTGTTTATAGTTCAGAAAGAGAGAGAGGAAGGGAGTCTCTTACAGGACTCAAAAATGAATCTATGACAGCAGCATTTCTCTTCATTTTACACTATTAATATTTTAACTTACTTTTACCTTTATGTAAATAAAAAAGATATTAAACACTTTTTAATACAGTATTTCCTGAGAATTACTCATACAATGAGGTATTTGATGAGGTATCGATAAAGTTGTAAACAAACAAAAATCATACAGTAAATGAGCGTAAAAATAATACTCCTTGATTATGATATCAGTGCAAAAATAGCTGTCAGATGTAAATATCATCACATAACAGCCCTAACAAGAAAAGTGAATTGATGTCAAGTAACAGTTACACAATAAAGCTTCTTGTTTCTATGTCTAGTATAATACAGTACTTCAAAAAAGCCACTTCAAACCCTTCTGCAAACATTAAGACATGCTTTTCAACCAGTCAATCATTTTTTTCTCTTGAAACTACTCTTTAACATCCTTTTTCTTTAGTGTTGTCTTACCGCATGGCAAAATAATGTTCTTTTTAATGAAATATGTAAAGGACTAAATGTGAGCCTTGGGTGAGATAAAAATACTTGAATCAAATAGGATGAGATGAGAGAACATCGGAGGTTTGGGGTTTGAGTGTGTTTAAAAGAAAAACATCAGATGTCTAAAAGAAAATAGATTGTAGGATGTACCGTCCTCCTTAGGATGGCTGGATAGCGTTGACCTTGGCCAAGCGTCCGATTAAAGGCAGAGCTCTGAGTTCTGCACGAAAGCTCTGATTGAGCCAGCAGTATATGAAGGGGTTATAGCAGGTCGAGCTCATGGCCAGCCAGTGGAAGGTGAAGTACAGGCCATTATTTGACTGGATCACCTTACTGGACAGAAGCACCACGTAACAATTTAGAGGGAACCAGCAGACAGCAAACATGGCCACCACTACGATCAGCATCTTCAGTGTTGTCTTCTTCCTCCGGCGATGGGCAGCCGATTGGGCCAACGTGATATCGCCAACGGCGTTCTGGAACCAAACCTTTTTGGCCACCACAAGGTACGCAATGGAGATGATCGCTAGTGGCAGGACGTAGAGAAGGACAAATGTGGTGAGATCCAGATACTTCCAGAAGAGATCAGACGGGTGTGGGAAGCTGGGCAGACATACCATCCGTACCCTGTTATTGCTGAGAAAGATGAAAAGAAATATATTTTACTGTGACATTAGTTGAGGAACATATTCATTATTTTATGTAATGTTGTGTGCTCTAAAAGAACCATGCTGCTAGTCAAATTTGGCGAAATGTCACTTACAATGCTTTTAACTAGAACGTATAATGAAAAGAGGGCAGAATGAGTACAACAGGAGGCTTCATTAAGTCTTATCTCTCTTATGCGGTTAACTTTGTTTCTCTGTTCAGGCACAAATGCTTCAAATGAAGGATGGATACATACATAAATTCAAAGCGCAGGAGTTTCTGGTAGATTGCATGAGGTAGAGAGAAGCAAGACCCCATCACCCAGATAACACCGATCCAGGCCACTCCCTTAACCCGAGACATCCTCTGTTTCATTGGATGCATCACCACCTGATGGACAGCAGTGTGGTCAGACTGAAGCACATGAAGGTAAAACGTGTTTGTGTCTGCATGCTTTGACTATGCTTGTATGTGATGTAAACGAAGACATCTGAAGCAGTTTAGCTAAAATGTGTTTACGGATGGGTGTGTATGAGTATGCATGTCAAGTATGTGTATTTACCTGATGTCTATCAATAGCGATGGCAACCAGTGTGAGGACAGAGACATGAACGGAGCAATACTGTGCAAAGCGGCTCACATGGCACATTACCTTCCCAAACACCCATGTACTGTAAACAAACCGCACCTGACGAAACAAACAGATGAATTTATAAAACATACTATTAGGATAAAAAATAAACAAAAAAGAACCAATGCGTTACATTTAAGGGATATTTCACCCCAAAAATGTAAATTCTGTCATCATTTACTGCACCCTCTTGTCATTTCTGACTTTTTTCTTGCCTAAAACACAAAAGAAGATATTTTGAAGAATGTTGGTAACTGAGCAGTGGCGGCACCCATTCACTTCTATTGTATGGACACAAAACCAATGTTTATAACAGGCTTTAAATAGATTTGTTGTGTTCTGCAGATGAAAGGAAGTCATACAGGTTTGAAATTACAAGAGGGTGAGTGAATGATGACAGATTTTTTTATTTTTGGGTGAACTACTGTATCACATTAATGCCATAATCTCTTATTCATTTAATGGAGACATTCTACAGGAAAACTGACATGGCTGAGACATTTCTATCATTTGCTGGATTAAAACAATAATAAGATGTTTTCAAACAGCATAATTTTTGAATTGCATAAAAACATTAGTATGGTATGAGAAAAACAAGTTATTAAATGGGAAGTTTGGTATTATTCAAAGAAAATAATAAGTGTTCAGAATCTCTCTGACAGTTTTGATGATTTACGTTTTGACAGTGGTAGTAAATCAAGTAAGTCACCACTGTACAACAAGTCTGGTTGTATTGTAAATTAAGAGATAGGAAATAATATTTAGGAATCATTTATTTTTATACATGAAAATGTCTTGCATGTTAACTATTCTGATTTCGCATGACAATTTCCGTTGCTATATTTGCCATTTATGTAACACCCCAAGAAACAACAAATCACTTAATGTGACCATTAAGAGTTACATCTTGTGTTCTAAGTACATCCACTCCCCTCCACCTCACATAATATTTTTTCATTGACGAAAGTCCTTAGAGCGACTGAGATTTTTCAATTTAACAATGTGCTATTAAAAAATCAACATAAAAAAGGAGCCGTTTGGGAGGTAAATAAAAAAAATCTAAATATCTAAAAGCAGTGACAGCATGTAATAGAGTAAGTGCAAAACTGTATTATTAACACAAAAACGACGATAATCTACGATTCACTTCCTCTTAAATCAGAAAATAATATTTCCAAAAGTAACTTACCAGAGTAAAAGGCGTGTTGAGGAGAGTTATAAGAATGTCAGCAATGGCCAAATTCATAATAAACAAACTCGTCACCGAGTGCATCCGTTTGTTCTTAACGACAACATGACAAACGATCACATTTCCGAAGAGGGAGACGATGATGATAACCGAGTACGCGAGGATGAGAAGCGCTCTGATGGTCGGTCTGTGAGCTTCAGACTCAGAGCTCGCTGCTCTGTCATATATCGCGTCCACCAGCGAGAAATTAAAAAACGTTGAGAAATTCTGCAATATGTAAAACTGCGAGAAAAAATCTACGGAGGTGTTTCTGAAAGTCATCTTAACGAGATTCCTTCAAAGCAGGTGCCTCAAAGAATAGGTAGCTACTCACTCATCCACTGCTGGACACAGAAGTGATACAGATTGGCCGATGATGGATGGTTACGGGTGAGTCTCGACCCTTGGCACCACCGTAATCGCCTCATTCCGCGGAGTTTTACTACTACGAGTGCGGGCACACGTGCATGGTGTCGTCTTAACAACATTTAAAGCACCCAATTGGAATCAGTCTATCTTCTGGATAGAAGTCTCAGAAATGATGTTCTGGTAGCATGTGACAGATTGGCTGTGAAAAGAAAGCAGGTGGTGGCTGTTTATGTGATGTATGCTGTGAATATCACACAGTCTGCTCGTAATGATCTTATTTTTGCAGGCCCCTAAGCTGTATTCGAGCAGCTCTTTTAACTTCAAACCAACTGTTAAGAACTTAAAAGTTGTAAAAGTTGTAATTTCCATGTGGTGCAGATTCGTTTTTATTTTCAAACGTGCCTTTAAGAAATAGCAGCAGCGATCTTTAGAAAAGACATTACAGCCTCAAAAATATCTGAACAGCTGGATAACTGAAAGTTAAATAATGTATCTTTCAATTTACACTCCATGGACCTTTTCACCTTTGCATCCATCAATGACATACATAACCTAATGAAACATTTTTCTACCACTTTTTCTTATTTTAAGAACCCATTTATTTGACTGTTTTAGTAAAATGAGAGCGTCTGAGCCATTTTTGGGCAGTTTCTGGCTGCAGACAATGGCGTGAAAGCAAACACCCTCAGTACTTAATTCTGTATATGGAAGACATAAAGCTTTACTTCCAGTTATAGACGGAAAATGTTTTCTTCAAGCAATGAAATTAAAATATTGAAAGGACAATAAAATCACATATTTATCAACGCATATTCACAAAGATTTTCTTCAGTGTTATTTTTATTTATTTAAATATGACTCAACTAATTTCTGCTCTCTTCCTCCAATATATCTGAATATCCATGTAAATGTTTTTTTTTATCATGAACAAATACCTGATATATTTTGGCATATTGCTCATTCATCCCCTGTAAAAATGATGTATTCTTTACTGTCGGGATTCAGTGATTTATTACTTATGTTTTGATTTCAGTGACAGGATGACAAGTTTTTTCTTTCAAAGCATCTCAAACTACAATTGACCTTTTGTTATGTCTATATAAAGATGTATTGTTTTTTGTTTCTTTTTCTGTCACACAAATAAATAATCATCTTGAATTACAGACTTTTCTGTATGAACTATTTGATTAGCGGCAGGCAGAGTAGCACAATGAGATTACATAAAACATCAATATTATTTAACAGGCCAGGTGCATACATCCAATGAAACTGTCTACAGAAAGAACAGTATTCAATTTTTGTTCAAATTTATTCTCATGGTACCTCATACTGTGTGATACCTGCTGTATTTTGCTTATGGTTGTTGACGTTTAGACTAAAACTAGATTGCAAGAATATTTACCCTCACCTGACAGACCAAGTCAAGGGAAGTAAAGGAAATCCATTTTTTCACACTTTTATACTGCACTATAGCAAACAATCATAATCATTCCTTGCATCGCTGTCAATAACACCCCTTCCTTTCCCACCATTTGTTGGCTGTCAGCTTTGTATGACAGTACAGCAGTGCTGTGTTGACACATTGAGACACAGTGCTGTAAAGTTGTCTTTTCTGATATTTGTGTTTCCTCATGTTTACATCTTTCTTGCTCATTGCTCAACAATATAGTCACAAAGGATCAGAAACTTCCACAGCCATGCAAACAGAGAACAGTAGCCTACTTCATAAGACCTACGTAGTTGAATAAGACGCATATATGGCAAGCCGAATTAGCTTAAATTGTCCCCAGCGTTACTCTTCGTAATTGCATTTTTTTCTAGCAAGAATCAAATTAGAGAGCTCTATAAACGGTTAATTATTACTAGTAAGTATGAAATTAGATAGCTTTGTAATTCAATTCTTAAAAGTTAAAATGTTATTCCAGAGCTTTCTAATTCATTAAGCGAGGTCTCTATTCAAAATTGTTACTAGTAAAAATGTAATTATATAGCTCTCTAATTTAATTCTTACTAGTAAAAATGCAATTGCGAAGAGTAATTTTGGGGACAATTTAAGCCAATTCGGCATGCCATACGCACACACGTTAATTACCTATCCGCATTGCGGATGAAGTTCAAGAGACCGATATTATGTAGAGAAGTATGTTTTAAAACTTAGAACATGTCGAATCAAAGAATTTATCCAACAGATCTTCTCAAAGTAACTCTTCTAAAGACCCACAAGCTCAACACACAATAACATAGAGCTGGATGTAATTCTGCACTAAAAAAGCGAAAGTGAAAGTATGCTTCTAAGAGATCACGTCAGCACGACTTGTGTTTACAGCTCATATCGGCGTGTGGTGCACACATCAAGCCTCCACATTTAGAAACAGTTTATTTGTTCTTTGATCAAAGTGAAAAATTTAAACATTTAATACACTCTCTATTTTTTTTTTTCGGCTGAAGCAGTTGATTAGTTAAGGTAAGTGAATTTCATGCAAATTGGAAAACAGTAGTCGACAGATAAATATGTGTGCTGAGTGCAGGATGGAGTCAAACGACTTAAGCCGGAATGGCATTGTATTGTTTTTGCAAAGAATTTGCTTGATACTCGTTGATTTCGGTGACGTGACGTCATGAATGCCACTAGCAATCCAGGTTTTGATGCCTTCTTGGGTTGAGAAACTGTTTTTGTAATGTACGAATATTTTGTGAAAAATACAATTACAATTAAAAGCAATTAAAACCAGCATCCTTTTAATGAAATGTAATAACTAACAGGAAAGTGATAGCCCAAGTAAATAATAACATCTATACAATTAAAATAGAACATTAATCACCTTGAGCGTACATTTTTGATAGTTCAAGAAATAACAGCTGAGGAAATTTATTTTGTGTGTGTTGCTGGTAGGGAACAAATTAAGAGGCTTGGCTCCATCTGGTGGTTATTTTGGTAATAACTGTGGTGGCCTCTCTTGACAAATTGTAGTACAGAACATTTTTGATGTTTCTAACATTATAAAAAGCTTTGAAAAAAGAAGCTGAATTTTATTTCAAATATGCCCTATTGTAATGATGACAGTTACCTCGAGATTACAAAATATCTAACGTCAAATCGTCAAGTACATCTTATTTTATAATTTGACTGGGAACCAAATTTTAATGAATGAATGAAGTGAATGAAAATGTAATGAAAATCTTATTAAATTGCACTGAAATAAAGAAGTTCAAATAAGGATTGTGTCTCTGCTATAACAGAAATAGTGTGTGTTGTTAGAAGTGTAATAGGTTGATGCGTCATTATGTTCTCTCAATGTGTTCTCTTTCTGTTAATGGTAGGAACATGGAAGATGAACCGAGTAAGTTCTGTTAATAATGATTTGATTTTGCTTTACACTTCAGAATAGCATTATGTGTACATATTTAGAGTAAACCACTAACATTTTAGCTCTATTGCTTGAAATGTTATCAGTATTATTCTACTGTGATGCTTCTATTAAATCTAATTTGTGGGTATAAGTTTGGTCAGTGTTGTCACACTTGGTTTAACCGGTTCAATGGAAATAAGTCAACATTCCAAATCTAATGTTATATTATAATGTTTAATTTGATGTTTTTTTGTTTTACTTTAATTCATTTCCAGAGGGACTCAAATTGTTCCCAATTTTGGCTGGAAAAACTAACGACTTACACAAGGGATTTATTGACACTCTGATAAACCAAATCCAAGATCTGAAGAAAGGTCACACAGTGGATGAGAGTGAAATTGTTTTGGTTTTCTGTCCTATTGTTTCTCGAGCTGGAACTGATATTGAGGCAGCAATGGAAAAAATCTCTACAGGTTGTCACAAATCATATTATTTCCAAAAATGTAAAAAAAGGAATACTCTTAAACAAGGTGACACATTTCTAAAGGATAATATTTGAATTTCTTTGAACAGTCTCTAAGATGGTGGTGCTAGTGGTGCTACATCACACGTTTGACCCAGAGAAAACTGTACCAGACAGCAGCAGATGTGTCAACAGGACTGATATGCTGACAGTGGACTGTCTGTTCTATGAAGACACAGGATTACTAAAGTGTCAGAAAAATGATGATGAAATCAACAAAGTTGTGAACTGGTTAATTCAGCAGGTATTTAACAAGCCGTATATCATGACAACTGCCTAAAATGTACAATTTTAAGAAAGTTACTGTTTACCGTTTACAGTGTACGTTGCCATTATTTTGCAGGGGGAGATGAAAGGTATCAAAATATGTCGGCAAGGTAGGTTAAAGTCACTTTTGTTGTAAATTACAACTCTGAAAAATACATTTGTGTTCTTGTGATATTACATTTTGAGCAGTTACACACTTAACTTTTAAACTTTTTTATTTGCAACAGACCAATCATCATCTTTCTGGTCAAGGTTGTCTGGTCATTATATGGTGAGAAAAAACACTGTTTTTAAAGGTTTAAATTTGAAAAGGCAAAATCTGTTTTACAAAACATAATCCTAAGTGAGCTGTGTAACAGTTGTAAAGAATTCAAAAACAATAGATGGATTGTTTGAGGGTACATTTATATGACACCAGTTTAAACAAAAAAGCACTTTTGCACTTTGGCTGTTTATTTACATGACCATGGTGTCTCAGGCTTGTGAAAATGGTGATTTCATGCCCATGTGTATTATATGTTCAGTCTATAAGTATGTACGAGTATAACCAAACAATAATGGCAAACTACAGGACTGTGTTTGTACTACTCAACTTAAAGTGTAGATTTACTGCATCACTATGTCTAATGCAGACAAAGACCATCTTACTGTTCTTTTAAGTGAACCTGGGTATGCAAGTGCGCTCCTATAGCCTTCTGTAGTGCTTCATTAGAGAGTCACATCGCCAACTACTGGCCTGCATTCTTCATACTTAGTTCTTAGATGTTTTTGTGAAGACGGATCATTTTGACAATGTTGTTGAATGGATGTGTAACGTTAAGTAAAACCTGTACATTTTTGCTGTATGTGACCATGGACGACAAAACCAGTCTAAAGGGTAAATTTTCGAAATTTAAATTTTTACATCATCTGAAAGCTGAAGAAATAAGCTTTCTATTGATATGACGTTTGACGTTGTTTACAAAGCTGTAATCTGAGGGTGCAAAAAATCTAACTATTTTGAAATTCGCCTTTGAAGTTGTTAATCAGGGGCACGGTAGCAGGCCATCCACTCACAAAAATAAAGTTTTTATACATTTCTGGGAGGGAATTTATAAAATATCTTCATGGAACATGATCTTTACTTAATATCCTAATGATTTTTGGCATAAAAAATATGTATATTTTACCCATACCCGGAATTTTTCGTGATTATTAAAAATGTTCCTGTCCTACTTAAGACTGGTTCCCTTTCTGTCGGTCTCTGTCGGTTTTGTTGTCCAGGGTCTCATATTTTTTTTAGTGTAAACGTTTCATTATGTTCGTAACTTTTTAAATATTAAAACTGAAGTACATCTTCTTTGCTTAAATACCTTTTTGCTTTCTTAGGTAAAGATGCAGAGACAAACAAAGTGAAGTATTCATGCGTATGTTGAAATATTGTTTTTGACAATATTGTGCTATTAAACATTGCTCTTTTTATTCGAGTGTCCAGCCAGACACTCCAACTAAATTAAGAAAGCAACTCATTACAGCCTATAGTTACCTTTTAAAGGGAAAGTTCAAGAAAAATAAAATAAATCTGTCATGAATAACTCTCTAGTTGTTCTAAACCTGTATACATTTCTTTGTTTGGTTGAACAAAGAGAAAGATATTTGGACGAATGCTTTTAACCAAACAGTTCTTGGACCCCATTGAATAGTAGGAAAAATTACAATGGTACTCAAAAGTGCCCCAGAAATGTTTGCTGTCCTACTTTCTTAAAAATATCTTCTTTTGTGTTCAGCAAAACACAACGAAATATAAAGTATTTTTTCTAATGTGGTAGTCGATGGGGTCCAGGACAATAAGCAGTTTTTTTTGGTGAACTATCCCATCAAGTGTAAGCAGCAACCTGAACAGCTTTCCATTATGCAGATTGAAGAAGTTGCCTTTGCTCTTACGCATTTGCCGGCTAGTTTGGATCTTTTGGCTGCTTATGGCAGATACTGTCTTTCTGTTGTTTCTTCATTTATTTGGAGATTAAATGTTAAATTATTATAATCTAAGAGTGTTTTTTTTAAACATTAATGTTATGTGCCATTAATTGAGGAAAAAAGTGTGATTAATTAATAAATATTTTTATTGATTCACAACACTCATATACTTCTCAAAACTGTTAGACCTGATGTTGTTTGTACTTTGAAATTTTTTATATTTCGGGTTTTGCATCCTAAAAATAAAAATCTTGGTTGGTTTAACTTGTTAACTTGAACTTGATATATGTTACAGCGTGGTTCACAGGGCCTTCAGCAAGGCATGTCCTCACTCTTCAGTCCTTTCAAAACTGTAAGACCTTCATTTATCTTCATTAAATATTTATATGCTGTGTTTAGGCCTAATATGTTTCTTTGTCATTAACAATACATGTTTTCAAAGTTTTGGACAAGTAATACAAGCTTACAGGAGTTAATTGTATTTTTATTATTCTTTTTATGAAATTTTTAATGAAATCACATCTTAAAGTTTTTAGAGAAGATGTTTTTCAATTAATGTTACCGATATATGCAATATATTTCATCGTTATATCTATAACACAATAAAGTCAGTGCACAGGAATTTCACATTGATTCTAATAGAGATAAACTCTCAAATACTTTACAGCAGAATGGAGAAAATTCTCCAGAGCTGAAAAAAGAGAATCAAGAATCAAAGGACAGCAGTGAATGAGATGAATACGAGCTGACTGGTGGTAATTGTATTTTTATAATTATTTTATGAAGTCTTTAGAGAAACTGCATCATAGAGTTATGGAAGATATTTTTGAATTAATATTACCCATTTATGTAATATATGTGACCGTATCATCTATAACAAAATGAATTTTCCCCAGATGCAGCAGATTGGATCCAATTCCTAGAGACACAAATATGTCTGATGTGGATGGTGGACCGGTGTCCTGATCACCTGGTTTGCTGTATGTTAAAGAAACAAGTCGCTCAATACATTAACCCTGACATATTTCACTGACATGTTGTTAAATGGTTTGGAATGTTATTAGCTCTTTAAGTGTATACTTGTGCAAATAAGTAATAGCTTCATTAACAATTATTAAACAGGTGAAGTTAATGCCTAAAATATAAACTGAGTGTAATGCATGTAATGACAAATAAAAAGGATTAAGATTAATCAGCTTTGTTGGAGATATGTACTAATGGACACAGTTCATTGACAAAATACAGAAATAACCCCTATAGGAATAAATGTAATGTCTCCAACGTATGTGCTTTGTGTCGTTCCCTTATCTTCAGTGTTATGTATTGATAACTGTATCTGCTACTGTACCTCTTTTAGCTGAAAATTAAGTGGAAACAATACTGATCATTACAAATAAAGGTGTTGTAAAAGTATGTTTTTGCTTAACTAAGTGTTCATCTGTTTTCATTTATGTTTCAGTTATGTACATGTTAGACTGGCACATTGTAAACACAAAGTGGGGACACAAGATTCTTGAAGTATCAGAGGATTTATAATGTAATGGACAAATCTGGTTACAGTGATTTTCCCAAGCAAAATGTGTTCCTCAACATCTTTTGTTAGTGCTGGAATAACAATCCAGTCAAAGAAGATTTCCATAAACCAAACCAATTTACCCGTACAACCAGAAGGAAATAAGAGATTGAAGAGAATCATATATAACTCAACCTGACATTGACTGCTGTACAATCTGATTGATTAATAATACTTTAGAAAATCTGTTCCGGGACTGTAATGTTCATCCAGGAACATGTCATACTTAGTGAAGTCCTGTTTACGGTACAGTACATTTCTCATTTAAAATGTCTTAAAATTTTTCATTGGTTACAAAGCAGCAAGAACAATTTTTTAAACCACGGAAAGAGACATCAGATATTCTGGTTTGTATTAACAAGTTTGTTGTCCGTCGTATACAGGCAGCTGATGTAAAATTTTGTTTGGGTGAAACCTTTGCAGAAAATAATTAGGAAATAAGAAAAGTATGGAGTGTAATGGTGTGGGGGTTGGTGAGGTCCATGCTGGCAATGATAGAATGATGTTAACTGTACAGGGAAGAAAAAAATGAGAGAAGCCATGTAGCCTACACAGAAAGATTAAGAATCAAAATGTGATGAGAATCTAAACCTGAACAAGTTCTAGAACAATAACGTTACCTTTCTCTTTCTGACTCATTTTTCTCACTCTTGAGGTATAGTTTTCTGAGCACTTCAAGGTAAATCTTGTTACACAACAAAACTATCCTACATGTTAAGTTTTAAGCGTTCTAAAAAAAATGTTCTATCGTTATTAATAAAGATTTCTTATCAATATTGTTATCGTTTCATTGCCCAGCCCTAATTTTGCCTAAATTATTGAATCAAATATTATTTTAATATTCTACCAGCCTATAGGAGTGTGTACAAACTGTTCTGTTGTCTAACATTAGCCAATTGTAATGGGCCATATCATGAAATAATAATCTTTGGGTTTTTTCTTTTTATATATCTGATGTGTAATGCATAACAGTTTTTGTTGTAAATGAACTGACAAAGTGTTTTGAATATCCTATTTTTTGACCGGTGGAAAAGCTTGTTCTATATATATTTTTGTGTTTTTTCCTTACATTAAGCTTTCGTCAATGACCACTTTTATATTCTGTTTTGTGGTGTGACAAAAGAAAGGTGTCCGTTTTAATCTGATTTGGTTTTGTATTCTGTGTTCCTTTGCCTGAGTTCATCATTAGTTATTTAGTCTTTCACTTGTTTCTGTTCTCCCTGATTATGCTTGTTTGATTTCGTCTGTGGATTTATTAATAGATGTTGGGTGGACTCCGTCATGCAATTATTGACACATATCCTTTACGTGATAAAAGGCAATCTGGGTTTTCTTGCATCAACAAGCATAAGACATAAATCAATGTATTTTTAATTCTTATTGGAAAAAAGACAAAACACTGAACTATAACCTACTTTACCTGGCTGTTGTTCACTGTTGAATGGTGCTGAGCGTTTGTTTTAGTAAGTTTGTCAATGAAAGCAGTGTGTCTCATGTGTGTCATCACTGTGACACAAAGCCCTTTTTCCTGTTATATGGGTTGTCAGTGTTATTCACTTCCTATTTCAGACATTTTTATGGCAGTGAATTAACATGTGAATTGCAAGGAATATGTTCTTTACTATTTACTTATATATTCATTTGACATACGCATTTATCCAATTCGACTTATAAGTTGGAGAGCACATAAGCATTTTGTCAACACGCTAAACAGTTAGTTTAAAAGGACATGCTACATTGAGGATCAAAGCTGGAGACAGCAATGGAGAGAATGAACAGCAATGTTTTTTTAAGACACAAGACAGTTTGGATAAACTTTGGATAAAAGCGTCTGCCAAATGCCTAAATGTAAATTATACAAAATGAACCAGCACATGACAGCAAACATTAAATAGGGGAACTAATAAAAGATAATTAACAATGGGCAGATGTGGGTAATGAGACACAGGCAGGAAGCTAAACGAGAGAACGAGTGGGGCAGGGGGCCAATTGAAGCCGAGACCGGAGAGAACACATATTATGTCGTGACCGACAATAATATGTTTCTCTTCACACAAAACCTTACATTCTGCCACAAGACCAAGATATGACATGATGAGGCAGAATCATGACACAATGAGAGTGAATCAAATTACATAAAACATCAGTATTATATAACAGGCCAGGTGCATACATCCAATGAAACCATCTATTCAAACGAAAACTATTACTTCTTTTGTAAAAATGTATTTCCATGTTACCTTATACTGTATGATAGCTACTGTATATTGCTTATGATCATAATTATCCGTAGCATCGCTGTC
Source organism: Triplophysa tibetana (assembly GCA_008369825.1). Lineage (NCBI taxonomy): Eukaryota > Metazoa > Chordata > Actinopteri > Cypriniformes > Nemacheilidae > Triplophysa > Triplophysa tibetana. The sequence goes on along the minus strand of CM017901.1, from coordinate 12,401,802 downwards.
AATCACACCCCTTCATCTCAGACCATTTGTTTGCAGTGCTGTGTTGAACATTGAGACACAGTGCTGTACAGTTGCCTTTTCTGATATTTCTGTTGTGTCTCCTCATGTTTACATCATCCTTGCTTATTGCCCAAACCAACAATAAAGTCACAAAGGATCAGACACTTCTACAGCCAAACAGAGAACAGTAGCCTACGACCTACATAGTTGAACAAGCGACCGAGACTTCGTAGAGAGCTTTGTATGTTTTATAACTTAGAACAGGGGTTTTCAACTGATTCTGTGCCAGGGACCACCATTCTGACTACCAAGTAATCGGCGGCCCACTATTGTGTGTGTGTATGTACCAGGGTTGCCAGGTCCAAGAAATATTTCCAGCCCATAACCCCTAAAAACCCGCCCAAAAGGAATGAAAACTAGCCCAATTTTGTCCCTGTGTCGAATCAAAGTTAACAACTCCCTAAAGACGTTTCTATTGCCATATTTTTTTTATCTGAATGGTTTCCTGGGTATTGTATATATCGTTTTGTTCTGTTGAACACAAAATATGTTTTGGGATATTTAGGAAAGCAAACAATTCTGGGTCATGTTTGACAACCATTAATTTTTTTCTGCTATGGTAGTCAATGATGCCAAAGAATTTTCAGCAGCTGACATTCTACCAAATATCTTTGTGTTCAACCGGACAAATAATTGTATACAAGTTTGGAACATCTAGAGTAATTCATAACAGAATTTAAATTTTTGGGTGGAGTGTCCCTTTAAAAATATCCCACATCTGTCACGCATGCAAATGGACGAGAAACATGTTTTCTCTTAGTAAGACATTCAGAAACTTGCTTAAGAAATAAGGATGGTGACATTTATTGCATAATGTATGTGTACAAGCACGTCAATGTTTTAGTCTAGACTGCGTATAGCGCTGCTCAAACGTGATATTTGGCAGCCGGAAGAATCAAGTGTTGTACACTCATGAGTGATTTCTTTCATTGTGCAACGTGACATTCACCTGATGAAACATTGATAAAAACATCATTCGGATGAACTGTGTCTAATACCGCCGCTAATTTCTCCTCTTTCCCAGATAGCAAATTGACTCCGGAACGGATCCGCCCCGGATCTACCACAAGCTCCGGAACGGATGAGCAAAACGGATCCGGAATGGAGTCCACTTGCACAGCGCAGCGGATCCAGAACAGATAAGGATGGCGGATCCGGACCAGATCCCGGGCAGACCCGTTCAGGACCCGTTCATAAAGCAGCTGATCCGCCACGGATCCGTTCAGGACCCGTTTATAATGCAGCTGATCCGCCACGTGTCCGTTCAGGACCCGTTTATAAAGCTGCTGATCCGCCACGGATCCGTTCAGGACCCGTTTATAAAGCTGCTGATCCGCCACGGATCCGCTCAGGACCCGTTTATAAAGCAGCTGATCCGCCACGGATCCGTTCAGGACCCGTTTATAAAGCAGCTGATCCGCCACGGATCCGTTCAGGACCCGTTTATAAAGCTGCTGATCCGCCACGGATCCGTTCAGGACCCGTTTATAAAGCAGCTGATCCGCCACGGATCCGTTCAGGACCCGTTTATAAAGCAGCTGATCCGCCACGGATCCGTTCAGGACCCGTTTATAAAGCAGCTGATCCGCCACGGATCTTCAGATCCCTCATTTAATAATAGTTTTCTGGCCAAAACCAGCTAAAGAAATATTTCAAATCTAGTTGACCAACATTGGATAGAATGGATTTCTCTTTCATTTTTAATATGCCTGCCTTTATTAATATTAATAACGCATGAGGAAATCATTCAAAACGCATAGTAAATTCACCCGTTTAAGCCAGTAACAATTAAACTTTAAAAATAGGTCATTACAGACTGTATTTATGTATACAATTGTATTACAGAAAATGAAATGCAACCATAAATTGTACAAATATTTTTATTTAAGTAAAAAAACATTTTTTTTAATGTAGCTCAAGAATCATTTAATTAAATGTATTTTTTGTGTAAACTGGGTTTTTAAAAGATTGATCAATATAAACTTAAAAAATACTTTTTAAAGTAGTAAACTTGTCTTTATCTTAACTGGTAAACGAACACTGAACACACAAGTTAAAGTTAAACAGTAAAACACTACTGTTGGGTGCTGACATCGGGACGGCACCCCTGTCTGCTGCCAGGTTGAACCACCGTATCACATGTTTTGTGATCTCATCATCAGTGGCGGCACGGGAGACATGGATCTTTCTCACAGCACCTGTAATACACAAGCAGAATTATTATTTTACCAGTTCATGAAATCACATAGGAGCTACCATTTTTTTTAAGAAAACACCACCGTTTTACATATGTCTTACCTCAAGCTAGACAAGTTGATATGTATCTGTCCCATCTCAGTGAGTGCACTTAATCGCTATGAACTGTTTGCTGGCTTCTTAAATCATCCCTGTTTGGATCCTAATGAATGAATGGAACGAATGGTGCTAAGCTAAACGCTAACATAGTGGCACCCTACAGCGATTAAGTGCACCTACTGAAACGGGACAGATATGTATCAACTCTTTTAGGTTGAGTTAAGAGCATAATGGCATATGTAAAAATGGTGTTGTTTTCCTGTAAGGATACACACAACCAATGTTTTTAAAACAAAAGTGTGATATCTGACACTTCTCTTTGTCTACGACAAGTCATTCAGGTACTGGGGTACTCAACAGCGGTTGACAGTCTAAAATAGTCTGAATGTAAACCCTAGGTGTATTTGATTGATTCAGGATAAGACAAAAACAAACTTCGCAAGAAGGATACATGATGTATCGCTAGATACATTTTTAACCAAAAAATGTTTTGTGCTTATTGTTTTAAACCAGGCAAATTTCATTACATTTACTTACACAGGAGGAACTTCCTAGACTCCATCTGATTATAAGATTTTTTCCCATTCATGGCCTTCCAGTTGATCCTCCTCCCAACATCATCACGGAACATGTGGGAAAGAATGTTCCATGTGACACGTTTTGTGTCATGGGCCCCAATAGGAGCCAGGGAGGAAATCTGAAATGTAAAAAAATCCTGTCAATTTCTTATAATTAACACTGGTAAAATAATTTACAAAATAAATGTTGTGTTATAAAAAATATTTAGTCTTAAGACTTCGATGACCAAGTAACCTGTTTCCCTTGTGCTACATATTTAATATTTTGTGTGAATAACCGCAAGATATTGACAGTTTTGGGAAAACTGAAACTAATAATATATCTGCTCAGATTTGCCACAAGTGCTTAATGGGACCATCTGATAGTGGAATCTTAAACCCGGGACATACCAAACCGACTATCGACTGTCAGGCAACGTTGGGCCGTTCTTAAATATGAAGGATGTGTTCTGGACCATTTGCCATCACAGTCCGTTTTAGAATGTATGGAAGAATGTGTGCCGGTGGTAGGCCAAGAGGATTATTGGAAGTGTAGGGCTGAAGTTGAATGACCTGGTGACTGTTACACCAGTTTGCTTTGGGGCACCATTGACTTCCATTGTAGGCAAAAAATACTATGGAAATCAATGGTACCCCAGAACTTTTCACACTCTTCAAAATATATTATTTTGTGTTAAACAGAACAAAGAATTTCATACAGGTTTGTAACAACTTGAGGGTGAGTAAAGGATGACAGAATTTTCATTTTTTGGTGAACTATCCCTTTAAGACAAATGGACGGATCCAATATACTGTACTGTTTCACGTGTGTTCTTTCTGTAATACTTAGTGCAAAGGCAGACATTTTGAGATACATTTGTGTGAATTTGTCCATTAAGGCACAAAAGGAAGATTCGAAAAAACTATATATTATTTGCACACTGTCTGACACATGCTGCACACACAAAACTTCTTCATGCTGAAAGACAAACCTGTATGAGGTATAAAATAATGAACATTAGAAAAGCTTATTTTTCAGGCTAAACTCGACAATGCGCATAAGCAGTCGTAAGTGCGAGTGTATATATAGCTCCTAAGCTTCTATATAGCTTGTTACTTAAACAAGCAGCAATTGGCTCTTTTATGGGACTTGTTCTGCCATATTGTCACAGTTTCTCCCATTCATAGAAATAGTAGTAAATCATCTTTCTATATCTATAGCCTTTGGTTGTCTGCTTATTAAACAACCAGCTTAAGAATGTGCATGTAAACACACCCAGTATTCATTTACATTTACATTTAGTCATTTAGCAGACGCTTTTAACCAAAGCAACTTACAAAGAGTTAGGGAGCAACAAGCGTTATGTCATATTTAACAAAATAGCTGGCTAAATAATGTTTAAAAAAGTATAAAATCTTACTTTACCAGTTTGGTTGGAAAAGATGAATTGAGAAGATGAAGATCTCCAAAACAGACCAGTCGCAATAGAACAAGCTGTAAACTGCAACAGAACACACACACACACACACACACACACACACACACACACACACACACACACACACACACACACACAGTATATTATAGTTGATTTATACTATTAATATGACATGAAATAATTAGTATACCAGAACTAAAGTTTACTAATGCAAGTGGGTTTTTAAATTTTTTTTTTTTATAAAACTATAAAGTAGGTTTTAAACTTTTAATCTTAAATTATTGATATGAATCGAATGAAATTAAATATTATTACATGGGTCATTATCACTATATAAAGTGCCATTTGGTGTCCTCATCAGAAACACTGAGCCATCATGTAATGCAAAATAGTGGCATTTTGAGGTTTTATTATAAATGTACTAATATTTACACACTAACAACTGCAATAAGAAGATTCTTAAAATGTGTTTTATCATTTTATAACAATTTTCTTTGACTCTATGTGTGTGATTTTGGCATGTCTCTCACACGGCTTAGCTACCTTCAGTGAGTTTAAAAAGCGGATACATTGCAAAAAATTAAAATCTTTTTTGAAAGTTCCTATTGTTCTCAGCAATGTATTTAATAAAACAAATCATTTGGATAATCTATATTCTATTTTCATAGTAATAATCAACTTTTGCATGCGTCCCTGTATTTGCCGTCTACCCTGTCATTTTGGGGTAAACGCCCCTTTAAGAAATAGTGTGATGTACTCAGTTACATCCCTTCCCCTCATTCTGCCTTTCCTCAGTGGAGGTCAAAACATTTTCTGCACACACAGTATCTGCAATCTGCACTCATATTTCCTTTTTATAGTTTTCAACATAATGTGTTTGTAGTTAAATGTTGTCAGGCTTCCCATGTCTTGGTGACATTTTAATAAACAGAAACTTTTCATTAATTGAAAATATGCTTTTAAACAGTATACAGTCATCTTTAAGAGTGAATCCCTTTGCTAGCTGCAGCTACACCGTGTGTTCATTAAATGCTTACTTTTGCCACAAATGCACAGCCGGTCATCAAGCCTTCCTTGATATGGTGGACAAGTGCATTAACGTAATGGGCTTGAGCTTTGACCAACATACATTTCTAACAGCCAAAGGTCTACTTAATACAACAAGCATGAAGTTAAATGGAAAATTTAAGATTAATATTTTGAAAACTTTGAAGTCTCAAAGACACTCTATAGTGATAATGACCCACATGTTAAAAGCTGTAGTGTGTACCGTTATTAGTATTTGACAAAATAGCCTCGATTTTGGTCCACATCCGGATATAAAAACAAGGCCACACAGTATCTTCATATAATGAATTCATTATCTGACACAACATTACATGGGGAGGTGTAAAATATATGTCAAAATATGAAAAAAGACTCAAACTATACCAGAAGTTCAGTGGATAAAAACAGGTAACGTTATACATTAAAGTTAGGCCTATCAATTAATCTCGCCTGCTATTATACTGGAAAGGGGTGAAAATACGGTCTCAGGATTGGATTAAAAAATCGATTAAATCACCCCTCCCAGAAAGATAAAGACATTCCGTTTAAAACGCTTTTATTCAAAAGGTTATTTACCAAATCAATCTTACCCAACGTGAATGACAATGCGTTGACACTTGGCTTGCCAAAATCATTTCAGAATTAAAAACATCAAACAGAGCATCAACGGTAATGTTACTGGCTAACGTAACTGTACTAATAAAGCACATTTAACTATTCTTACCGTGTTCCGTCTTCACCGACCAGCCGGCTCCACCGTTTCCACTGTGTGAGGAGATGGTAGTGAGTGCGACAGTTTGAAAAGCGCGCGTTCGGTCAGAGAATTCGCCCAGCGTCCGTCGCGAATCCGCGAGTGACAGTTCGTTGTGCGGAGGCGGGGCATGTTCTGTGCGGATGACTGAATTGATTCTGAGAGAACAGCGGACCAAATGACTTGAAGGCGGATCCGCCCCGGAGTCTTTTGCTATGTGGGTTGGTTGAGCTGAGCTCCCGCGTCCCTCCCTGTACTGTAGCCTGTCTGTCAGACTCGTTCTCCACACTTTTGAGAACTTGCTGGTCCTGGAGTTGCCAGGTATTCATTCGGAGTTTGAATACAAAATAAGAAACTCATCAATTATCATTTATCCATAGAATATAAATAAACATTTTGGCGGCCGCAGTACATTATGAAAGTAGCCAAAAAACTCGCATCCCGCGGCTCCATAATTTTTCCCGCAACTGCATTCTCAAAATAGCCCAATTGTGCGGGAAAACCGCGACCCTGGCCACACTGGTATGTACATATATGACGTTGGGGACGCAAAACACAACGTTAGCAAAGCATAAGATAGACCTGATAGGTGCAAAGCAAGCCTATCCTGTGTCAGTTTGAATCTCAACTCAAACTCAAATTATTTTAAATATTTTCATTAAATTTAGTATTCACACCAATGCGCAAATAATCTGGAAATGTTTGGAAAAATAAATTATGGAAAAAAAGTGATTTTAATAGTGAAATTAGCTAGGCTGGAATGCATGTCACAGACCACATGCAATGCCGCCGCGGACCACCAGGGGGCCGCGGACCACCGGTTGAAAACCCCTGACTTAGAACATGCCAAATAAAGGAATTTATCCAACAGATCTCCACAAAGTAACTCTTCTAAAGACCCACAAGCTCAACCCACACAAATGTAGACCTGGAGGTAATTCTGCACTAAAAAGCAAAAGTGAAAGTATGTTTCTGAGATCACGTCAGCATGACTTGTGTTTACAGCTCATATCGGCGTGTGGTGCACAGATGAAGCCTCTACATTTAGAAACAGTTTATTTGTTCTTTGATCAAAGTGAAAACTTTAAACATTTGAATACACTCTCTGGTGTGGTTTGTCAGCTGGATCAGTTGATTAGTGAAGGTAAGTGAATTTCATGCAAATTGGAAAACACTAGTCGACGGATAAAAATGTCTGCTGAGTGCAGGATGGAGTCAAACGACTTTAGGCGGAATGGCATTGTATTGTTTGTGCGCAGAATTTGCTTGATACTCTTTGATTTCGGTGACGTGACGTCATGAATGCCTCTAGCAATCCAGGTTGTAATGCCTTCTTGGTTTGAGAACCTGTTTTTATAATGTAGGATTATTTTGCGGAAATGTTGTGTTTTTGATTACTTTCGCTCTCTATCTTTCAAATTAAAAGCAATTAAAACCAGCAAGTCGTTAATTTAAATGTAAAAACTAACAGCAAAGTAAAAAATATCATCTATACAAGTAAAATAAACATATTAAAATAGAGCTTTAATCGGCTTGAGCCTACACTTTGATAGGTCAGGACATAACATCAGAGGAAAAATATGTTTTGTGTATGCTGGCAGGGAATAAAATAAGTATTTTGGCACCACCTGGTGGTTATTTTGGGAATAATGGGGAGGCCTTACTTGACAACTTGTACCATAGAGCATTTTTATTTTGTCATAGTTTTTTAACATTATAAAAAGCTTTGTAAACACAAGCTGAATTTTATTTCAAATATGCCCTAATGTAATAATGAAAGTTATCTCGAAATTATAATAAATGTAATGTCAAATCATCAAGTACATCTTGGCTGGCTTAAAAACAACCTAATTGGCAACCTTACTGGGTAAATATTGGACATAACACATGCTGGGTTAAAATGAAATGAGGTGAGGAGTCATTTTGTTCTCTCCATGTGTTCTCTTTCTGTTTAGGGCAGGATAATGGAAAACGAACTGAGTAAGTTCTGTTAATATTGATTTGATTTTGATTTACACTTCAAAATAGCATTATGTGTATATATTTAGAGTAACCAACGAACATTTTAGCTCTATTGCTTGAAATGTTATCATTCTCCTTCTTCTGTGATTCTTCTATTATATCGAAGTCGTTGGTATAAGATTGGTCAGTGATGTAACACTTGGTTAAACTACTTTTATGGCCTTTTGTGCAGTGCTTCAAACTGTGATTACAGTTTTTATAGGGTTATTATTAATATTAAGCACTATTGAGCAATATTAATTTTAAGGACATACCATGTTCCTAACAACTGTTTAATCAGTTTTTATTTATTAAGTTCCAGGACAACTTGAGACCCTAGAGAACATTGTGGTAAGTTCGAAAGATATATGTGACCCTGTCTGGGAAATCCATGATAAAGTTTTTAAATCTAATTATGAGACAACCAAAAAAGTTTAATGTCAAACGTAAATTTCACGAAACAAGGTTTACCAGAGACTGGTCAAGTTGTGAATACAGGCAAAAACTGAAATGATAAACTGGTATACTCAAGTACAACACACAGATCAGGTGCGACTTATAATCCACAGGATCCAAGACATGTGTAAACAGAGTGCAGGTGACATTATATTCAGACTATGAGAAAGGAAAACCGACAAGCTTAAATAGTTTCCGGGTAATCAGGTGCAGGTTGCGAAGAAATCAAAGATGGCTTACGGGTAGTGGTGCATGATGGGAATTGTAGTCTGTTAAAGGTCCGGTGACAGGGATCAGGTAATCCGTGATGTGATCGCTGATATAGAGGGTGTGGCCGGTCGAGGAGCTGCAAACGTTACAACATTAACACTCAGAGTTGTGAAAAGTTTACACAAAAAGCTGACAGTTCGCCGTCACACCGTATGCTCCGTATTCTTGCTTCACACCGTATGCTTATGTCCCTAATAGCTGTAAATGTAATTAGTTCCTGCTTCTCTTCACTAAATATCATAACAACTAGTCCCTATGGCTGGCCCTGGGTCTGTTGTAGAACTGCAAAGTTATTTGATTTGATGCTGGCCTGTTCTTGTCAAACATATCTACTGTAGAAACAAAAGCACAAACTAAATGAGGTAATGTAAAGTCAGAACTGTATATAGGTGCAAAATACTTATATTTGTGGATTCAAAACTGCATTTGTATTACGTTTTTTTTAATAGCTTATATGCAATTTCTGAAACAAACTGCTCCTTTTTTGCACATTTTAAAGAATCAAAAGACATACAACATGCCATACCAGAGTTTCTTTCAAAAGGAAACACATATTCAAAACTATAATAGTGCAGCAAATGAGATCTTTTTGTAGGTCAATCTGGAAGATAGTGCAGTTTTTCCCTTGACAGGAATGGTAATATCATGCTCAAAACAGTTTTTACAAAAGCTTGGGACACATTTTGTCAATTGAGATAGTCTTCACAAATAAACGTTTATGATTTTTGAAGCCTGAATCAGGTTGCCAGAAATTAAAAGCTGTCCTTGAACAAATGACAACACTGTCATGTGCTGTTATCAATGTTTGTAAACATGAAATCAAAGTCACCACCATCAAGCTTCTCTTTTAAAAAAACTATTTTAAAATGAATTGTAATTATTTTCACTGATAAACTCTGTGGATAACTCTTCATCCAGGAATTGTACCCATGTTGCATCTTTTTTGAGCATGATAATGTCTGAAGTCCCATCTAACAACTTGTCAAGACTTTTTTAAGATGAACTGAAGCATGAGTGAAGTGTTATTGATGTGTTTTACGTCGTATGTTGAATAAACATGTATTATTATTATCTTCAGCGGGTAGCCTTTGTTAACCGCATACCTTTCATATTTCAGCCATTTAAAAATCATTTAAAAACCCACTGACTTTGGGATAAAGAAAAAAAAGTAAACTTTCCAAATGAAACGCAAAAACTGTTAGTCTTGAGTTTTTTGTCTAGCGTAGAGAACTTTATTTTGCATTTTTAAGTTGGCATTGTAATTTTAACTGTAAGCAATAAAAACTGTAATAGTAAAACAAGATTAAAATCTTCATTTTTGTTTGTTCAACCTAGGACAAACTCAGAACCATGCACAGAGCACGAAGGTCAGTTTGAAAAGTTGCATTAAATGCTGTTATATATTTTCCTTGTCAAACACCTTTTTTAATGCAAATACTTTGAATTTCACAATACTGTTTGTGTGTCTGCAGAATGAAAGTGAATGCAAGTTGGGGGGTGACTTTAAACTCAGTGCAGGTAAGTCTTTATTGTATGAATGGGCTCATAAAATGAATGTTAGTTTAATTATGTTCAGTAATCTTAACTTGCGGATTAACATGGATCAGGTTGACTCCTCCTCCACAACACTTCTAAATGAATCATAAAGAAATACAAGAATTTCATTAATTTAAATTCTTGTTAACATGCCATGAAAGAAATGGATACTAACCACAACTTCATTTTCACTTAATGTAATATTATGATGTTTCATTTGATCCTTTTTTGTACTTATGACTGTTTTACTTTAATTCATTTTCCAGGGGACTCAAATTGTTCCCATTTTGGCTGCAAAATCAAACAACTCACACAAGGGAGTTGTTGACACTCTGATAAAGCAAATTCAAGATCTGAAGAAGGGTCACAAAGTGGATGAGATTGAAATTGTTTTGGTTTTCTGTCCTATTGTTTCTCGAGCTGGAACTGATATTGAGGCAGCAATAAAAAATCGATTTCTCTACAGGGTGTCACAAATCACATGGTTTTCAAAATGTAAAAAAATGGAATATTGTGAAACAACATGATACATTTCTAAAGGATTTAAACACATTTTTTTAGATTGTTTAATTTCTTTGAACAGCCAAGATGGTGGTGCTAGTGGTGCTACATCACACATTTGACCCAGAGAAAACTGTACCAGACAGCAGCACATGTGTCAACAGGACAGATATAGTGACAGTGGACTGTCTGTTCTATGAAGACACCGGATTACTAAAGTGTCAGAAAAATGATGAAGCAATCAACAAAGCTGTGAACTGGTGAAAACTTAACAAGTATTTAACAAGCCATATACTATGAAAACTGCCTGTAATGTATAATTTTATAGACGCTTAACGGTTTACAAATAGTGAACGTTGCCATTATTTTGCAGGGGGAGAAGAATGGTATCATATTATCTCGACGGCAAGGTAGGTTAAAGTCACTTTTGTTGTAAATTACAACTTCTGCGGAAAAACATTTGTGTTCATGTGATATTACATTATGAGCAGTTACACACTTAACTTTAAAACTGTCTTTATTTGAAACAGACCAATCATTATCTTTCTGGTCAAGGTGTTTTGGTCAATCTAAGGTGAGAAAAAACACTGTTTTTAAAGGTTTAAATTTGAAAAGGCAAAATCTGTTTTACAAAACATAATCCTAAGTGAGCTGTGTAACAGTTGTAAAGAACTCAAAAACGATAGATGGATTGTTTAAGGGTACATTTATATGACACCAGTTTAAACAAAAAAAGCACTTTTGCACTTTGGCTGTTTATTTACATGATCAGGGTGTCTCAGGCCTGTGAAAATGTTGATGTCATGCCCATATGTATTATATTTTCGGTCTATAAGCATGTGCGAGTATAACCAAAAGAATAATGGCAAACTACATGACTGTGTTTGTACTACTCAACCTCAAGTGTAGATTTAATGCATTACTTTGTGTAATGCCGACAAAGGTCATTGTAATACGGTTCAATTAAAGGAAGGAAGGAGCAGGGAACCGGCGAACATTTAAATAAAGTTTAATCAAAACAAACAAACAATAGCACGGCAGTAAAATGCCAGCAGCCACCTCACAGTCGACTGCCGACCCCTAAAGAACATGTATACAAACTTAAAACATTAAAACGGCAGTCCTGATGATTCTTCCTTTTATCCTCCGGAACTCCTCAGTGGGAGATGCGGGACCGGTGGTGCGCGCACAGCCGATTTCCACCATCACTCACCCCATCGCCCCCGCCCCACGGCTCCCGTCACGCCTTCCTCGCCATAGTCATCTAACAATGCTTTTGAGTAAACCTGGGTATGCTTATGCGGTCATATAGCCTATTGTAGTACTTCATTAACAGAGTGACATCTCCAACTTCTGGCCTGCATTCGTTATACTTAGTTCTTAGTTGTTTTTGTGAAATCGGATCATTTTGACAATGTTTTTGAATGTATGTGTAATGTGAATGGGTAAACCGTGTACATTTTTGCTATATTATTTTCGTGTAAACCTACCCTTACGTTTTAAATATTAAAACTGAAGTACATCTTTGCTTTTATACTTTTTTACTATCTGAGGTAAAGATGCGGTGAAAAAAACAAAGTGAATTATTCATTCGTAGGTTAAATTGAATGTAGAGCTTTTGACAATATTGTGCTATTAAACACTGCTCTTTTTATTTGAGTGTTCAGCCAGACACAGCAACTGAATTAAGCAAGCAGCTTATTACAGACTATATTTACCATTTAAAGGGAAAGTTCACAAAAAAATATTTATACACTTTCATAAATTACTCTCTAGTTGTTCCAAACCTGTATAAATGTCTTTGTATAGTTGAACATACAAAGATATTTGGACGAATCCTTGTAACCAAACAGTTCTTGGACCCCATTTAATAGTAGGAACAATTACAATGGTACTCTAAAGTGCCCCAAGAATTTTTGCTGTCGTACATTATTCATAATATCTTCTTTTGTGTTCAGCACCTACTGTGACAGTCAATGGAGTCCAAGAACAATACGCATTTTTGATCTGTGTTCTTAAGAACAAAGAAATTCATACTGATTTTAAACAACTCGAGGATGAGTAAATGATGACAGAAATTACATTTTTGGGTACTATCCCTTTAAGTGTATGCGCCTTCCTAGCTGCCCCTTTGAGCAGTTAGGGAAGACTGAAGAAGTTGCCTTTACTCATTTGCCGGCTACTTTGGATCTTTGCACTTCTAACGCAAGATACATGCATGCCTTTACGTTGTTTCTTCATTAATTTGAAGATGAAATGTTAAATGGTACATTCATTATAATAAAGAAGTTTAACTGTAACATACCTAACAGCCGAATGGAGGAAATTCTCCAGAGTTGAAACAAGAGAATCAAGAATCAAAGAAGAGTCCGCATCACCCATCAGCAGGGAATTCGAGCTCACAGGAGGTTACTGTATTTTTATTATTATTTTATTATTATTATAAGTGATATAGAAGTCATAGAAGATCTTTTTTAATTAACGTTATACATATTTTACCGTTACATCTATAACAAAATATAGACATTTATACAGGTTTGGAACAACTAGAGAGTAATTTATGAAAGTATATAAATATTTTTTTTGTGAACTTTCCCTTTAAAAGGTAAATAGAGTTTTTGTCATTGTTAAGGGATTTTGGAGGAATGGTTAAGCATTAAAATACTGTAAATATTTGTACACAAGCTTATCTGGAATAAGATGTATGATGATTTGGATTAGTTTGCAGAGTTACACATTTTGTCACATTTATTAAAACAAAAATGTATTTTTTCTCAGGGTTAAAAAAAACAGGGATCTTCAAGTGACAGTTATAATTACATTTCTTCAATAAAGCTTTATATGGATTCTGTAATGTATGACTTCCTTTGAAGAAATTAAAGGCAACTCAAATGAATATATTGATTCGAATTTATAATTTTATATGTAATTATTGATTATACAAACTGATTCATAATTTATTTCTGAATTTCCCAGTGTTAAGAATGATTTTTATTTAAACTATTATACCACAAATAATTTCTAACACTGATTAATGCTATGTTGTTCTTAAATATGTTAGACTGAAGTATACTCTAGAGTTCTATTTTTTCTGACAGTTTTTTCCCCAGATATGCAGCAGATGGGATCCAGTTCCTCTAGTCAGTGAACTGTTCAGACATACCGACTAGAGACACAAACATGTCTGATGAGGATGTTCCAGCAGAGACTCCAGATTGGTGGAGTAGACATCAATAAAGAAAATGTAGTTGTTCAGATTTCTTAATACTCTGCTTAGATTTAGTTTTTAAACTAGTCTATTGTTTTGTACCACAAAGCAAATATAAAGTAAGGCAAAAAACACAATTACTGTGTAGCCAGTTATTTCAGTATAAACCCCTTCGATGTAGAAAACCTTTCCATTTTGTACCGGTCTCCTGATCGACCCTTGGCAGGGTCTACTGTTTTAAAGACACAAGCGGCTCCATGTACATTAAACCCATACATATTTCACTGAGATATGGTGAAACGGTTAGGGATATAATTAGCTCTTTGGTGATATATAAAAAAAGTGTGATATATGTTTGCAAATAGTAATTGCCATATTAACAATTATTAAACAGGTGAACGTGTTAATGCAACAAATCAGCTTAGTTAGAGATATGTGTACTGTAAATATAAACACAGCTCAATGACAATGTAAAAAATATATAATCATGAAAATAATTGTCTGCAACGTATGCGCTGTACTCATACGGTGTCGACCACTTATCTATATTATTTATTAATAACTGTAACAGCTACTGTACCTCTTTTTGCTGATAACTAAGTTAAAACAATAAAGATCATTACAAATAAAGGTGTTGTAAAATTATATTTTTGCTTGTCTGAGTTTTAGTATACTGTCATTGATGTGAATTGTAGACAGGTACAAAGTGGGAACACAAGATTCAATAAGTATTAGAGAATTTATAATGTAAAGGAAAAATCTATCAACCTATGATTACAGTGATTTTCCCAAGCAAAATGTGTTCCTGGATTAGCATTGTTTGTTAGTGCTGGTACAGAAGACTTTTCATTTATGAAACAAAAATCCACAATGGGGCAAAACCGGAACTAAGTAACAAAAACAAAACTTCCCACATGGGGGACAAAACAAACTACAGTATATTTCTCAGTTAATATGTCTTTCAAATCTAAAAAGTCTATAAAATGTAAGAAAGAATCTGTCATTCGTTACAAAGCCTCAAGCACAATTGTTAAAGCAGGCAAGAGACAACAGAAATTCTGGTTTGATATTTACAAGTTTGTTGTCAGTCTTATAGACAGCTGATTGTCTGGGTGTAGTTGTTGGACAAAAGTGTTTCTTTAAGACGCTATTTAGTATTTAAAATGTGTGGTTATGAGTGTAAGTACAAGAACATCTGTAATTGAAATAAGGTTTATGTAGAGATATTATTTATTTGTATATATTTGTATATTGTATGTTATTTTCTATACATTTTTTACCCATTGGGTATCAGAAGCTTTAATTTGAAGTTGTCCTGTATTAGCCCTTTCAGAGATCTATTCCGTGTTAAAAAAGAAAGTAAAAGTGAATTCTAGATTATTGGCGTGACAGCAGCAAGCTAACGCTGCTCGGGAAGGATTTTATAAAAACATAGGCTATTTGTATAGGCTATTGTTTTACGATATTTCACTGTTTTATGGGTTTCGAGTCATTTCTTCGGCAGGAGATTTTGTGAAGGACTGGAGAGGTAAGTGTTAGCATCATTGAGATCACAGCAAGCATAGTCGTCATTTCACGTTCTCGGTTACGCGATACAGTACCCCCTTCTAGACAAAACAACCTTGAATTTGGTTACATGTCGTTAATAAAATAACTTGCGAGATGTATGAGATGTCATCATGTAAGCGAACAGTGGTGTTTGGTTTCATTGATTTGACATGGTTTATGCGTAGCCTGTGCTGGGCTGTGGTTTAGCACACCATATTTGGCCTTGTTTTACCCTAGAGTTCAGGTTGTGTTTAGACGGCTACCTAACGCAAAATTATTTGAATGTGAAACAATCATTTTGTCAACAGTATGAATAACTGTTAACAAATACTGCTGTACAGTGCACAGTCACGATTTATTCAAAAATTATGCAGCACAATTTAATTAATTTAGCATGGAGTTTATCATTAAATGAAATTTCCTAACGCTTTTAACATAGGTTTCCTCAATGCTTAGAAATATTAAGACAAAAAGGTTCAATTGGTTTTGTTTCGGTTTTGAGATGACTCTGCAGAACATGGAAGGCTAAGTTTCTCAATCATGGGGCATTTTTCAACTGGGATGGGCGTTTCTCAACCTTTAAATCTAAAGGGCAGAAGCCCATTTCAGAACTGTTTGCCGTTTCTAAACAGGATAGACTTAACCATTAAGTAGGAGAAGAGAGTTGGGAATCGTCCACTTGATTTCTGCAAAACCACCCCTAATTAAGAAACAGCTCTTTTGTTCTCCAGGGACTTGGTTCTCCCAGTCTTAAACAAAGCAGTTAATAATAATAAATTCGATGAGTAATTTTTCCCCATTTAGGAGAAAGTGTTAGCCGCAAGCAGCGGTGAGTTCTATCCAAATTGACATTAACGTATGTACACACATCTTACTGTTTCATTCATGCTTACAGATTATTTTTAGTTTACTGTCCCAGAAACAGCTCAGAATGTTGAGTTTAAACTTGGGTCTGATGTCAGAATACAATGTCAACTGTATACAAAAGCTGAAATCAGTGTTGTTGATATGGAGATCAAATGGTTTAAAAATACAGAATGTGTATGTTTCTATAAGAACAGGCAGGTAACAGAGGGGAACAGCTATGTGGGCAGAGTCACTCTGTTCACTAATGAACTAGAGAGAGGAAATGTGTTGTTGCAATTGAAATACTTGAAATGTTCATATGCAGGAGATTACTTGTGTCAGGTTTACCAGTCAAGACACAACAGTAGAGGTGACAGTGCGAGTTATAAAAGAAAGTTGATTTATTAACTGTAAAAATGTTAAGATGTGCAAAGAAGTCTAAGCATAATTTTACGTACACAGTTACACATTTATTTAAAAGTTATTCACTTGTACTATATGACATTATCAAAATAATTTTCATTTAAGCCTATCATAATTCATGACTATGCAATGTTTTTAGCAAAAATAGTTTCTGACGTCCAACCTGTGAATCAGCCACCAACGTTTCAAAGCAAACATCTGACAATAAATGAGGGGGTACATGAATGAATAAGTAATATTCGTAATAAACAATGTTTTTCATGGTGTCACAACACAGAGGAATGAAAACTTGTTTCTGTTGCAATCTAATTATTTGGATGATGCCGATCAAACAATAATTAAATGTTTGTGTCAACATTTTGTATTTTAAGTGTAAATCGGGTCATAAAAGGGATTTTATTGGAATATGCAATGTATACAAATCAAGTGACAAAAAATGTTGTTATGAGACTGTTAGATATCAATGGCAATTTATGCTTAAAACAGCCTGGGAAGTGTCGCTTCGGTAACTTTGTATATCGTTGACATCCTTCTATCTGTCAATTATGTTTTTTCATTTACAGAGGGATTATTTACATTTTTTAAATAAATTTTGTTGTTTACATTTTGATAAATTCCTCAGACTGTTTTCTTTACTTCAACAGGAGAACAAACCATGGAGAGAAAGTGAGAGGTTGAAAATGGAAGAATCAGCTTTTATGACAGGTGAGTGTCACAAGATTATCCGGAATGACACAAGAATCAGATTTGGCACAGGAAAAAGGCATATTTAGACAGTTGTCATAGTCATCAACTACAGTGCCCTTTCATGTCCACTAGAGGGCACTCCCCGCATCACCCAGTTTTCCATATCTAACTGCATTACCCATAACCCTTTGCGGGAGTCTTTATCAGTGAATGCATTTACATTTATGCATTTAGCAGACGCTTTTATCCAAAGCAAATTACATTGGATTGTATTATACTTTTTTTTCTGACATTTTGCAATACCCTGATCTCAAACCCATAACATTGGCATTGTTTACATTTACATTTAGGCATTTGGAAGACGCTTCTATCCAAAGCGACTTACATTGCTTTATCCTTTACATTTTACATGGGTATTTGCAATCCCCTGGGATCGAACCCACAACCTTGCGTTGTTAACACAATGCTCTTACCACTGAGCACAGGAAAGCTACAACATTGATAGTGACATGCTCTAACCGAGCCACAGGACACAAGACACGTGTTTTGTGATTTTTTTCTATTTAAACCCGTCTTAGTCTTTCATATGCGGCCAAGTCTTGCTAGTTGTAACACTGCTTCCTACGTCTGCCATTGGTTTTCTTCTACCCTGCTTCTCTTATTTTGTGCAGTCTTTGTTGAGGGGGGTGTCCAGGATTTTTACATGGGTTGGCGAAGGGAGACAAGAGCATGGTGGCAACCTAAACACAAAAATCTTAATTTTCGCAGTTGCGTTGTCAGGATTAGGACAATTATAGATACCTGGTTATTGATCCTTATGGTATAGTCTGGTTCAGATATTTTTTTTCTAATTAGCATTTCAGAAAAGTAGTTTCATTTAACTTTTACCTGCTTTTGCCTACATCAAAAATACAGATGGTTTAGGTGATGAATATTATGAAGTTTTCTTTCTTACAAGAACAATTTATGTGAAGACTATTTATTCCTTTACTATTGAATAGTAAAGGAATAAATAGTCTTCACATAAATTGTTCTAGGAAAATGTGAATTCTCCACTTAGAGGATTTGTACATTTTGTTTCAAAGCAGTTTTACAAAGGTCACAAAATCTAGTAAACTATCTAGTCTGTTTCTCAGCACAATTCAATCCAAACTATTATATAGTATATTATATTCTTGTATCACAATATTAGCAATTTGCGATTTTTAGCAAAAATAACACTCTCCAATACCTAATCCAAACATTGTTTGTGCATAACATTAGCACACAAATTGTGACTGTATGGTCAGTTGGGGTGGGAACTGAGGTGACAGGGCTCATTTTCAAGGTGGCAGCTGCCACCCTGTGTCACACCTGTGGACACGCCACTATCTTCATTTCTTTGGGCAGTTCCTTACAACAACTTAAGTTTGATTTTCTTTTTCAGAGTCATTTAAGGCCTTAAAGGATCAAAACAAAAAAGAACTGGAAAACAGAGACCGTGACGGAGACCTGGATACACAAATGTTCGAGAGCGAGAGATTGGTAAAAAATAAAGACATTAAAGATATTCGGGATCAGCTGAAAGAGAAAGACACAGAGTTGGAGAATCTGAAACAAATGTTTGAGAACGAGAGATCACTGAAAAATAAAGATGTTAAAGATATTCAGGATCAGCTGAAAGAGAAAGACAGAGAGTTGGAGAATCTAAAACAAATGTTTGAGAACGAGAGATCACTGAAAAATAAAGATGTTAAAGATATTCAGGATCAGCTGAAAGAGAAAGACACAGAGTTGGAGAATCTAAAACAAATGTTTGAGAACGAGAGATCACTGAAATTTAAAGACGACAAAGATATTCAGGATCAGCTGAAAGAGAAAGAGTTGGAGAATCTAAAACAAATGTTTGAGAACGAGAGATCACTGAAAAATAAAGACGACAAAGATGTTCAGGATCAGCTGAAAGAGAAAGAGAAAGAGTTGGAGAATCTAAAACAAATGTTTGAGAACGAGAGATCACTGAAATTTAAAGACGACAAAGATATTCAGGATAAGCTGAAAGAGAAAGAGTTGGAGAATCTAAAACAAATGTTTGAGAACGAGAGATCACTGAAAAATAAAGACGTTAAAGATATTCAGGATCAGCTGAAAGAGACAGACAAAGAGTTGGAGAATCTAAAACAAATGTTTGAGAACGAGAGATCACTGAAAAATAAAGACGTTAAAGATATTCAGGATCAGCTGAAAGAGAATGACAAAGAGTTGGAGAATCGTAAACAAATGTTTGAGAAAGAGAGATCACTGAAAAATAAAAACGACAAAGATATTCAGGATCAGCTGAAAGAGAAAGACACAGAGTTGGAGAATCTAAAACAAATGTTTGAGAACGAGAGATCACTGAAAAATAAAGATGTTAAAGATATTCAGGATCAGCTGAAAGAGAATGACAAAGAGTTGGAGAATCGTAAACAAATGTTTGAGAAGGAGAGATCACTGAAAAATAAAGACATTAAAGATATTCAGGATCAGCTGAAAGAGAAAGACACAGAGTTGGAGAATCTAAAACAAATGTTTGAGAACGAGAGATCACTGAAAAATAAAGATGTTAAAGATATTCAGGATCAGCTGAAAGAGAAAGACACAGAGTTGGAGAATCGTAAACAAATGTTTGAGAAGGAGAGATCACTGAAAAATAAAGACATTAAAGATATTCAGGATCAGCTGAAAGAGAAAGACACAGAGTTGGAGAATCTAAAACTAATGTTTGAGAACGAGAGATCACTGAAAAATAAAGATGTTAAAGATATTCAGGATCAGCTGAAAGAGAAAGAGAAAGAGTTGGAGATTCGTAAACAAATGTTTGAGAACGAGAGATCATTGAAATATAAAGACGACAAAGATATTCAGGATCAGCTGAAAGAGAAAGAGAAAGAGTTGGAGAATCGTAAACAAATGTTTGAGAATGAGAGATCACTGAAAAATAAAGACGTTAAAGATATTAAGGATCAGCTGAAAGAGAAAGACAAAGAGTTGGAGAATCTAAAACAAATGTCTGAGAATGAGAGATCAATGAATCGATTCAAAGAACAGGAAACTGAAAAACTGGAGACACCGAGAATGACAGAACCAATGCAGAATTTAGGTAAGAAATCTTAAAGAACACAAGTAAAGAGGGTGTAGCAGAGATTCATAAGTTTATGCAATAAATGTAAAATAGACATTAAGACTGGAAACTTCATTTTGAGACTTCATTTTGCAGGTGGAAACAAAGTGTTTGCTGTTTTAGCTGGAAAAACAAATGGCGGTCATAAGAGGTTTATTGACCCTCTGAAAAAACGAATTCCGAATCTGACAGAAGTTTTTAAAGAGGATGAGAGTGACATTGTTTTGGTTTTCTGTCCTGTTGTTTCTCGGCGAGATATTGACATAGAATCAGCACTTAAGAGATTTACTGACTCTACAGGTTTATTGATGATCATCATCTCCACTACAGTATTTTAAAAGATAAAAGGTGTTTAATTGTCATAAAATCTTGAAATTCATTTGTCTTTTTTTGTTCAGCTTCTAAGCTAAACATTTTAGTGGTGTTACATCACACATTTGACCCAGAGAAAACTGTCCTAGACAGCAGCAGATGTGTCAACAGGACAGATATAGTGACAGTGGACTGTCTGTTCTATGAAGACACAGGATTACTAAAGTGTCAGAAAAATTATGATGCGATCGACAAAGTTGTGAACTGGATAATACAACAGGTATTTAAACAAAATGCCCAAAAACTACAAAAATTCTTCAATCTGTATAATTTGATAAACATGTTTAATAAAAAAGCTCATGCCATTTTTTTGCAGAGAAAGGAAAAGGATGTCAACGTTTGTCAATCTCAGAGTAGGTTAAAGCTACTAAAGTCTTATTTCGTATAACCAATATGATTTATAGATTTACATTTATCCCGGTCAAGAAATTTAAAACTGATTTCTTTTCCCTTATGTTACTACTAAAGTTAAATTATAAAGTTAATCTGTTTATATGATCTTATTCTATATGATAAGATCCTACAGCAATCAACACTAGTAAACGTCTGATGTGTAAGGGGTTGAAAGTAAGAGCGAGAATCTTACAATCGGCTGCCTGTGTTTACTGTTGCCTGATCATCCACCCCTATAGGACTCACTCACTTTATTCAAAACAGAACAAATAAATATGAATTATATGATTATATAACAAATATGATTATCACACATGTTAATGAAACATGTTATGTACTTAAGGTCCTTGTTTGATCTCATGTCTGATTTTGTTTGCTTCTTTCTGTGCTTTGAATAAAAAAACATTCACAAGAAAATGGTGCACCGGTTACCAGTCCGAAAAAAGAACCAGAAGAACCTGGTAAGGAAAGCAGTAAATATAAATTCTTTGTTGTCTGATTAAAAAAAAAACGTGCCGGATTACATTGCAAAAAACAGAGAAGTCTATTTTCATATGCTCACTTTTGTAAGATTAAACCTGTTTTACTAATTTCGTTAAAATCTATTTTCCAGAGATGATCAAAATCTCCTCCATTCAGGCTGGAAATATAAATAACCTGCACAAAAGATTTATTGACAGTCTGAAAAAACAAATTCAGAATTTGAAGGAAGTTTCTTCAGTGGAGGAGAGTGACATTGTTGTGGTTTTCAGTCCTATTGTTTCTCGAGCTGGAACTAACATAGAAGCAGCATTAAAAATATGCACAGCTATTCCAGGTCATTTAATTATCGCATCATTATTAATAACACTGAATTGTCAAGACAATTTTTCTGACATTTTTGCCTGTTTCTTTGATCAGATTCTAAACTGAATGTTCTAGTGGTGCTACATCACACGTTTGACCCAGAGAAAACTGTACCAGACAGCAGCAGATGTGTCAACAGGACAGATATACTGACAGTGGACTGTCTGTTCTATGAAGACACAGGATTACTGAAGTGTCAGAAAAATGATGATGAAATCGACAAAATTGTGAACTGGTTAAAACAGCAGGTATTTAACAAGCCGTACATCATGAAAACTGCCTAAAATGTATAATTTTAAGAAAGTTACTGTTTACAGTGTACGTTGACATTATTTTGTAGGGGGAGAATAAAGGTTTCAAAATATGTCGGCAAGGTAGGTTAAAGTCACTTTTTTTTGTAAATTACAACTCTGAAAAATACATTTGTGTCCTTGTGACATTACATTTTGAGCAGTTACACACTTAACTTTTAAACTTTTTTATTTGAAACAGACCAATCATCATCGGTTGGGTCATGTGTGTCTGATAAATATAAGGTGAGAAAAAACACAATTTTTGTGCTGCAAGTGTTTTCTAAAATGTGATAAAAATCATTTTAAAACAGGTCACTGTTTATTCACATTGTAATCGTTTTACTTAGGGGCAGTCAAAGGGACTCAATATGCATGCACGTAAAAGTAGGTTAAAGTCTTAAAAAGTATGATTTAATCTCAGTTAAGTATTTTAACCTTTTCTGTAAGGAAGCTCATAGCACAATTTAAACTTTTCAACTCTCAATTTTTTAAACAGACGCTTCATCTGGCAGAAGTTCATTCAGTTGGCCTTCAAGTTTGATACAGGTAAGAAAATTCCTATTTAATGCTGAAATCTATAACTTCTAGAATAACACGCAAGCAGATATTTCATAACAGAAACTGCTGTCTGATAGTTTGGTATTAAGAAATAAGTTTATACATTAATCATGTATAAGCCTTTGCAACTATGAAGTGTCAATTAACCTATATTTTCAGACTTTTCAAAAATGTCTTTAGGATTGTGTTAGAAATGTAGAAATATATGAGTAATCTCATTGTAACTGAATGACTCCTCAGACAGAAGGCACGTAAAGTTAGTAAACTTTATTCACAAACACAGTGATAAATGAGTGTAGATCAATAGTGGATATCACAGTCTAGGTAAATAGAAGAATAAAGATAATACTGTCCTTGGAAACAGGAGATTGAAGAAACTCTGATCTTTGGAAGGTAATCTGATAAATAGGGGTTATGAGATGATGCTGGTATACTGGACAAACTTAGATGACTAGGGAAAACTGGATATCAATGAGTAGCCAGAAGATGGTTCAGGAAAAGTCCATATACTTGCCGCTAAGAAGAGAGTCTGTAGGTTGAAACAAGATCAAACAATGTGTGAGGGAGTGTGCTGGACTATATAGAGATCATGATGAGGGTAAATGAGTGTCAGGTGATGGTGATCAGAAGTCTGGGGATGGGTCACGTGGGGTCGGTGTGGCGACTGAGCCTGTTTGATCTGTGACACTCATTTATAAGGACCTCAATTTATTTTCTTCACAGCGAAAAGAAACAGGATCTTCAAGTAAAAGTGAGTTAAAATTACATTTTGCAGACGCTTTTATCCAAAGCGACTTACAATGGAGTAAAGTGTCTTGCTCAAGGATACACTGGTGGTGGCTGCTGGGATCGAACCAGCAACCTTCTGATTACCAGTTTGTGGTTTAACCCACTAGACCACCATCTCCATACACCATCTCATAATTACTTTCTATAATGAAGTTTGTCATGTATTCGGTAACAAATGACTTATGATTAACCAATAAACTTCAACATCACATTGAAATAGATCAAATAAATAAATCTTCTTTATTTCTTAAAAAAAATTCTTAATGTTATGAATAACTTCTGTCTAAATATATATATATAATGCTTTCCTTAAATGCCGAAGTTCAATCCCAATGTTAGAAATCAACTTATTTAATACTACCTAAAATTGAACGTCTAATATTAATTGTTTTTCATTGGTAGAATACACTTGTCGCACCTTTGGGTGGCATGTGATTCCTATGATGACTTAACTGACAAAACGCTACAGCTAATATAATAATAAACAACTTGTACTATCGAGTTAAATTGTAGCTTCTTGCGTATCACTGTTATGGCTGGTATGGACAAAGAAAATGGATAGTTTTCTAAGCGTTCCAAGGTCAAAGTGTCATGGAACGATATGATCAGAACCCAGGCGCAGGAAGGTAAGGGTTAACGAAAAATATTTTATTAACAGTGAAAATAAACAGGGAAAAACAGGAAGTACTAAGGACTTACGAAAAACAAAACACTTTCCACGAGGGGGAACAAACTGAGTAATTGAAACCAAAACAAAAGCCAAACACTTCTTTAAAGACGGTGGAACAAGGCAGGAACAAGTCTAAAATAGGGTAACAATACGAAAAGGAAACGCGAAACAAAAGGGATTTAAATAGGGAACAACTAACAAGGGATAATTACATAAGGGAGGTGACGGCAGGTTATCGAGATAAAACTGATTTCCGGAGACAGGAGGGCGGGGCTGAGCGACATGACAGGAGGACACATGGCGCAAAGTGACAACAAAAGCCATGTGTCTCCACATGTAACATATCAAAACCCGAAAGACATAGTACTGTCACAACTTTGGCCAGGAAGTTTGAAAACTCATGACAGGAAGGACAGAGTCCTGACACAAAGAACAGACCCGAAAGCAATCCCTTCTCCGTCCGCCGTAAAACTCCGATCCAGACCGTGCACAAATGCAGAGGTCACATTTCGGTTATGGGTCACCATAACTGACAAATAGGTCTCTTTTCACTTTCACTCCTCGGAGGTGGTTAATGTGTACAAATACTTACGCAACTGCACGCATGCATTTACTAGGTCTATCCAAACAAGCGCATAATGACAACAGAAAAGAACACAGTCTAACATAATATTTTTGTACAGTAATTTACTCATTACTTGTTGTAATACAGTACATGAACAATATACAACCATGAACTATACCTACAGAGGGTCAAATTTCATCAAACTCGCGTGCTGATGCATGTCCTTGACCATTTTATGCAAAAGCCAGTCTCTTTTTTTTACCTGAGGTTGAGGGCTTTTCTGACTACGGCGCTTCTCCCCCTTCCTCCTCTGGCCTCCATGCGTTGTCTTTGGTCGATATTAACCAACGATTCGTATCGACAAATAAAAATGTCATAAACTTAGAGCCTGAAAAATAAGCTGTGTGCACATATGGGGATGTTTAACATGGTGCTGTAAATTGACTTGTTGCACCAGTTCAGTTCCCCAGTGGACTTTTGTGTCTCAAAACTGTAGCAATATGCACCTGATGATATGAATTTTGTGGCGCTAAAAAAGGGTACAGAGCTAGATGTTTCCTATTAGACCATGTTGACCAATTTGCATCCATGTCTCTTTCAGTCAAAAACATTTTCACAAATACCCATATACAGTGATGTTATTGTCACAATATTAATATAAATTCTCTTTGTACAGATTAAATGATCACACTGAAGGTGGACACACACTTGTTGATCCATGCATCATTTTGAAAGATCCTGTGGCAGACACTGACAGCATGAAAGTGATTTGCTTGTTGGAATTAATGATCTGACAATATTCATACAAATCTAGTAAAATATAAAATGTTTAAAATATGTGCTTGTGACTTTGATTCTGTTTAGGAAAGCTTTAGTTTGTAAATCAGTAAAATGTTTAGCTGTATAATTTTTCTTGCTTTTTTATTTGAGTTGTGATTTTAGGTCTTAATCTAACCTCAATTTACATTGCAACTGTTTTCCTTTTCACTATAATAGCATTCATTATGGTTATTACATATTGTTTGCATTAAACACATTTTAAAACCTGTCTAATTTGACTGTTATATTCGTTTAATTTGTTATTTTACATTTTTCATCTTTATTCTACACAGTCTAAAATCTCAGAAAACAGGCTGTTGAGTTCCTGGTTCTATGAATCACATCCCTCCAGGACGCTCAAGCTGACCCAGTCTGTTGTGATCGGTCTCCCACTAAGAGTGTGTGTTTGAGATGTCTGCTCATTACCATATCCATGTTCCAGGGGATAGTGTTCATGTAAATTTTGGAGTTTGTGATGTCACTATGTAACAGATGCCACTTATTCTTCTTTAAGCTTTATCGTTACCACAGGGTTCTTTAAGGTTAACATTGATGTAAACAAATTACACTTTACAAGTTTCATAAAACATTAAGCATACACATGGAATTAATCAATAATTGCTTGTATTAAAACACCACCTTTAAGCTCAACTCAACTCAACTCAACTCAACTTTATTTATATAGCGCTTTTTACAATTTTCATTGTTACAAAGCAGCTGTACATGAGACACATTGAATACAAGTAAAAAAACTAAAGGCATATACCTGTAAAAACAAGAAAAAGGTGAAAACAACAAAGACACACACACAATATGCAAACATACACACACACACACATTGACATAGACGCACACACACACAGTGAAAGCACACATTGGCGATAAAGGAGAAAGAACCACAGGTCAAATATTAAACGGACTATAAATTCTTATATGCAATATTAATTATGTCTAATTTCTGAATTCTAAAGCAGCCCCCCCGGCCAGGCAGATAGTGCAAAACAATATGCAAACGGTGGTGAGGAACCCAAAACTCCCATCGAGAAAAAAAACCTCAGGAGAACCCAGGCCCAACAAGGGGATTCCAGTTCCGCTCTGGCAAAAGCTGCTGCCTCTGCACAAGCTCAACAGTGCTTGCACAACAAGGCTAAATAAAAATAAAAAATGATAGATTTAAGATTATCATTAACAATCTAATAACATTTGAAATGTTGTAGGAAAATCAAAGTTGTCGCGTCCTTTATCCAGCTCTATCCTCTTAGCTCTTGTCAGGTCACCGCTTCCCATTCTCAGCTCTGCCATCAGGTCCGGGCATGAACTGCATCCTGCGGTAACCTTGGAACAAAGAGACAAGACTGGCTGAGAGTAGAGTACTGTTCTGCACTCTTTGATGCAACAAGTACATCATTTGTTGTTGGATGTGTTCCTGGTTCCGGTTGATCTAAATAATGCAGCCTAAATCCTCTAAGGATTAATATTATGGAGGTGTAGTGTATGCAAGATTAAAAAGATTAGTCTTTAGTCTAGATTTAAACTGACAGAGCGTGTCTGCCTCCCGGACCGTGCAGGGAAGAATATTCCAAAGTTTAGGCGCTAGATAAGAATAGGATCTACCACCTGCACTTGATTTTGAAATTCTAGGTATTGCCAACTGACAGGACGCCTGAGAGCGTAATGTACGTTGAGGTCTGTAATACAGTAGAAGTTCATTCAAATACTGCGGCGCTAGACCATGTAGGGCTTTATAGGTAATAAGCAAGATCTTAAAGTTAATGCGATGCTTTATAGGTAACCAGTGCAAGGTTGACAGAACCGGGGTTATATGCTCATACTTTTTTGTACGTGTAAGAACTCGAGCTGCCGCGTTTTGAACAAGTTGCAGTTTTTGTAATAGGCCTGCAGGGCATCCACCTAGAAGTGCATTACAATAATCTAGTCTTGATGTCATGAATGCATGAATTAATTTCTCTGCATCTGACAGTGACAGCATATAACGTAGTTTAGATATATTCTTGAGATGGAAAAATGCAATTTTACAGGTGTTGGCGACATGGCTTTCAAATGACAGAGTACTATCGAATACAACGCCAAGATTCTTAGCTGATGACGAGGATTTTATGGAGCATCCGTCAATCGTTAAGCAGTATTCTTGGTTGTTACGTACAGCGGTTTTCGGTCCAGTAAGTAACACTTCTGTTTTGTCCGAGTTTAGTAGTAAAAAATTGTTACTCATCCACATTTTTAAGTCAACTATGCAATCCTTTATTCGATGAAACTGCTGGGTTTCATGAGGCTTCGAGGAAATATTAAGTTGAGTATCATCAGCATAACAGTGAAAGCTAATTCCGTGTCACTTTATTATATCTCCTAGAGGTAGCATGTATAATGCGAAGAGCAGAGGCCCCAAAACTGAGCCCTGTGGTTCACCGTACTGGACTTGTGATTTGCGGGACACCTCATTGTTTATTGCTACAAATTAAAAACGATCAGATAAATAAGACTTAAACCATTTCAATGCTATTCCGTTAATGCCGACGTAATTTTCGAGTCTATGAAGAAGTATGCTGTGGTCAATGGTGTCAAATGCAGCACTGAGGTCTAGCAGCACCAATAACGAAATACAGCCATGGTCAGACGCTAAAAGCAGATCATTTGTATCTCTGATCAAAGCAGTCTCTGTACTGTGACATGCTCGAAATCCAGACTGGAATTCATCATTAATGTCATTCCTTTGGAGGAAGGAGCATAATTGAGTTCACTTCAAAACGGAACAAAAGTAGGATTCTGTAGTGACTTAACCTGCTGTTGAACTCCCTTGGTCCTCATGTTTGGGTTTCAGGTGCTGGATCATTGCCGTGTTGCTCCCGCTATGTCGCTTTAGCATATTTTGCAGTTAACACACTTTTTCTGTTTATTTAGTGTGAAATGCTCCCTCCCACACCTTGGATGACTTGGGTC
This sequence comes from Triplophysa tibetana, assembly GCA_008369825.1. Taxonomy (NCBI): domain Eukaryota; kingdom Metazoa; phylum Chordata; class Actinopteri; order Cypriniformes; family Nemacheilidae; genus Triplophysa; species Triplophysa tibetana. The sequence goes on along the minus strand of CM017901.1, from coordinate 12,372,772 downwards.
GCGCGGATTTCTCTGCCTCCGCCATGTATCTTTCCTCCGCTAGTTTTATTTTATTTTTGCTCCGCCCCACTTATGAGGCGCCGAACTCTGCTAGCATCAGTGCGCGAGAGAGACCGAGTGTGTTCACTCCGATCCGCGCTCAAATAAAGTTTTATTTTAAATAATCAAACGTCTCCGTGTCGCGCGACACAACGAATCGATTATGAAATTCGTTGCCAACTCTTTTAGTAATCGATTTTTATAGATTTTATCGATTCGTTGTTGCAGCCCTAGAATGTACCTCCAACATGTCAAGCTACAGAAGAGCTCAGGTTAATGTATAAAATAACGGAAGATAAAGACTGGAAATCTCAGCATGTACAACAGATCAAAGAAACATTAACTCTGACAGATCTAAGTCCAGACACCGAGTATGAGATTAAATATAAAGCTGTTGGCAAACTGAACTACACCATAGACAGTGATGTCATCCACATCACAGTCATAGACAAGAAGCTTATAAGTGCCACAGAGTCTGTCTTTGAGAGTCTGACTTTGACTGAAAAAAGGTGCAGTGAACTTATCGATGACAGCAGATCAAAAATATTTATTGCATTAAACAGAAAGATTCAAGAAATGATGAAACACTGTCAAACCTACAGACAAGACTTAATCACCAGAATTCAATCCTTGATCCACTCAATACAAGCTTGTGAAAAAGGCATCTGTGATTTGGAAGATCTTCTACAAGCTCATGAAGAATCTCCTTTTAAAGTCACCAGTCTTACAGAGTGGATCACTATAAAAGAAAAATAATTAAATGTAGTTTCTAAAATTCTTCAACAACTTCTGGACTCTGGAGTAGAGGAACATAATAACCTGGATGAAATTTTTTTAGATATTAATGTGGAGAATGTGATGTGCTACACATTCACTTCTCTTGAAGAGCCAGATGAGTTGCTTTCTGATCATGAAAATTTCCTAAAAAATCAATTGATATGGAGAGATTTTGAGAAGATGCCTGATGCAGTGTCTCGGACATGGCTCCAAGGAACAGTCCGAGAAAAAATGAGAGAACATTTAAAAATATTTAAAGACATAATGACTTCACATGGCAGACGGTCCACAAAGTTTTTGGTTTCTTCAACAGACCTCAGAATCCATCCAGGTTCCTGCATTCTCTTGTACGAAAATGGATCTCATGAAGCTCTTTGCTTTACTCCTCCATCAAAACCAGCCTGTCCAATCATTGAACAGGTCAGAGGTCACAGTGTAGTTTTTAAGATGCCTTCATCATGTCCTGTTCCAGTAGAGCTGAAGTAACTGTACAAAATGAAGGAAGAGAGAGAATGGAAATCTCAACATGTGCATAAGAGTCAAGAAACAGTAACTCTAGAATATCTCAATCCAGACACACAGTATGATGTTAAATATACAGCAGTGGGGAAACTCAACTACACCACAGACAGTGATGCCATCATAGTTGAAGAGGTATGATTCTTATTCACAAAATAATATAATAAAATATATATGTATTGAAGTAAATGATGAAGTAAAGGAAAATTATGATGATGAAAATTTTATGCAGATATAGTCAATATCTTATATTTTTTATATAATATTATGCTATGTGCAGTAGATTTGTCAAAAATAGACAACGCCAAAAAATTCTACTTCTGCATGCGTTTATTCTGTACTTGTGTAGACAGGGCTCTAGACTAACTCATTTTAGGAGCACAAACAGAATATTTAGGGACACACATATTAAATGTCCCAGACTTGTACATCTTTCTTAAATGATCCTCCCACAGATATTGAAAGCCCTCTCTGATGGCACTAGATGCGGTAATGCTCAAAATAAAATGAGGAAACTTTTGTTTCCAGATGTCTGACTTGCCTTGGTTTTCTTGTGTCAAGTAAACAGCTGCTTTAATTTTCTTATCAACTTCATGTGTTGATTATTTACACGTCATTTTTATAACACGCCAAATCCCAACGGACCCCATGGGTCTCCCACAAAATGTTCTCCCGCCAGCCCACTCCCGCCTGATTAAGGTAAACCCGTCTGCTCCCGTAAGATAAGCGTTGGGTCCAGCCAGAGCACAATTTATTACCAGGCAGCATCATGTTAATATTGTAATAATTTTTAATGCTTCCTTTAGGGGGGGACAAGGACCACAAGAGATAACGGTGAGTTATATATTTTTCTACGGTTTCATCATTTGATTTCATTACTTTCTCGTCATTTTCTCTATTAAAGCGATAGTTCACTTTTAAATTAAATTAGATTATATTTTACAAACCCTCAAGCAGTCCCAGTTGTATATAATTGTCTTCATTAAGCAAAACAGAGTCTTAGTTATATTGAATATCCTAGCTTTTCCCAGCTTGGTAAAAGTGGTGGATTTGCGGCCATAATTTTACGTTGCAAAAAAGTGTATATATTTTTCATAAAACTAATCCATACACCTCCAGGGGGTTAACACATGTTTTCCGAAGAGGAATGATGGGTTTTTGTTTGAAAATATTTCTAAATAATGTATTTCAAAAGTTGATGACGATGATGATTTTTGGCTGACCACTGATCTGACGTATGCGAATGAATAAAAAACAGAACTGAACTGGAACTAGAACTGGAAATAAGTAAAAAGACACAAATGAACAAACAAACCAAAGAACCGCAGATCAAACAATAACTGCTAAACAACGCATAGAAAAATCAGCCCTTCTAGAAAATAAAGAGTCACAAGTGCAAAAAAAAACAATTGCTGCAAAAAAATCCAAGACATTGAGGATAAGATCAATCAGCTTAAAGAGAAACTCATTCAAGAATCTAAACAAACGAATGTTTGAAAAAAAGATACTACTGAGTCAAAGAGCTGGAAACTCCACTGGAGACACTGAGAAAGACAGAATAAATAAAGACTAGGTCAGAAATCTTAAAGCACATAAGGAAAGATAGTTGATATTCATAGCTTTATGTATGAAACAGCTGATGTTCAGAAATTCAGAAAATATCTGGTTTTAAGGTGAAAATGTGGGTCTTATTTCGAATATGGTTCTTATTTATTCAGATAATTCACAAGTATGTTTATAAAACATACATGTCGACATAGTGTAAATTATTGTTATGAAACTCGATGGTAGAACCCAATTGCAGGCAGAGACGGAACGAGATGATGGTACGGGTAAACAGATATTTATTTTTACAAAGAACAAAAGGGACAAAACAAAACCCACGAGGGGGAAAACAAGACAGAGTAATATATTTAAACAAAACAAGAACAGGGACTAACTAAACTACAAAACAAACACTTGAAACAACACTAAACTAAACTTACTAGGAACTCGACGACACAGGGTACAAGGAGCAAGGTAAGCATACAGCTCTGGAACTAGACAAAATTTAGACAGCAACAGCCAGGTAGAACGTACAATGAACGCGCACAGGACAATGAACACGAGGATGTTTTAAAGGGAACAAACTAGAGAGGGAACAGGTGCAGGGGATGAACACTCAAGGGAAGCTAATTAACACAAACTAGGAAACTGGAGGGTAGGAACAGTGACGCAGACTTGAGAGAGAAGAAATCGTCTCTCTCCCACATGAAACAGAGGATCCTGTATGATTCCACCTCAAAACCAAGAAATACCTGACAAGGTGAGGTGGAATCATGACAATTATAAAGGTCCTCAAAAAAATATTTTTTAAATTATGCTAAGTTTTGTGTGGGTTGCAATGGATCGATTTTCATATGATCATATTTTGTACTTCTCCTTTTTTCTTGCTGCCAATCCAGTTCATTTTTTAGGTGGGATCAAGCTGTTCTCTGTTTTGGCTGGAAAATCAAATGGCGGACATAAGAGTTTTTTTTACACTTTGGAGAACCGAATGAAAGATCTGAGAGAAGTTCCTACAGTTGATGAGAGTGACATTTTTCTGGTTTACTGTCCTGTTGTTTCTCGACATGACAATGATGTAGAAGCAGCACTTAAAAGATTCACTGACTCTGCAGGTTTATTGATTATCATCATCACCACAGTATTTTAAATGATAAAAGGTGTTTTAAGTTTTATAAAATGTTACATTAATTTGTCTGCTTCTTTGAACAGCCTCTAAATTGAAAGTTCTGGTGGTGCTACATCACACATTTGACCCAGAGAAAACTGTACCAGACAGCAGCAGATGTGTCAGTAGGACAGATATACTGACAGTGTGGACTGTCTGTTCTATGAAGACACAGGATTACTAAAGTGTCAGAAGAATGATGATGCAATCGACAAAGTTGTGAACTGGTTAATAGAGAAGGTATTTAACAAGGCAAACATTATGAAAACTGCCTGAAATGTATAATTTTAAGAAAGTTAATGTTTACTAAAAGTGCACGTTGTCATTATTTTGCAGGGGGAGAAGATAGGTATCAAAGTGTGTCCACGGCAAGGTAAACTTTTGTTGTAAATTACAACTTCACTGAAAAACATTTGTGTTTATGTGATATGAGGTCTTTGTTTGATATCATATCTTGCTTCTTTCTGTGCTTTGTATAAAATAATCCAAATGCCTAAAATCTAGAAGGTCCTCTACATAAAAATGTTGCGCCGAATGACAATCTGAGAAAAGAAAACGAAAAACATCCAACAGAACTCGACAAAGACAACAAAAATCCTCAGGGCGAATACAAAGAAGTGAGCAAACCGTCAAGTGAGAGAGAGAGAGCGGCAAAGACCCCATCAATACAGTCAGAAAGCTGTAAATAAAAATTATTTGTATTTTGTTATCATAAAATATGGTCATGGCCATTTTTATAAGATTACACTTTTTTGACTTGTTTCATGGCGATTCGTTTTCTAGGGAAAATCAACTATGCTCCATTCTGGCTGGAAAGACAAATATCTCAGCTGAGATGTTTATTGGCACTCTGAAAAAACAAATTTTGAATCTGATGGAAGTTTCAATGGATGAGAGTGAAATTGTTTTGGTTTTCTGTCCTATTGTTTCTCGAGCTGGAACTGATATTGAAGCAGCACTGAAAAGATTCACTGACTCTACAGGTTCATTATCATCACATCATTATTAATAACACTAATTTAATAAATTATATAAATTATTTTTCAGACAGTTTGTTTCTTTGAACAGACTCTAAGCTGAAAGTTCCGGTGGTGCTACATCACACATTTGACCCAGAGAAAACTGTACCAGACAGCAGCAGATGTGTCAACAGGACAGATATAGTGACAGCTGACTGTCTTTTCTATGAAGACACAGGATTACTGAAGTGTCAGAGGAATGACGAAGCAATCGACAAAGTTGTGAACTGGTTAATACAGCAGGTATTTAACAAGCCGTATCATGAAAACTGCCTAAAATGTATAATTTTAAGGAAGTTATCAAAAGCTGTTTCACAAAACATAATCCTAAGAGAGCTGTGTAACAGTTGTAAAGATCTCAAAAACAATAGATGGATTGTTTAAGTGTACATTTATATGACATCAGTTTAAACAAAAAAAGCACTTTTGCACTTTTATTTACTGTTCTTTTACATGACCACGGTGTCTTGGGCCTGTGAAAATGGTGATGTCATGCCCTTATGTATTATATGTTCAGTCTATAAGTATGTACGAGTATAACCAAAACAATAATGGCCGACTACAGGACTGTGTTTGTGTTACTCAACTGGTAATACTTCGTTCTTAGTTGTTTTTGTGAAGACGGATCATTTTGACAATGTTGTTGAATGAATGTGTAATGTGAATGGGTAAAATGTGTACATTTTTGCAATTAGGGATGGGAATTGATAAGAATTTAACGATTCCGATTCCATTATCGATATTGCTTATCGATCCGATTCCTTATCGATTCTCTAATCGATTCTCATCGGGTGAGGGAATAAGTATAAATTTGTTTGTTTGTATTAACTCGCTTTAATATCTGATAAGAACCCAGCACATACTCAGAGAATACACAAATTATGTGTAGCAACCTCAGAACAAACCTAAAAGTAGGCTACAAAGTACAGTCCAGGGACCTATAGAATTTTTTCAAATTCATCATTGGTCCAGACAAAAAAATAAAATAAAACTGCCATTTAAGTGCCTTTAAGTGCCATAAAAACTAAAAACACAGACTAAACAGTCAAGGAAGAAACAAAATTCAACTCAACTGACATACACAATGAAATGGCGCTCACTAGTGATGCGCGGATGGCGGATAAATCCGCGGGCGCTGCGGATGATCCGCGGGTCGGGTGGGTCGGGTAATAAAAAGATTACATTCTGATTAATTGCGGGTGGATGATATCATATACAATATTTACAAATTTTCTCAAAAAATACGAATAGGTTTTAAATGCATTTTTAATCAGGCGCTACTTTGCAGTAATTTAAAAGAAATGCGCATGTGGCGTAGGGAGGGTCTATTTCTTAAAGCCGAAATGGAGTCAAAACAGATCCGAGAGAAATTTAAAAAGGGAGAATTACAACTAAAAAAAAAATTGGAAAGAAAGAAAAGTACCGTGTGGTAGCGTTTTAACGAAGTGGTTTTACAAGGATGAATCAAGTGCTGAGTATGTAATATGCAGCGACTGTGAGGCAATGTATGTTTATGAAAATCATAAGACTACTACATCTTATATGCTACATCGTGTGTGTGCTACATCGAAAGATTAGATGCAAGCATTTACAAAGACAAAGACAGTAAACCGTAAAAATCAGTAACATTTCCTGAGTATTTAAAGTGACGGTCGGGTGCGGATATCTATATTGGAGAAAATTATACGTGCGGGCGGGTGGATCATTTATTTGAAGCAGTTCTCGATTCCCATCCCTATTTGCAATATTGTTTTTATGTAAACGTACCCTAATGTTTTTAACTTTTTAAATATTAAAACGCAGTACATCTTCGTTGCTTAAATACTTTTTCACTATCTGAGGTAAAGATGCAGAGACAAAAAAAGTGAAGAATTCATTCGTAGGTTGAATTTAATGTAGAGTTTTTGACAATATTGTGCTATTTAACATTGCTCTTTTTATTTGAGTGGCACTCAAAAGTGCCTCATGAATTTTTGCAGTCCTACAGTATTCAAAATATCTTCTTTTGTTTTCATCACCTACTATGGTAATCAATGAGGTCAAAGAACAATAAGCATTTTTCCTCTGTGTTCATCAAAAGAAAAAAATTGTATACTGATATAAAACAACTCGAGGGTGAGTAAATGATGACAGAATTTTTATTTTTGGGTGAACTATCCCATCAAGTGTAAACACCAACCTGAACAGTTTTCCACTATGCAGATTGAAGTTGCCGTTGCTCTTACTCATTTGCTGGCTACTTTGGATCTTTGCGCTGCTAACGCAAGATACAGGCTTTATGCTGTTTCTTCATAAATTTGGAGATTAAATGTTAAATTATAAGTATATTTTAAAACATTAATAATGTATTTTTTGGTGTTTGCATCCATAAAATAAAAAATCTTGGTTTGTTTAATTTCAATTCAATTCAAGTTTATTTATATAGCGCTTTTCACAATGTGTATTGTTTCAAAGCAGCTTTACAGGGCAAACAGGAAAAACAGAAAAGGTAAAACACAGCACAGTGCATTGTATTTATATAACGAGTAAGATCATACTAATAAATAACATATAATTTCTAAATAAATAAATAAATGCAGTCTCCCGGTGAGCAGGCCAACACTGCCCTGCTGTGGCGAGGAACCCAAACTCCAATGATTGATTAATGGAGAAAAAAAAACCTCGGGAGAACCCAGGCTCAACCGGGAGGGCCAGATCCCCTCTGACATGTCATAGCTGCACTCAAACTGCTGACATGTGATTTAAGTTTAGCATTCAATACCAGATATTGTAACTTCAGCATTAATGAAACAAATAGTCCGTCTTTGCTCTTTGTTGGGGGTGTATTGGTCTGAGCTGGGATGGTCCGATGGTCATATTTCTCTTTGCTGGTGGTGGAATTGCCTTAGATGGGGCTGGGATGCTCAGTCAGTCTGCAGCTGTAGCTGGCGTTATCTCAAATTGGGGATGGGCATCTGTCGGTCGTCTGGACATGGTGGAACTTCTTCCTACCTCGGGATGGGCATCCCGAAGCAGAGGCGGAAAGAGAATAAAGAGAATAATTAGCGTAGCTGCTGTTCATTAACTATGCATTAAGTGAAAGCTTGGCTGAAAAGATGTGTCTTTAATCTAGATTTAAATTGGGAGAGTGTGTCTGACCCTCGAATAGTATCAGGAAGGCTATTCCAGAGTTTAGGTGCTACGTATGAGAAAGCTCGACCCCCTTTGGTGGATTTAGTTATTCTAGGTGTTGTCAAAAGTCCTAAGTTTTGAGATCTTAGAGAGCGTGTTGGGTTGTAACGTGATAAAAGCTCTGTTAAGTAAATAGGGGCTAAACCGTTTAAGGCTTTGTATGTAATTAAAAGAATTTTAAAATCAATACGATACTTAATGGGTAGCCAGTGAAGAGATGATAAAACTGGGGTTATGTGATCGTATTTTCTTGACCTAGTAAGAACTCTGGCAGCTGCATTCTGAACTAACTGTAGTTTGTTTATCGATGATGCAGGACAACCACTAAGTAAAGCATTACAATAGTCAAGTCGTGAGGTCACAAATGCATGAATAAGCTTTTCTGCGTCAGCAAAACATAAAATATTTCGTAACTTGGAAACATTTCTAAGGTGGAAGAAGGCTATTTTTGTGATATTTGAGATGTGATTTTTAAATGACAGGTTGCCGTCTAATATAACGCCTAGGTCTTTAACTGTATTTGTTGGAGTAACAGTGCAGCCTTCAATTTGCAGGCTGTAATCGGAGATATTCTGTTTACCTGTTTTTGGTGCTATAAGTAATATTTCCGTTTTGTTAGAGTTTAAAAGAAGGAAATTACTAGTCATCCAATGTTTTATGTCCTCGATGCACTCTGCCAGTTTGGATAGTTTGAAGGAATCATCTGGTCTTGATGAGATATATAGCTGAGTATCATCTGCGTAACAGTGGAAGCTAATTTCATGTTTTCTAATAATGTTGCCGAGGGGCAGCATGTATATGGAGAAAAGCAAGGGTCCTAAAACCGATCCCTGAGGTAATCCATAATTTACTTGCGTAAGATATGACGATTTCCCTTTTAAATGGACATATTGATATCTGTCTGTTAAGTAAGATCTGAACCATTGTAGTGCCTGTCCCTGAATACCAATATAATTGTGTAAACGATCCAATAGTATTTTATGGTCTACAGTATCGAAAGCAGCACTAAGGTCAAGCAGGACTAAGAGTGAGATGTTACCTTTATCTGATGCAATAAGAAGGTCATTTGTAATTCTAACGAGCGCAGTTTCAGTGCTATGATAAGGTCTAAAGCCGGACTGAAACTTTTCGTGCATGTCATTATTTTGTAGGAAGGTACACAGTTGAGTTGACACTACTTTTTCTAGTATTTTAGACAAGTACGGGAGATTTGAAATCGGTCTATAGCTTCCAAGTTCATTGGGATCTAAGTTTGGTTTTTTGATAAGAGGCTTAATTACAGCCAGCTTAAAGGGTCCTGGGACATGTCCTAGATTAATTGACGAGTTGATTATGTTACAAATGGGCTCAATTGCAGCAGGTAGTAACTCTATTAATAAAGTAGTCGGAATGGGGTCTAATAAGCATGTCGTCGGTTTGGATGTTGCAATAATTTTAATTAAATCTTCCTGATTTATAGGAGAAAAACACTGTAGCGTTTCTTTTTGGTTGACGGGTGAGACTAATTCTTCCGTCACACTTTGAGGTTTGGTTTTAGCTATGTGGTCTCGTATTATTTCGATTTTCTCAGTAAAAAACTTCATGAATTCATTGCTACCAAGGTGCGGCGGAATACCCAGGTCAGGTGGAGTCTGTTTGTTTGTTAGTTTAGCAATTGTACTAAATAAAAACCTTGGATTGTTTTTGTTATTTTCTATGAGGTTACGGAAGTGCTCGGCTTTTGCTGCTTTTAGTGCCTTTTTGTAACAGCTTGCACTCTCTTTCCATGCAATTTTAAAGACCTCTAATTGGGTTTGTTTACATTTTCGCTCCAGTTTACGCGTTTCTCTTTTTAGGGCGCGAGTGGTGTTATTATACCATGGTGCTATGATCTTTTCATTAATCCTTTTTGACTTCATAGGTGCGACCGCTTCTAATGTATTAGAGAAAATGGTGCCCATGTTGCTGGTCATGTCATCGAGCGATTCTATATTAGTTGGAAAGGTTATTAGAGGAGTCAGATCTGGCAAGTTCTTTACGAAACTATCTTTAGTAGTTGAGGTGATTGTTCTACCCTGTCGATAACGAGATATACAACTGATTTCTGCAGTGCGCAGTGTACATGTTATAAGATGGTGATCGGAAACATCGTCGCTTTGAGGTATAATATCGATATTGGTTAGATCGGCTCCGTGAGATATAATCAAGTCTAGGGTATGATTAAGTCGATGAGTAGGTCTGTTGATGTATTGTGTTACACCACAAGAGTCTAGTAGTTCTTTAAACGCCACAGCTAATGGATCGTTAGGACTATCTACGTGGATATTAAAATCTCCAACAATCAGTACTTTATCGACGTTAACCAACAGATCCGATAAGAAGTCTGCGAACTCTATCAGAAAATTAGTGTAAGGCCCAGGGGGTCTATACACAGTAACCAATGTAAAAGAGACCAATGATTTTTTACTTTTGTTTGGAACTGTTATGTTCAACGCAAGCATTTCAAATGATTTAAATGTATGCATTGTTCTCCGAGTAACGGTAAGATAGTCTCTAAAGATTGCTGCGACACCACCACCTCGACCAACCGGACGTGGCTCATGAATATAACCGTAGCTTGGTGGAGTAGACTCATTTAGACCAAAGTAATCATTTGGCTTAAGCCAGGTTTCAGTAAGGCAAAGTATATCAAAACTGTTCTCTGTGATCATTTCATTTACAATAACTGCCTTTGGATTTAGTGATCTAATATTAAGTAGCCCAAACTTTAGGCGTTGGTTTTGCTCATTAAGTATATTGTCTTTTGGTTTAATCATGATAAGATTTTTTCTCTGACTTTTAAATAAATTTTTATTTGGTTGTATTATTCATATTATTAATGTTTAATTTGTAATCATTTTACAGGAGGTTTCTGTATTTTCATTCTACTTTTCATGAAGTGTTAAAAGAAAACACATCTAAGAATTATAAAATATGTTTTTAAATAACTTTACCAATATATGAAATATATTTAACCATAATATCTATAACAAAATAAAGTCAGTGAACTGGAATTTCAAATTCATTATAATAGTCACATACTTTACAGCAGAATGGAGGAAATACTCCAGAGTTGGAACAAGAGAATCAAGAATCAAAGGGCAGTATACAGAAATCGACAGAATACAACCTCACATGAGGTTACTGTATTTTTATAATTCTTTTCATGAAGTGAAATAGAAGTTATAGAAGATGGTTTTGAATTTACATATGTATATGCTATATAGTTTACCGTAACATCTACAACTGTCATGATTCCGCTATAATGTCATGTTTATTCTTATTCTTGCAGCGGAGTCATGGCTAAGTCTAGGGTTTTGTGTGAGAAGGACATGGCATGGCTTAAATATTGGGTGTCATGCGTCTTCTCGTGTCTCGTCTATGGCCCCGTCCCTCTCGTCTCCTCGTTAGCTTCCCTTGAGTGTTTTATTACCCACACCTGCCTATTGTAATTATCGTTTGTTCGTCTCCCTATTTAATGCCCTGGTATTCTCTGTCTTGTGCTCGTTTGTTATTTGTAAACTTTGATGTCCGTTTGCTCGTCTGAACTGCTGATTTGTCCCTACGCTGTGTCCTAGCGTTTCTGCTCCAGCACTCTGTTCCGTGAGTTTTTCGGTCCTGTTTGGCTTCTCTGTTATCCCAGCTATTTTACCCCATTGTGGGTTTTTGTTTTGTGTTTTACTAAAAGTCTTTTGTTACCCCGTACCGCTGCCTGCATTTGGGTTCTTCCTTCCTGTTTCGTGACAACAACAAAATAAAGTCAACTGGAATTTCACATTCATTAAAATAGAGACTGAGAGAGTTTTGTCATCTTTAAGGGATTAGGGAGGAATGGTAAAGCATTCAAATACCGTAAATATTTGTACACAAGCTTATCTGAAATAAGCCGATGATGATTTGGATTTGTTTGCAATTTATTAAAAATAAAAAATTTTCTCAAGGGAAACAAACAGGGATCTTCAAGTGACAGTAAGTTATAATTACATTTCTTCAATAAATCTTGATGCGGATTCTGTAATGTATGACTTCCTTTAAAGAAAGCAACTCAAATGTATTCATATGATGAACTCATTATATTAATTCAAATATATCATTTTTTTTATGTAATTATTGATTATACAAAGTGACTCATATTTTATTCCTACATTTCTGAATTAAGTAAATCCCACTGTTAGGGATTACTTTAATTTAAACTTTTATACTAAGATTAATTTCTAACAATGGTCAATACTATGTTGTTCTTAAACATGTTAGACTAAAGTATACTTGAGAGTTCCATCATTCGTACAGTTTTTCCCCCAGATATAAAGCTGTTGGGATCCAGTTCCTAGTCCATCCGAATGGAGACACAAACATGCCTGATGTGGATGTTCCCTTCAGAGACTCCAGTTTGTAGAAGTTGACATTTATGAATAAATATGAATTAAGATTTCTTAATACTCTGCTTAGATTTATTTTGTAAGCTAGTGTATTTTTTTTTTAACCTTACAAAGCAAATATACAGTAAGGCAAAACACAACTAATACTGCCAAGCCATTATTGCAGTATAAACCACTTCAATGTGATAGAAACTCTTCTGTTTTGCACCGGTGTCCTGATCACCCTCTGTCAGGGTTTAATGTATGTTAAAGAAACAAGTCACTCAATACATTAACCCTTACATATTTCACTGAAATATTGTGAAACGGTTAAGGATATTAATAGCTATTTGGTGATATATAAATGTTTAAGTAAACATGTGCAAATAAGTAATGGCCTCATTAACTATTATTAAACAGGTGAAGGTAATGCCTAAAATATTAAATGAGTGCAATGTATGTAATGACAAATAAAGAGGATTAAAATGTATCATTTTAGTTAGAGATATTTACTAATAAACACATCTCAATGCCAAATAAAGAAATAACCAAAAGGAATAAATGAAGTGCCTGCAACTCTGTGTTGTCCCCTTATCTATGTTAAATATTGATAAACTGTCTGCTACTGTACCTCTTTATAACTGAGCTAAAACAATACGGATCCTTACATAAAAGTGTTTTAAAAGTATATTTTTCCTTACCTAAGTGTTCATCTACTTTCATTTGTTTCATTAATGTGAATGTTAGACAGGCACACTGTAAATACAAAGTGGGGCCACAAGACTCTTGAAGTATCAAAAGATTCATAATGTCATGGACAAATCTTTTTACAGTGATTTTCCCAAGCAAAGTGTGTTCCTCAACATCTTTTGTTAGTGCTGGAATAACAATCCAGTCAAAGAAGATTTCCATAAACCAAACCCAAACTAAGATTGAAGAGAATAAACAGTATGACCCAACAGAACATACTGTACAATTGTCATGATTCCACCTCTCCTTGTCAGGTATTTCTTGGTCTGGAGGGTGGAATCATACAGGATCCTTTGTTTCATGTAGGAAAGAGACGATTTTGGCAGCTAATTGTCACCATACTCTCTCTCTCCGGTCTGCGTCATCGTTCCTGCCCTCCTGTTTCCTAGTTAGTGTTAATTGGTTTATCCTTGCACCTGTTCCCTCTTGATTTGGTTCCCTTTAAAACATCCTCGTGTTCATTGTCCTGTGCTCGTTCATTGTTGATGTTGCTGTAGCTATGCTGTTCGCTGTACTTTGTTTGTTTCATGCTTGTTCTTGTACCTAGCCATGCCTTGCCTTGTTCCTGTTTTCCCCACATCTAGTAAGTGTTAGTTTCAAGTGTTTGTTTTGTAGTCTAGTCAGTCAGTGTCCTTGTTAAAGATTATTATTTATTCTGTCTTGTTTTCCCCATCGTGGGTTTTGTTTTGTCTTTTTATAGTTCTTGCTTTGTGTAATAAATACCCTTGTTTACCTTCACATCTGTCTCTGCCTGCAATTGGGTTCTCCTGCCATGTCTTCAATGCCAAACCATGACAGAATGAACGAGCCAAACAGAATCCAGCAGGCAGCAGCCATGAACACCAACCGTTGGTCATGCACCTCCAACTCAGTTTGGTGGGAGGCTATTGCCTCCCAGTCACAAGCTGGAGGTGGTCCGTTCCCGGCCCAGTGCCATAGGCCTCTGCAGGACTATGCTCGGGAGGTCGAGGCCAGGAGGGCATCTGTCCCCGAGGTGCTGGTGAGTGCCTACCTAATGGCCGGGATGGACAACCCACCATCTTTTCCAGAACAGGAGGAGTTGGTTTATCAGCCATTCCCACAGTTAGTGGAACAGCTGTAGCTTCGAGAGGAGTGTTACCAAGACTCCTCTCCCAGCTGTTGCCCAATCTCCTCTCGTCCTGGGTTGGGGTTCATTCCGGAGGACTGTGTGGTGGGTACTCTCACTTTGGGGAATTCCACACCGTCTTCCTCCTCACCTCCTGTAGCCCCTCCATTGCCGACGGACCTCGGTGGCAAGCGGAGGGGGCGGGAATCCTGGGGTCCTTGTCTGAAGCCTCTAATCCTGAGCCGCCCACCCCATTCACCTCGTTCCTTCAGCCGACCACCAGGCGGGTGGCTCGGCTGAAGAAGAAGAGGCAATGGAGGGCGGCTCGGAGCCAGGTGGTCCCGAGTCCGGTGGTCCCAGTTCAGGTGGTCCCGAGTCCGGTGGTCCCGAGTCCGGTGGTCCCGAGTCCGGTGGTCCCGAGTCCGGTGGTATCAAGCCCCAAATATTTTTTGGGGGGGCGCCGTGGGGATGTGACTGTCCGAGCGGCCAGCCCGGCCGCAGATTCTCCCCAGAAACTGGCACCAAGGCCGGTCCAGCAGCCGGCACCAAGGCCGGTCCAGCAGCCGGCACCAAGGCCGGTCCAGCAGCCGGCACCAAGGCCGGTCCAGCAGCCGGCACCAAGCCAGGTACAGCCACCGTCAGAGAGCGCTTCCCAGCCGCCGTCAGAGAGCGCTTCTCATTTTTCCCCATTTAGGAGAGAATGGCAGCGGCAAGCAACAGTAAGTTCTATCAAAGCCTTTACGTCATTTAATTTTGCTTGCATCTGTGTTATGTTGAACTAAATGAGTTTGAACTGCTTCTTAAATACCTAAAATGTGGATAATAATAAACTAAAAACATAAACTTGATAATAGTCTGTGTGTACATACGTCTTGCTGTTTTTCTCATGATTTGCAGATGAGTTTCAGCTTACTGTTCCAGAAACAGCTCAGAATGTTGAGTTTAAACTGAGGTCAGATGTCACAGTACTATGTCACCTGTCACCTAAAATGAGTGCTGTTGATATGGAAATAAAATCTCTGTGTGTCTGTAAGAGTGGATAGGTGACAGAGGAGCTGAGCTATAAATCTTTTAATTCATGAACTAGAGAGGAAATGTTTCCTTATTACTGAGAGACTTCACAGACCCAGAAATGGAAGACTACCTGTGTCAGGTCATCAGTCAAGACACGACAGTGTAGGTGAAGTTAGTGAATGTGAGTTTTATATCACATTGTGAAAGAAAGTTGATTTAATAACTGTAAAAATATCAAGTGGTGCAAACAAGTCTTAACATCATTTTCATTCAGAAAAACATTCTATGATACGTTCTATGATATCAAAGTGATTTTTCATTTATCATAAATCATGACTATGCAGTGTTTTTGGCGAAAATAGGTTCTGATGTCCAACCTGTGAATAAGCCACCAACCTTTCAAAGCCATCCTCCGACAATACATGAGGAGGTATGTGAAAGTAACATTCATAATAATAAAAAAATAGAGTTTGAAGCTCTAATAATGTCACAACATAGAGGTATGAACACTTCAGTTGCGGGTCTTAAAAGGGATCTTAAATTAGACATAGAGATTATTGGAAAAGTTTTGTTATGGTTGTATTTCTACCTCTCCCTTTTGCCAAATCTTTTTTTAGGTGGAATAAAACTGTTCTCTGATTTGGCTGGAAAAACAAAAGGGCAGTCATAAGAGGTTTTTTTACACTTTGGATAACCGAATAAAAGATCTGAGAGAAGGTCCTACATTTTACATTTACATTTAGTCATTTAGCAGACGCTTTTATCCAAAGCGACTTACATAGAGTTAGGAAGCAACAAGCGATATGTCAAACAGGAGCCATATTACATTAGGTCCCAATACAAAGTTACTAGTTACAACAAAACCACTACCTGTTGAGAGAAAGGGTTAGTGATTTTTTTGTCTGTCAGATATTCACAGATGAGTTGTGTTTTGAGTAGTTTTTTGAATGTTGTGAGAGATGTGGTAGACCGGACAGAGTTCGTAAGAATGTTCCACCAGGAAGGAGTTGTGAAGCGGAATGAGCGGGAAAGTGATTTACTGTCCTTATGAGAAGGCAATACAAGACGGAGCTTGTATATTAGGAAGACCAGCAAGGAGAGCATTGCAGTAGTCCAGCCTTGAGATTACCAGGGCCTTGACAAGGAGTTGTGCCGCATGCTCCGTGAGATAAGGTCTAACCTTTCTAATGTTGAATAAGGCGTGTCGGCATGACCGTGTTGTCTTTGCAATGTTATCATTGAAGGACAGCTGTTCATCAAATATGACTCCAAGGTTCCTGGCTGTTTTGGAAGGAGTGATTGTGGTATTGCCAAGATGGATATTGAGATCGTGTTTCACAGAAGGGTGCGCCGGAAACACAAGTGGGGTGTGAGGGTGTGGAAGTCGGAAGCATAGGGTTTCTCCAGGTGGATGTTGAAGTCCCCAAAGACAACAAGAGGGCCGCCATCCTCCGGGAATGATGAGAGCAGCACATCTAACTCTTCAATGAAGTTGTGAAGAAGACCTGGGGGGCGGTAAACTACAACAACGCTGAGTTGAGTGGGAAAAGTGATATTAACAGCATGGCATTCAAATGAATAGTCGTTACATAGGGAAGATAGTGTGCAATATTTCCAGTCATTGTTGGTAAGCAAACATGTGCCGCCTCCTCTTCCGGTTTGGCGGGGAGAGTGAGAGAAGGAGTAGTTTGTGGAGAGAGCAGCGGGTGTGGCGGAGTCTTCAGGACGAATCCATGTCTCAGTAAGACCAAGAATGTGAATGTCTGACTGGCTGAGAAAAAGCATGGATGAAGTCAGTCTTGTAAACAGCTGACTGGCAGTTCTAGAGACCCATAGAGAGAGACAGAGGTGTAAAAGGGGAGATGTGAATGGGACGCGCGTGAGAGTGCGAGCGCATCGTGCCTTGCGTCTTGGGTGAGAACCCTGCCTACGGTGGAGTACAGGATTAAACTCGAAACGCATGTTAGTAGACAATTAAATGCAAGCAAATGTATGTAAAATATACTTATGTGCCTTGCCGGTGTCCTTGCTTGGTGGAGTCGCGCAGGTAGAGTCGCAGGTCTTTACACTCATCAGTCTTCACAAGAGGGGGCTGAAAACGAGGGCTGACGCTACCGCTGGCACGACAAGGGACTTCTTAAGTATGTGATGAGATTAGCGCGTGCAGAATACAGCTGGAACACGCCTTCTCGATTTGCAAAACAAAGTCTGAAACGACTTGAATGGGCCACGGATCAAACAGCGATCAACTAACTCGGTGCTTTCAAGTGCAATTTTATTATGTCAAGCCGTAACGAGCGGCTAACGGCAGCTTCACTTCAGTACCAACGCAACACAAACGCTAACAACTTAGAAATCAGTCAATGAATAATTAAATAAACAAGCTCAAACTATCAGTCAACGAGTGATTAAATAAACAAGTTCAAATAATCTTAACTAGCAACAGGCAACAGTCCAGTTCAACAGTTCAAACATTAACATTAACATTTTTTTTCTGGTTTACTGTCCTGTTGTTTCTCGACATGCACTTAAAAGATTCACTGAGGTTTATTGATTATCATCATCACCACAGTATTTTAAATGATAAAAGGTGTTTTAACTGTCATAAAATGTTAAATTAATTTGTCTGTTTCTTTGATCAGCTTCTAAGCTGAAAGTTCTAGTGGTGCTACATCACACGTTTGACCCAGAGAAAACTGTACCAGACAGCAGCAGATGTGTCAACAGGGCAGATATACTGACAGTGGACTGTCTTTTCTATAAAGACACAGGACTACTAAAGTGTCAGAAAAATGATGATGAAATCGACAAAGTGTTGCACTGATTAATACAGCAGGTATTTAACAAGATATGCCATAAATGTTGATGTCTGTTCTAAAAGGCGAAGTCAATGGGAGTCAATGAATATCCACCTAAAAGTAAGTTAAAATCTCTTTTTATCAATATTTATCTCTCTTATAAAAATATGTGACTTATTTATGTCAGTTTTTTGTTATATCACCTTATACTAAATAGCACAATTAAAACTTCATAACGTCGCTTTTTTCAACATACAAATCAATAGTTTCAACAGATAGGACACAGGTAAAAACACATTCCTGCTCAATACTAAAATCTACTGTCTAGAAAAACACATCAGTAAAAGTACACAAATGGTTCAGTGAACTTTATAATATTTTCAGAAAGTTCAAAATGCACCCTAAAGGATTGTGTTAGAAATTGACATTATTAAAAGTGTTCATTATTAGCAGAAGATCACACGTTTTTTTTAGATATGCAGCCTCAAAGCCTCTAATAACATATTTTTATTGAAGTGTTTGTGCAGGTTCTGTACATTCATTCTCCTGAGGTTATTAAGTCGGTGGGGCAGGAAAGTGTTGAAAGCATTTAAAAGTGCCAAAAACATACTTCTGTGTCACCAGCCTTTGATGCCAGTGTTGTAGTATCATGAGTGTGCACACAGATGATAGGGGCTGTAAAACATTTAAATAATTGCACATCAGGAGTAATATATGAAACAAACTCCACATGAATTTGTATTGGTTGCCATAAAGACTATTATTTTGTAATTGCAGCGTAAAAGCAATATGTGAGTAATCTCTTTGATAAAAAATGTCATTTATTTCACAGAGGATGAATCCAGGAATCTTCAAGCAACAGTGAATCAAAAGTATATTCTTGTTTGAAAAGTTATTATTGTAATAGTTAAATAGTTTCCATTTCTTTCAAAGTGGAAATTTTGGAAATATCTTTCAGTCCGCCAACGACTATGTATTCTGATTTTTTTTCTTGTCACATCCATAACGCATGTTTATTTCCCTTTTTTTAAATAGAAAATGTGTTCATAGACTGACATTTTTTTATGTTTAGACTCAATAAACAAGGATTTAGGAAAATATAAACAGATGGTGCAATATGTTTGTAACAAATTCATTCTCTGAGCATTTTTATGTCACGCACACAACCCAAAATGTCACGTCCATAACATTGGAATTTCCAAAAAAAAAAACAAGGTATAGACAATCGAATGTTCTTCAATTTCTAATCATAGAGTTATTAATAGGTGCAGAGAAAACTTTTATAAAAATGGTCTTTCTATTTTCTTTCTTTTTCAAAACAGTATCAATACAGAAGCATCCATGTTGCTTATCACCAAGGATGTTTAATAGGCCTATTTAAAGCCTTTTGGTGCCCTTTTAAATATATTTGCTTGGTCCTGAATATATGATTAATGTTATTAATGATATAATGATAATTTTCGTTTGTTTTTCAGATGCACAGCCAATGAGATTTAGTATAGTGAAATACTTTGTCACCTTACCTGGATACAGACAGAAGTACCACATCGACTCTCTAGATGCCCTACACAGAGAGACTCCAGGTCTGGTGAAGGTTTCATCAGTGCAGGAGAGTGATATCATTCTGCACTTCCATTCTGAGAGTCATGCTGCTTTGAAAGATTACAAGTGAACAGTCGAACATTTACTTACACAAAATATAGACTGTATATTGACGTTTCTGGCTGTGTTACAAAAAAGTATTTTTTGCCCATTAAAAACTTAGATAATACAAACAATAACAAAAAGAGAACAATACTCAAATATTTTTTTTATTCGCTGAATAACTTCCTTTTATTATATGGCCTTTGATCTCTCTCCCAAAGAGCACTGTATGCTCAAACAATCCAGATGTTTTCATAGTGGACTGTGTTATCTGTGACGTAATTGAAGAACTACCTGAATCTAATATAAACAGAGAGGCAATTGCAGTCTCACAATGGCTAAGCACTAAGGGGACTTAACATTTTTCCTGATTGCTGACACAACTCATACAATGGACACCGATATGTAATGTTCATGTTTGCTGTTTCTATGCTTGTGAAAATAGTTCCTGCAACTCTTTCAGAGGTTTATGTTGGAAGTGAAAGTGAAAGTAAAAATGACCTCTACATTTGGTGTGACAGCAGTAAGAGCTAACACTGTTTTGTAAAGATTATTTTATGAAATCCATTATATAAAAATGACATATATGTTTGCATATAAGATATCTTAATGTTTCGTGAGACCATTTTGTGACCGGCTCAAGTCGTTTCTGCATTCTTCAGTTCAGAAAGGAGATTTTGGGAAGGACACTAGGGGTAAGTGCCGTTAGCCATAAGCGAAAGTATGTTCTAACATTTTGCCAACAGAAAAATATCTGTTTTTTACAAAAAATATCCAATTAAAATCAATGTGTTGCTAATGATGGTGTGATGTCATTTGGTGTTTTTCTCTTTTTAGGAGAAAATGGCAGCTGCGAGTAGCAGTAAGCTCTATTAAAACAATCCTGATTTGATCTTGCTTATGTCAGCTATTTGGGACTGCTTTTGCTTTTGCAACCAAAAAAATGTGCATAATAGTTAACTAAAAACCTAAACTTGACATTAGTGTATGCACATAAGTCTTTCTGTTTCTCTTATGCTTTACAGACGAGTTTCAGCTTATTGTCCCTCAGAATGTTCAGGTGAAACTGGGGTCTGATGTCACAGTACCATGTCACCTGTCACCTGAAATAAGTGCTGTTGACATGGAGATCAGATGGTTTAAAGAGACCGACTGTGTGATTCTCTATAAGAACGGACAGGTGACAGAGTTGAGGAGCTATGAGGGCAGAGTGAATCTTGTAATTCATGAACTAGATAGAGGAAATGTGTCCTTAATACTGAGAGACTTAAGAGAGTCAGATGCGGGAGTTTACCTGTGTCAGGTTACCAGTCAAGACACAACAGTGGAGGAGACAGTGCAAGTTAATGAATGTGAGTTTTTATATTGTGTTGTCAATAGACATTTTGTGTATTATACATCATAATTTTTGACTGTGAAATATTTGTATCAGCCAGGGAAGATGCTGAAGTCCAATCTGCGAGTCAGTCATCACCACTTCAAAGCAAACATGTGCAGCTGAAACCACATGAGGTAAGTGAATGAATTATTGATATTCATTGTAATCATTCAGTGTTGTTCAGGGTGTGATCCTCTTATTATGAGGTTTTAACGATTGTTTGAATTATGCATTTACAACAGTTACTGTATATGAACCATTTACATAAACTTCATTCCCACACCTTTGAGATTTTAAAAATTGATTATTAATTAAACTGTAGAGCTGTCTGTAGAACTGTAACTTAAGGGTATAGATATAATGTATGAATAGTATTTATACATCATTTGTGTATTTTTCCGGTGAAGAGTTTATAAAGTGTGAATCCATAAGCTTATTGGAATGCGAATGAAAAAAGATTTGAGAAATCGTGTTTTGGTTCATATGATGCTGGATTCTTCAAACTATTTTCTTCATTTCAACAGATCAACAAAACATGGAGTGAAAGACAGAAAAGAAAAATGGAGGAATCTGATTTAATGACATGTAAGTGTTGTTTAAAGGTCTGCTTTGTCCACTAAACATCAGGACAGATGTTTCTCATAGGATGTGGTGAATATGGAGAAACTATACCGGACTTTCAAAGATGAAAGCAAAAATCTGGAACAAACCAAATTAAAATGAAAGGAGAAAACTAGAATGTAAGAACTGTGGACTACATAATAAAGTTCATTGAACTAAGTAAAGAAAATGACCAAAAGGGAGATGAAAGACAAGATCTGCAAGGCAAAATGACAAAGCCTACAAAATTGTTGTCTGCTAGAAAATCAAGAATCACAAAAGCATCAATTAGAAAAAGCATAAAAAACACACAATGTGAAAAAGGAAGTTGTCTTTATTCATTGGCTAATATTTGTATTTACTTATTTCGTCCCCATTCATGTTTCAGGTGGAGTCAAACTGTTCTCCATGTTGACTGGAAAAACAAATAACTCTCATAAAAGTTTTGTTGACTCTCTGATGAACCGAGTTGAAGATCTGAGAGAAGTTCCTACGGTGGATGAGAGTGACATTGTTTTGGTTTTCTGTCCTATTGTTTCTCGAGCGGGAACTGATATTGAAGCAGCACTGAAAATATTAACTGACTCTACAGGTTGTGTGATTATCATCAGAATTTTTTAGAAAACACAAAAGCTGCTTTGTTGTACATATTATAATGTCCTTAATGCATTTCTCTTTTCTTTGAACAGCCTCTAAATTGAAAGTTCTGGTGGTGCTACATCACACGTTTGACACAGAGAAAACTGTACCAGACAGCAGCAGATGTGTCAACAGGACAGATATACTGACAGTGGACTGTCTGTTCTATGAAGACACAGGATTACTAGAGTGTCAGAGGAATGATGATGCGAAAGACAAGGTTGTTTCTTGGTTAATAGAGCAGGTTGGTCTATTTCACAATAATAAATAATAAAGTAATAATTGCTGTAAAATAAATAACTGGATTCATTACTGATTATTTAAACTCTTGTTGTTATTGTTTTTTTTTTGCAGGGGAAGACAACACGTGTTGAAGTATGTCCACGTCAAAATAGATTAAAAAGATCACACAAGTCTGTGCAGGTATACAGTATTTCAA
Source organism: Triplophysa tibetana (assembly GCA_008369825.1). Lineage (NCBI taxonomy): Eukaryota > Metazoa > Chordata > Actinopteri > Cypriniformes > Nemacheilidae > Triplophysa > Triplophysa tibetana. The sequence continues at coordinate 12,349,809 of CM017901.1, read as the reverse complement.
AAAATATGCATGTAAAAAAAATGATAAAAAAGTGTACTGTATTATACTTTATTAATTGAACTATTGTTGTGTGTCTGCAGGATGAAGGTCAATCTGAGACAGTGGGATTAAAAAAGAGGAAAATTATTGAGCCACAGATTTGTACAGGTGAGGCTGTTCTTCCAAGAAAGGACTCAATAATAACTGCTTGCTTTGTCATGCACATTTCACTGTTGACTATTATGGTTTGCACTCATCATTTATATCTTATATATTTTTTGCTTTTTCTTCCCACACTAATATATATTTCAGAGGACGTCAAAGTTTGCATTATTACGAGTGGAAAAACGAAAGAGACTCACATTAAATTTTTCAACATTCTGAGTGACCGCATTAAATCTCTGAAGGAAGTTCCTACAGTAGATGAGAGTCACGTTGTTATGGTTTTCTGTCCTGTTGTGTCTCGAGCTGGAACTGATATAGAAGCAGCACTGAAGATATTTGATGACTCCACAGGTGATTTATTCATTATTCATTATATTAAATCAAACATGAGCGCAAGAAAAAAAAACAATACTGTACATTTGTTAGTTCTTAAATATTAGGTGATGATACACAAGTCTTAGAAATTCAGACATATTTTCCTTAAATATGTTTTTTAACAGCTTCTATGATGAAAGTTCTGGTGGTCCTACATCACACATTTGACCCAGAGAAAACTGTACCAGACAGCAGCAGATGTGTCAACAGGACAGATATACTGACAGTGGACGGTCTGTTCTATGAAGACACAGGATTACTGAAGTGTCAGAAAAATGATGATGCAATTGACAAAGCTGTGAACTGGTTAACACAGCAGGTATTTACAATAATGCTCTAAATATTTTTAAAAGGCTGCACTAAAATATACTGTATCGTTTAAAAACAACAGGTCACTGTTTACTCAGAAATGTCAACTTGTTCTCCACAGGGTGAGTCAGTGGGAGTTAAAGTTTGTCCATGTCAAAGTATGTAACTTTTTTCTCAATAATCTGTATGATTATGCACAGTTAAGCCATGTATCATTTTTCCTTGAGGTAATGAGATATAGGATCTCTGTTTTTTCTCTGCTGTATCATCTAATGATCAGTGACACAAATTTTAAAACTGTGTTATTTGAAACTGGCAAGTTATATTTCAGCAGAGCAAAACATTGGCCAGATTTTACACAGGTAAACACACTTGCTCAATACTGAAATCTATTATGTAAGTATATTATACAAAAAAAGTTTTGTAAGTTCAGAGTTTGGGTTAAGAAGTGATGTGAATAGTGTAAGGATATCACTTACTGTAAATCGTCAAAAATATAAAATTGCTATTCTGTGTGGCTAGCAGTGTGTTGTGTGTTTCTAAACTGATGATGTTGGGACTCTTGGTGTTCTAGTATGTATTTACAGTATTACAAGTATTTGAAATTATCATGGTTATGTTTTGTTCTTTTTTTGGTTTTATTTAACTTTCATCATGTTCCTTAGTTTCTCTGTTCGTTGCTTAATTTGATTCCACTATAAGTTATTCGTATTATGTTATTCACCCCCTCCTCTGTTTCCTTGATGCCCTTTATAATTACATTTCCTTCTACATACTGTACGTCCGATGTCTGTTCTGGTTTTGTTTTGGTCAGTGTGCCTGCTTTGTTTTTCCAGTGTTCCAGTGTTTCTCAGTTGTTAAAATGACGCTGTAATTTTTCTCTACAGTGGATGAAACCAGGATCTTCAAGGGGTAGTAAGTTAAACATTTGTTGAATAATAATTTCATATCCATTCTGTAATGAATTACTTTTATTAGAAATAGTTATTTAAACATTAGTTGAAGTTCAATAAATTATAGGCGAATAAAATGTCACGATGTCATGTACTAATGTGTTTAATGCTGTGCTTTGTACAGATCATTAAAGATGGTTGTACAGAACAACATGGAGGTTTAGGAATAATCTTTTGTTACACCATCATTCAGAAGATCCTGTGACTGACAGCTATGTTAATCAACTCACTCCACAGATCAACATTAGTCAACATATATTAGCTGCTTGTTGTGATTCACACATGACAAGTGCTGATATCTACTATGAGCATGTTCTTTCCAGCTACAGCACCTTATTGTGTTTTCTACATGTGAATTAATTGGTAGTGGTGCAAAAGGTTGTGAGTTCAAGTCCCAGGGAACACACAAGACCTTATCCAAAAATGTATAAATTGAATGCACTGAAATTGAGGATAAAAGTGTCTGTCAAATGTTTAAATAAAAAAGTGCTAAAATTGTCAAAGGTATTTTGTTGAATTTCTCCTTACGTGTTTACACTTGAAATAGTCTATTCATTGACCTTAAAAAACAAATGGCTGCATATTTTATGTGTCTTTCTGGTTACTATGGTACAGTACATGTCATTAGCTTTAAAGGGAAAATATTGTTAATCTTTATTGTAAAATAAACAGAAATGTTTAAATAAAATTTGAATATATAGAAATACATTATATAAATATATCAAAGAACTGATACTCGTAAATTAATTCAGCACATTAAAGGGATCCCCTAAAAATGAAAATTCTGTCCTCATTTACACACCTTCATGTTGTTTTAACTGTATTTTACTTTTTGCACTGCATTAAATTACATTTTAGCATTAACATAAATGTCTGTAAAATAAAAGGAAATGTAGTGGTCATTTTCTGCCAGTAGTTTATCAATTTTTTTCCGATTTTATTACAGTGTAGAGAAAAACTTGCAATATTACCATGTGCCTTAATACTGTAAATTCTCTTTAATTTTCTCCCTAGTATTATTTTCACTAAATTTGTAATTATGATGTTTGCAAAGACGCTTTGCAAAAAGAAACTATATAAAGCACTATATAAATAAAATTGAATTAAAATCACCTAAAGCCTTCCCTTCCTTCCTCTGGCAGAAAAAGTCCCTGATCGACTGTAAGAATCTTTAAGTTACATTGCTATGAGACCATTTATTCATATATAAATAAACATCTGCTTTTTTTGTGTTTCAGATGAGTTCCTTATATCATGAGTGTTTTTTCAGATATGCAGCCACTGAACTATTCAGTTCCCTTTCTGTCGGTCTCTCGACGTTGTGTCGAGAACGACAGATGGGGTTCGTCCTTGAGAACCAATCAACTCTGACTACTATAGAAAAGGCCAATGAAATTTGGCGAATGAAATTTGCATGCCGGACTCCGCCCCCGGATATCCGGTATAAAAGGAAGCCGGCGTGCAGCATTCATTTACCATTTGTTCTTCAGAGCCTTCACTCTTGAGTACAACTTAGGATTCAAAATCCTCTACAAACTACACTGCTGGAGCTACGACGTGTTGCAGCGGATCGTCCCTACCTGCAGCGACCTTCCCCTGGGCGTCTCGGCGGTTCCGGAGGTGTTAGAGATCTTCTAAAAAGTCCTTTTCAGGACTGACTGAGCATTCTCCAGCGCGGCATGTCCCGCTGTTCTCTTGGGTGCGGCAACCTCATCGAGGAGGGGGATGGACACGATCGCTGCATTAGGTGTCTGGGCGTCCAGCACACTGAAGCAGCGTTCGTTGACACATCTGCCCGCACTGCGGGTTCGCAACCTGGGCTGTGACATCTGTGGCTACGGCCCTGATGACCACCCACGTTAGCAGCGTTAGTGATATGGGGAACTCTGCGAACGTAAACCCGCCAGCCAAGTGCTCACGGGCCGATCGCACCCCGATTCGCTCTTCTAAACGTTCCCCAACCGGCGGTGGCATAACGTCCGGATCCTCACGCACACACTTGGAAACGATGTGTGACGTAGATGAGACGTCGCTCGCAGCATCGGAGGGAGACTGGCATCCGGCTCTGACGAATCTGAGCTCCACCCCGGGTCGAGTTCTAGAGGAAGCAGAAGTGATGCCACCCGTGCTAGCCCGGGGATGCGTGGTTCCTGGGGTCGGAGCGCGGTGCAAACCGCGCCCATCCCGGGTTCCATGTTTTTCCCGGAAGTGCATGAGGAGCTGTGTAAAACTTGGAACGCTCCACGGACCGTTCCAGTGAGACCAGCTCCGGCTCCCTTACTTCCCTCGATGGTGTGGCAGCCAAGGTCTACGTCGACATCCCCCGGGTGGAACGTCCGCCCGCGGTGCACCTGTGCCGCGGACGGCTACCACCTCGGGGGAATCGGCCACCCCTACCGCCCAAAGCACGCAGACTTCGGCATCACGGTGTCGAAGGCTTGCGATGCCGCGGGCCAGGGTTTTTCACAGAGTTTTTCCGTTCTCCCCGGGTGTACTTACAGCCGATCGCACACTCCACTGGACTGTGCTCGGCGAACCAACCTCACACCCTGGCGAGGAGTGAGGTCGTACACATACGACAACTGTCACCACTCTCAACCGACAGTGCGTGCCGTTGTCCCGCCAGGCAGGTAAAAAGGCGGAGCCAACCTTCCCGCCGGGGACCCTCCGCCAGCCGACAAACAACCCCCTGTGGGAATGATGAAGCAGACCGTCCCCTTGGTCACCCTGTCACAGTCCCTGGGAGCTCGAGAGCTGCCCACACTGTCTCGCTGGCCTTGCGGGCGGTCCGTCTTGGTTACTCGATCCAGTTCGCCAGAGACTCTCCCAAGTTTCAGGGCATCATCTCTCCCTCTCTCGGAGGCAGGGACGCCTCCGTACTTCGGGTAGAGGTCACCACCCTTCTGGCAAACAGGCATCGAGCTCGTCCCTTAAAACCAAGATGTTCAGTGGGTCACGACCCGCACTTCATAGTTCCCAAGAAAGACGGTGGGTTGCGCCCTAATGTCTGCGTACCCGGAACAGAGCACCTTCACAAGCTGCCGTTCAGGGTGCTCACACAGAGGCGCGTCCAGACATCTATCAGGTGTCAGGATTGGTTCGCGGCAATCGACCTGAAGGGCGCTTACTTTCATGTCTCGGTCCTCCTCGACACCAGCCGTTCCCACGGTTCTCGTGCGAGAGGCGGGCATATCAGTACAGAGTCCTCCCTTTCGGTCTGTCCCTGACCGCCCTTTCTCCCTTAGGGGAAGAAGGCAAGCGGGTACTAAACTACCTCAGCGACTGGCCTACCCTGGCACACTCGCGAGATCTGTTGTGTACAGGAAGGGACCTGGTGCTCCGGCACCTAGATCGATTGGGACTCCAGGTCAACCAAGAGAGGGGCAAGCTCTCCTCAGTGCAGAGCATCCTCTCTCTTGGTATGGAACTCAACTCTGTCACCACGGCGGCGCTAATGTCCGCAGTTGTGCCCAACCAGTGTTGAACTGTCTGAAATGAACATTTTAGACAGACAGCGGTCCCCCTGAAACAATTCAGAGGCTCCTGGGACACGTGGCGTCCTCGCGGGTTAATACCCCTCGGGTTGATGCACATGTGACCGCTCCAACACTGGTTTCAGGGTCGAGTTCCAAGGAGAGCGTGGCACACTGGCAGCAGACGCATGGTGATGCCGCCCTGCTGCCAACGCACCATAACCCCTAGTCTTATGACTTTTTCGACGGACTCAGGTCCCTCTGGGCAGGTTATGAGGCAGGTCGTGGTGACGGCTGACGTCTCCCTGCAGGGGTGCGGTGCAGTGTGCAACGAGCACGCAGGTGGGGTGTTGGACGAACCCCCGCCTGCGCTGGCATGTCAAGTGCCAAGAGTTGTGGGCTGTGCTAATTGCACTGAACAGGCTACGGCCTCTTGTGCAAGACATGCACGTGCTGGTCCGAGGACAGCACTATAGCTGTAGCGAACACAGATCGTCCTGTGACGATCTGTGTCTCCAGTCAAGATAACGTCTTGGTTACGTCTGTAACCTCAGTTCCCTGATGGAGGGAACGAGACGTTGTGTCCCTTATGCCACAAACCTGTATCGTTTCTGTTGCAGTTTGAGAGGCTCTCAGGCTCTTCAGAACAAGAGGTAAATGAATGCTGCACGCCGGCTTCCTTTTATACCGGATATTCGGGGGCGGAGTCCGGCATGCAAATTTCATTCGCCAAATTTCATTGGCCTTTTCTATAGTAGTCAGAGTTGATTGGTTCTCAAGGACGAACCCCATCTGTCGTTCTCGACACAACGTCTTGTTCCCTCCATCAGGGAACTGAGGTTACAGACGTAACCAAGACGTTATCTTGACTGGAGACACACATACATTTCACAGGGACTTTATAGATGCTCTAAACAGAGAGACTCTGTGTCTGGGATTTCTGCAGAACAAGAGAGTGATTTCATTCTGCACTTCAGTTATGTTTCTGCTTTAAGTGACACTTCTACCGATGGACAAAATCATTCAAAGAGAACAGGTAAACAAGAATAACATTTACTTACGTTGTGTCGAGAACGACAGATGGGGTTATCTATGGAAAACGCCACAAAACCTGTATCGCGTCACAATCTCAGCGAAGCAACGTTGACAAGCCTGGGCGTGTCAGCTCGAAGCTTTCGAAAAGCTACAAAATCTATCAAAATATCACGTCCTATTTTTTTAAGAAAAATCTTGAATATTTAGGTTAATGAAAATTTGAAATCAATAATGTAAATAGAAGTTTATGAAACATCTTTTACAAAAGAAATACTGCATTATTTGTGTGAAGTTATTCAAGAAATTGTCTGCAATGTCAATGTCTGTTCTCAGTTTATGTATTTAAACATGCTACTGCGTATCTTGAAATATTGGCATGACAAATTAAATAATTGAATCTACTAATTACAATGACAAATTAAATGTCGTTTACAGTATGTGAAATGTAAAATTTGTGTTTTGTATTGATAATACAGATATCAGTTCATAAATGATTTAATGTCACATTTCTATACAAGTCATCTGCTCATTCCACTCATTTCTTCATCATCATCATCCAAACCCAGTGCTGTGCTGAAGATTGAAACCCTTTTGATAAACATGCACAACTGTTGCATAGAAATCACCTCTATATTCTCTTTCATGCAACTTAATAAGTGTTTTTTCTTTAGTTTCACGTGTAAAACAACTGACTTTGGATTTAGGAGGCGAACCCACACTCAGCCTTCTTTATTTTAGGGCTTGTTTTTTAACATTCTTTCCAAAATAAATAAAAAAAAGACTTGCTGGTGAGGTCAAGCTGGGTAAATTGCAAGCGGGTGGCACTGTTAAATAAACGAAGCAAGACTTAGCAAAGAAGACTGAATCACATATTTTTATAATGTAGAAAAATAAGTTCAATGAAGCGCCCAAAAGAAGTTATTTCAGCATTATCTTGAGTTTGTGTTTCCAACTGCTGATAGATTCATGGAGCGAAATAAGCGCAACAGTGAACTCAGGTGGTTGCTTTTAGAAATGCAGGAATCACGGTGTAGGACAGCATCCGGTGTCTTTTCTATTACTCCAGAGATTGGTGAAATTGTGCTTTTTGTAGACGGACCTTAGATGAGGTCACACTGAAAGAAATGACAGATAAAGCTGACGAGTCTGAAAATGAAGTCAGTTTTGGATATGCTTTGGTGGCGGGGTTTGGGAGCTGGTTGGCTGGTTGCTTCAGCAAACGAGAAACGGAGACAAACACAGCAACACTTTAACAACAAACACACGTCCACTCGATCACATTTATCAGAGACAGATATACAGTACAAAACAAGTGTCATCATTACCTCTCCATTTATGCAGTTTCTAATAATCAAAGTATGTTTAACACGAGCCAGAAACGCACTTGTGTGTTCTTTTGTTTTATGTGACAACAGGAACGTCAGCATGCTCGCTGTAGGTTGAAGTTCTGTACCTTCAATGACCAATTTAGATTAGATTGGAATTTGACCAAACTTATCTTTACATGCATATCAAAGTATCCGACACTTTCCAGGAGCTGATCAGGTGTTTCCCTGTCATATTTTTTTTAGAAGTGTTTAATGTTTTTGGCCTACACTCTAGAAAATAAAGGTACTTTAAAGGTTCTTCACAGCGATGCCATAGAAGAACCATTTTAGAACCATTCAGTCAAAGGTCCATTTCTATATTACCTTTTCATAATCTGAAGAACGTATCTGTCCACACAAAACCTTTTGTTAAGCAGAAAGGTTCTTCGGATGCCAAAGGTTCTTAATGGAACCATTTAGACAAGAAAGGTTCTGCTATGGCATCGTGAAGCAGCTTTATTTTTAAAAGTGTACTTTCATCCCAAGTCTGTCTACCTTGTTTTTTCCATTCTGTATCTTTGTGTTCTGATAGTGGATCAATCTCTGTAGGGAAATATGCACACGGGACGTTACTAACTTCCTCTTAAATCGCTGCCAGGTAGGTCACTTCAGCTCTCATAGCACTAAGGGGATTTTCACCACGTGATAATACTGTTTAGTAAGAAAACGTTCAAATTTCAGAGAACATACAGCACTACGGGTGAACATTGTTAAGCCTCTGTGATCATGCCTGTAGTAAGTGCAAATGTTCACTTAGTTTTTTCATATTTGTTGATCTGCATTGAAACGGATGGCCTGAAGCGCTTCTCCTTTTTGGTTGTCCATCCTGAAGCGAAACACCATTTTTCCCTATGGCGCCGGATGTAACAGAGCTGGCAGACATTTTAGCGAAAGGACGTCATCACTCTGTGTGCATATACCCCATTGATGGACAATACTGCATATTGCTAAGCCTTCTTACAGTGGGGAAGCATTGGGTTTTGTGGCATTATGTCACTTTGACTCTTGCTTAGAGATTCTGTGTCAGCTTGTGTTAGAAAAGTGTTCTAGATAAGTCTTTATGATTATTTTTTGTGGCAGAAGGTTTCAAGATAGTGTTGGACTAGAGGTGGCATTGTGATGCGTGATATTACTTATTTTTTTAAACTCGGCTATGACTAGTAGAAAAACTCAAAATACTTTAGCTTGACCTCAGCAAGGTGATTTACAACTTAAAACCAAAGCCTTCAGCCATCAGTATAAATTGGTGAAAGAAAAACACTTACAAAACAATTCGATTAGTCTGTTTTGAAAGAATCCCTGTTTATTCTGATATTTTAGTGTGTATCATTTCTTTGTAATTTGTACCTATACAATTGACTAGTTCGGGAAGAATTGTCCTTGTTATAGTAACCGCAACAGTTGTCGAGAGACAGTTCTCTGTATATTTAAATGGAAAACGATCGCAGTCTCTGTCTGATGAGCATCTGAGCGGTTTTAAGAGGATCCCGATCTCACTCCCTGGCCAAAGGAAAAACAAACAGTAAAAGAATCTCGGTCTCTATGAGTGTATGCAAGAGACCTCGAAACAGGCGACTTACACGCATCTAAATTCAGCCAGGGGCTCTTTAAACATCGAATTCTTCTTTTAACTTGTTACTTTCCGTAGGTTTTTAAAAATGATCATTTTATTGTAATTAGTTGCTGCAGTTCATAGAAGTAAATCTCGTTTACTAGTATATATACAAATATATATTTATATATATATATATATATATAATCTTTTTCATTATAGCATGACAAAGTCACAGACACCCTATTTTATGTGTACTAATCGTTTTACAATCAAAAGGTGACGTGAGGGGCGAAAATGATTAAAAAGCAGCATATTTGTACATGTACGGAGGGTGACTGATCGTACTGAGCTCCTCTTCGTTCACGAAGGAACAGAGAGGGCCTTGCACGTTAAATTTGTATAGCAATAACCTAATAAATACGATCCATGAGATTATACATAATACATCTGAGCTCCTTTTTGCACGGAGCTGAGTGCACATTCACACAAACACACACATTGTCAGACAGTCATTACATGTTATATTCACGGACTGCGATTGAGACTCCTCGGCATGGACTGAATCCAAGGGCGTAGATTTGGTTTGAACATTGGGGGGGTTGAACGTCCCAGATAGCACACGAACATCACGGAGACGTCTATTTGATGTGTGTGTTTACATCTTGAAGACGTATTTTTTAGAGTGTTTGCTCATCTGCAATACGTCTATAGGACGTTTCCTGTTAGAAGCTGTCTTTAAGATGTAATGATTTAGAATGTATGTTAAACTGACATCTTATAGATGTCTATCAGATGTTAGTAAACAGCAGATGCTTTCCAGATGAAGTGATCTTTAACAGACATCTTGCAGACGTATGTGCTATCTGGGGTTGTATGCTGCCTGTTATTTTATTTTTATTTTTTAATGTGTATTGTTATTGGAAAATTTGACTTTTCTACCCTGCTGCTATATTTACCTCAAATCTGTTAAAAAAAACTTGTTAAGAGATTATACACCTCATAACGTTATGAAATTCGTGTATAATCCTCATTCATAAAATTCTAACATAGAAGAGATATAAAAAGAAAGAAATGAAGTATTGAAAGCGCCAGTAGGCGGCAGCGATTCACTGTTTTAATGAGTGAGCTACTTAAATTATTCATTCATCCAATTCGTTCGAAAGTCAGATTATTTTAGGAAGAAAACAAAAATCAATGTGAATACTTTTGTCATTGATAATTACAGAAACTATTGAAAAATGAACTAACAAAACAGATCTGCTTTGGTAACTTGTTATACTGATAGTTATAGCTAAACACATTGCAATGGATTAGCTAGCTAACATATATCGTGTGTACTTAGCTATTATTACACAATATTCTCATACCTCATTCTCAGTACATGCTTTATTTTGTTTGGCATCCCTCTCGGACCAGCAGTTAAATATAGTCCGCTGTGCAGCGCTTCTCTTCATTTTGCGCGTACGTTAAATTACCCGTGTGCTGCTCTCCCATTCAAACACCACTCGCGTTGTTTTGGTGAAAGTGCGAATCTTTGGTTGGACGTTACCAATCGGTTCAATGGAGGGGGAGTATTTTTTGTCTAATTTATTATGACAAACTCATTTGATTAGGAACAAAATTATCTTCACAAAAAAAAGTAATTCTACTTATTTTTCATTTGATCTACTGTGATTTTCATGTTGAAATATTGGAGGGGTTGTAACTGATGGATTTGAATATTGGGGGGGTTACCTCCCCCCCATCCCCCCCACAAACTACGCCCCTGACTGAATCGCTCGACGTGACAATTGAAACGGTTATCACAAGCAGCGGGTGGAAGACGTGTACAGCCTCAGGTAAGAGAATGGCGTTCCATAGTGAACATTTACCCATAATTTACTGAGTGTGTGTATGTCTGTGTGGGGTTGCGTAAGGATGTCAGGAGAATCACATCTACCGCAGATTTCTTTCTAGTACTTTCTCTCTCTCTGTTGCACGAGCTCAGAAGAGCGGAGCAGCTAAAACAAGCGGTGTCACTACATACAGTATATTGCTTCATAAAAACGCTTCTAAAATATCAAGGGCTATAGTCATCCTCAATAATCTAAAGTGCCTTTTCTGCGAGAGTCGAGCGGGGCGTCTAAACAGGCCCTCTGATTGCTGGGATACTTTCATATACCGTTGACATATTCTTTCTCTTGAACACATTGGCACGCACACAGAAACGTATCGAAGAGGGACACGTCCGTCCTGAAATCAGGCTGTCAGGACAAACAGAGAAACGGAGACAGAGAAACACAGGTCCTGTCTTCTCTCTGAAAAGATGGAGGTATGGATGAGCAAATAAACGCGTGGAGAGATGAGTCACTTGCTTTTCCCGGAAGTGCTGGAACCCCTGGAACCCAGTTCTCCCCATTCCGCTCTCTCCCCTCGTTTTCCTCTCCCTCCTCGCTCTCCGCTTTCTTTCTCTGATGCGTCCCTCTTTTCTGAGCTTTTGTCCGATGCCTCTATTTTATCTGATCGGTCTGAACGTTCAGACTTCTCTGACCTCTCCGCCCCCTCGGATGGCTCCGCTCCTTCTGATCGCTCCTTGCGCTCTGATTTGTCAGGGTCGGTGGAGGAGTTTGTGGCTTTTTCCCACTTGGCAATTTCTTCGATCTCTTTTAGGCTAGCATTGATACTGTTGACCCAACCCTTCAGATCCTCCTGAGAGAGGAAAAACACATGCTCTTTTGTAATAAGGCTGTGACCGTATATAAATATGATTTTGGCTAATCCTACACTGTAGAAAAGTCTGTAAAAATAGGGTACAATGTACTGTAATAATTTTCAGTAAACTTTCAGTATAGGCTACTGTAGGTTTTGTTTTTCTTCTGAAATTAATGGAAATGTAAAATTATTGGATAATGTACTGGCAGAACACTACTGTTTTGTACAGTGTTCATTAACATCTGTGCACTTGGCAAACACATTTATTTATTTGAAGTGATGCACAGTGTATTTAAAGTATAATTTTTATTCTTATCTGCATTCTTTGGAAATCAAGATGGTACCATGCTCTATCAGTAAAACAAAAAAGTGTCTCATTTGATGTAGAATCATTAACCATGCAGGTATATAAACAATTGTAATAAAAAAAAAATAGGCCACACTTGTGGTTGGGTTTTGGGGAGCTGGCATGTCTGACATACCTCATCCTTGGCCAGGAAGATGTAATCCCCATCAGCAGTGGTCCTGAAAAAAAATCATATTTACATTGAAACAAAAAATGTTACATGAATCTCTTCCTAAGCTTAGAATCCTAATAAAATATGTTAAAGCTTAACGTTAACTGGAAAAACATTTATAAAATATTTCAAATAACTTTTTTAAATGAATTTCAATGCCCATTTTAAATATTCGTCATCTTGAGGCCACCTTAGAGATCAGATGGGGCCCCATTGTGGCCCATCGCCCCCAGTTGAGAACCACTAATTTATGTGATCATTTTATACAAATTCTTGAATTCTAAGAAGGAATTACTTTCTTAATTTTTTTATCAAACATTTCAGTTTAAATGCATGTTTTGGTTTGAAAAAGTACCGAAATATTACTTTTTTTGTCCAATCTAGTCCTTATGGCAGTTTCAATTGAAAATTATGTGTAATCCACTTGTCTTCAGCAACTGTCAGGACCAATACTCGAACTCGGGTCTCCAGTGTAGTGTGTGAACACTAAACGTCAAAGCCACAGTGGAATGGTGAACCCAAAGAGGAACGCACACACAGAAGTTAGGGAAGCAAAATAAAGCAGATCCTTTTAATCCTTGAGGCAAAGGTAACAAAAACAACTCCGAAGAGGTAGATCAAAAAATAATAAAGATGTTCTCACAGAACTCCAAAAAGCAACAGTACTTGAAGACACACAACTCCAGACTCGGGAACTCGGCTACAAAACATTAAAGACTGAGCAACGAGACAGGGAACGGGGCCAACTTAAATACACAGGGGACAAATGAGAAACAGGTGAAAACAATGACACTCGGGAAAACCAAACAAGGAGACAGCGACATCCAGTGGCTGGAGACTGAAACAAGACCTAGATCCTGACAGGGCCCCCTCTCCTAGGAACTGATCCTGAAGTTCTTCTCAGCCTGGCCCTTCTGGTATCATCCGCCCTTCTACTTCCCCAGCTGGCGCTGGATTCTTTTTCGTGGGAAAGAAGGATGGTGGGTTACGTCCCTGCATTCGGAACCAGGTCTGGTTCATGATTCTGGGCCTGCCTGACCAACCCCTCAATCTCCCACCGTAACGGGGCCACGATCTTGTAGCTAGGAATTATGGGTGTGACTAAACCCTCTTGGTGGGTGCTAGCATACACTCTGGACAGAGCATCCGGCTTGAGGTTCTTGGAACCTGGGCGATAGGACAGAGTAAACTGGAAGCGGTTAAAAAACAATGACCAGCGTGCCTGTCGGGAGTTAAGACGCTTGGCCTGCTGAATATACTCCAGGTTCTTATGGTCGGTGTGAACTTGGAACGGGTGTTTAGCACCCTCGAGCCAATGCCTCCACTCCTCCAGCGCCAACTTAACGGCCAACAGCTCCCTGTCTTCCACATGGTAGTTCCTCTCCGCCGGGAAGAGACGACGAGAGAAGAATGAACAAGGGTGAAGCTTGTTGTCCTTGTCTTTCTGGGAGAGTATGGCTCCTACGCCTACATCTGAGGCGTCCACCTCCAATACAAAAGGTTTGTCAGGATCAAGGAGGGTGAGGATGGGTGCTGATGTGAATCTGTGTTTAAGTTCCTTGAAAGCCGTTTCCGCCTCAGGACCCCACTGGAATCTAACATTACCTCCCTTGGTAAGGGCAGTCAAAGGAGCCACCACGGAGCTGAAGTTACGGATGAACCGACGATAAAAGTTTGCAAAGCCCAGGAACCTCTGTGTCTCCTTAACAGATGTGGGAACAGGCCAATCCTTAACCGCCCCAACCTTCCGAGGATCCATCTGAATGTGAGCCGGCTTGACAATGTACCCCAGGAATTGAACTTGAGTGGAATGAAACTCACATTTCTCCGGCTTGACATACAGATGATGTTCTAATAGACGGCTGAGAACTCTTCGCACATGGACAATGTGCTCCTCTGGAGAGCTCGAAAAAATCAGAATGTCGTCTAGATAGACGAGCACGAACAGGTTAAGCATATCTCTTAAGACGTCATTGATAAGGGCCTGAAACACAGCAGGGGCATTAGTAAGCCCGAACGGCATCACTCTGTATTCATAATGCCCTGTAGGCGTGTTGAAGGCAGTCTTCCATTCGTCACCCTGTCTAATCCGCACAAGATGATACGCGTTGCGTAGATCCAGTTTAGTAAAAATGGAAGCTCCCTGCAGAAGCTCGAAAGCTGTGGTCATGAGGGGCAGAGGGTATCGATTCCGAATGGTAATCCTGTTAAGTCCCCGGTAATCTATGCAGGGACGTAACCCACCATCCTTCTTTCCCACGAAAAAGAATCCAGCGCCAGCTGGGGAAGTAGAAGGGCGGATGATACCAGTAGCCAGGCCCTCCTCTATGTAAGAGTTCATGGCCTCTCTTTCAGGAGAAGACAGTGAGAAGATGCGACCACGAGGAGGACAGGTGTCTGGAAGAAGCTCAATGGCACAATCATAAGGACGGTGGGGTGGTAAAGTGTTGGCCTTTCTCTTACTGAAAACCATCTTGAGGTGATGATAATGACTCGGGACTTGAGACAGGTCTAGGGACTTGAGATCAGAAGCGGAAGCGACGTAAGAGAAGCAAGAGGTTTTACAATTGGGGCCCCAGTCCGAAACTGTGCCTGAGACCCAGTCCAAAATGGGGTTGTGCTTGAGGAGCCAGGGGTATCCCAGGATGATCGGAAACTCGGGTGACTTTATCATGAGGAGACATAACTCCTCCTCGTGCTGGTGAACGGACAGGGTGAGTGGGATAGTGAGGTGAGTGACTCTCCCAGGGCCCAGGGGTCTCCCATCCACCGCCGTGACGACCAGAGGCGAAGGAAGGGGCTCGTTAGGAATCTTAAGCTCCCTGGCAAAGTCTAGTCCATAAAGTTGCCCGCAGCGCCCGAATCCACTAGGGCCTTCACCTGCCGTTTCTGGTCGCTCCAAGTGAGGGTGACGGGTAAGAACAACCCTGAGTTTGAAGGAGAGTGAATATAGCCTACTCCCGAGACAGTCTCCTTCGCTCTGCTCGGGGGCGGGCGTTTCCCGAAAGATCCGGACATGCCTCTCTGAAGTGTCCATGTTGACCACAGTAGAGACAGGCACGATCTCTCATGCGGCGGTCACGTTCAGCTGGAGAGATACGGGTACTACCCAATTGCATGGGTTCCGTAGGGTCTGCGAGAGGTGGTGAGTGTACTACCTGGTCCGGAAATAATAATCGACTTGGGCGGAGTGGTCTCTGACTCCTCTCTCTCATACGATTATCCAGCCGGATCACTAAGTCGAAGAGAGCCTCGAGATCGCTGGTTGGGTCACGTGGGGCAAGCTCATCCTGTAGAGTCTCGGAAAGTCCATTTAAAAAACAGGTCACCAGAGCCTCTTGGTTCCAGCCACTCTCTGCAGCAATGGTTCGAAACTCGATGGCGTAGTCAGCGGCACTGCGACTGCCCTGATGGAGAACCAGCAGCCGCTTTGCCGCTTCCCGTCCGCTAGCAGGATGGTCAAAAACTCTCCTGAACTCATTCTCAAAAGCAGAGTAGCTAGAGCAAAACTTGGTTTGCGCCTCCCACACGGCCGAGGCCCAGGTAAGAGCCTTACCCGTCAAGAGGGTCATCAAATAAGCAATCCTGGCCCGATCCGAGGGAAATGAAGAAGGCTGTAGCTCGAAGGTAAGAGAGCACTGGGTGTGAAACCCCCGACACACCGTAGAATCCCCCGCAAACCACTGAGGAGGGGGTAAACGAGGCTCCGCCTGTGGAGCTGGCACTTGATGGCTTGTTATAGAAGCCGGTCTGGCAGTGGGAGAGGCTTCCGTAGTAGGAACCAGTCTGTCGAAGAGCTGTCGCATGGATGAGGTGAGATCCGCCAGTAGATGGGAATGCTTCTCCATCACGGTCTCCAATTGGCCAAGTGTCGCTTTATGGCGTTGGACAGTGCTTTCGTGCTGAGCAATGGTAGGTAGCAGGTCTCGAGCCGTGGGCGTCCATGGGTCCATATTGGCTCAGTCTTTCTGTCAGGACCGATACTCGAACTCGGGTCTCCAGTGTAGTGAGTGAACACTAAACGTCAAAGCCACAGTGGAATGGTGAACCCAAAGAGGAACGCACACACAGAAGTTAGGGAAGCAAAATAAAGCAGATCCTTTTAATCCTTGAGGCAAAGGTAACAAAAACAACTCCGAAGAGGTAGATCAAAAAATAATAAAGATGTTCTCACAGAACTCCAAAAAGCAACAGTACTTGAAGACACACAACTCCAGACTCGGGAACTCGGCTACAAAACATTAAAGACTGAGCAACGAGACAGGGAACGGGGCCAACTTAAATACACAGGGGACAAATGAGAAACAGGTGAAAACAATGACACTCGGGAAAACCAAACAAGGAGACAGCGACATCCAGTGGCTGGAGACTGAAACAAGACCTAGATCCTGACAAGCAACATCGTACTGATTTGTTTTACCTGAGAATGAAGACATTCTTCTTCTTTTTATATCCATTGGTAGTCTCAAAAGTGCAGATGGCTAGGTTGAGAAGGGGCTCATCGTTGTAGGCTGTGGTCCTGTGCCTTGCGTCCTTGTAGAAACCGATCTCTCCTTGTTTGAGCACACAAAACAGATTCACCCACGACTTGCTGTAGGAGGTGCAAAACATTAGTGAGTAATTTCTCGTGACAGATACATTTTTAACAATGCAATACGCATGTTATTTTAAATCCACTAATATTTGTAGATAAAATAGCCATGATATGCATTCAGAAAACCCGTTAAGATCATAGTGTCACAAAACGTTCGGACAAAAACTGGTTGCACATAGTTAGTAGGCTTGTAAGAAGTAGCATACCTGTTAGGGCTCCTCTCTTTTCCCTCCTCCTCATGTTTCCTGTAGAGAAATCCTTCATGCTGGATGGTGTGTGTAGGAGGTTGGGGTGTAGTTGCGATGCTCTGCGAAGGAGCAGAACGTGACCTCCGTGGCTCCTCAGGTTCTTTCGGGCGAGGTCTCCGCCGTGGTTTGGGGCGATCACGTGCGCGGGGTCGATCCATGCGGCCCACGGGTGCAGAGAGGCTGCTGGGGGGGCGGTACATCTCCCCTCTTGCCTAAAAAAAGACATTGTCAGTTCCCTCAGAGAATAATGCAAAAAAGGAAAGTGTGTGTACAATAATGCACTTAGACTGAAGTGGCTAATGGCATCCTGGAGGGTTGAAGAGCAAAAATGTGAAGCTTGTGTTTTTGTTAAAGCACTTACATAAATTATTCAGTGAAGAAAAATATTTTTAGTGGTTTTAATGTAAAGTCTGGGGCTAATTTTTTAGGAAATAAGGTGGATAGGTGGATAAGGTATTGTTACACATTATAGACATTTTTCATGAGGGTGGAGATGTGCTTAAAAAAAATGCTAAATAATGATAAAAATAATATGTATAGACGGTTCCAAAGCAACAACATAAACATGTTACTGCGCATGCATGCTTTTGTGGCCCGAACTTAACTTCCGGTACACATTTGCAAAGAATAGAGTCACTGTAGATTATTTATGAAAACAAGCAAACGAAATAACAAGTAAATTACATATGCTAGCAAGTGAAAAGTATGACTAGCCAGTATTAATTTGGGTTACCAGCAGAAGAACGGTAACTTGGCTAAGCTTAAATGCCACAAAGCTACATGACTCATTCAACAAAATATTTATTTTGTCAAATTAATATACAATAAAACTAAACCAATTGTTTTTTAATACAATTAGTGTACTATGCAATATAATTTAGGTAAAATACAAATAAGTGTATTATAAGCCACTAGCCAGACCAATCAATAAACACAGACCTGAAGTTTACTTCGGGTGTGTCTGTGTGTGTGTTCGATAAAACTGTCTTTAATGTCCACTTTTTTGTCATTCAAAACTAAACAGGTTAAGTGTTTTTATGCCACAACTCTGCAATGTAAAATCCTCATAAAATCAATATAACTTGACAAAAAAATGTAAAACAGGATCTGATTGAGTCTCTGACCATAATGTTCAGTCTTTAGCTATTAAGGATGACTCATAAGGTAGAGAGCTGAGATCACAATTCTGCTCTTTCACCATTGTGCCCTTGAGCAACAAACAGAACCATTATTCTCTAGAGACACTGTACCTGAAATATATTATATATTCATATATATATGTAAAATGGATATGAATGCTTTTAGTACAAAAACAAACAGGATAAAAACTAAATCCTTATGTTGAAGGTATGTAAATTGCTTTTCTGCAAATACTGTCTAAAAATGAACTGTATGCAGTGTTGGGCAAGTTACTATGAAAAAGTAATTAATTACTAGTTACTTATTACATATTCAATAGTGTAATTAGATTACTGTATAAATTACTGTGAAGTATTTAATGACTTATCGCTAATTATTTTCTATATCTTATATCAACCTTGATTAGTTAAGTGATTCACGGATAGTCATGAAACAGCTCTTTTAATTTACTCAAATAAATAATATAAAACTTAATAAAGTAGTATAATTAACCAAAGTATTAAAATGTGAGAATTATACATTAAATCACGGATTTTAAAGTGATTTTGATGTCAATTCCACTATAACACACACATATATTACACAGAGTAATTAGTTTAATTACATCAGAAGTAACTGTAATTAAATCACAGGAAAATAGAGTAATCCCTTACTTCACTTTTTCAAGGGAAAAGTAATTAAATAACAGTAACTAGTTACTTAGTAACTAGTTACACCCAACAATGACTCTGTCACATAATGAATATCAGTGTCGAACTAAACTGTAAATAATTGTTTAGATGATTAACATTGTCATTGGTTCGGTATAATACAAATGTACATACATATAAGAAAAGTATACTTTAAGTACACTGTAAATCGCTTTGGGGAAAAAGCATCAGCCACATGCATGGATGTAAATGATATAAGGGGTAAAATGATGTGAAACAAAACTATCATAAATAGGAAATCTAATACAGATACATGACACATACACTGCAAGCTTCTCTCTCCTGAGCTTGTTCAACTATCTCAGCCATAGTGGAACGCTTCTCCCTAAAAAAAGATCAGAAAGCCAACCAGGTTAGACACACAAGCATACAATATGTACAATTTACATACTTGTCAAAATCTAAATCCCACCTTTAAAAAACAGCTTATATATATATATATTTATATATAAATTTATTATTTTTTTTAAATGTATTTCCTATCAAGAATGTCCCTGCCTGGATCTCCTGAAAAATAAGGTTCAGCTTATTTTTAAGGGGCAGCGACTTTGGCCCCAAAATCTAAATAAGGACATATGTATCAATATTCATGTATATTTAAAACAAACATACATTATAATTCTCTGAAGCAAGATTTTCTAAGGTTCATTTCAGGGATCAATTTGTATATTCACAAACACTATTTTGTCATATGGTCGATCATATGTTGCCATAGTAGGGCAGCCTTATTAAAACAGAGACATTTCTGTAAAGCTCACTTGAAGCATGTGTTGTAAAAACCCCTTTATAGATAAACGTGACTTGACTGACCCGGATGGTTTCTTATCGGACGGCTCTCTCCCTGAATCTGCATCGCTAGAGTCATGTTTTGGTACTCTTTGCTTCCCGCTTCCCTCCTGCTCGCTAGACGACTGTCTCTCCATTCTCCGACGGTATGGTTCTTGTCTAACCATAAGTGGTAGTTCATTGAGTCTCGCCTGGATGTCCTGCTCGCTAGAAGTCTGTCGGCCAAGGCGGTACTCTCTCTCCCGCCTCAGGTGATCCATCTGCGGGTCGGACCAGCTACCACGGGGGTCCCTCTGTAAACGGCTGTGGATCATCTCCAGCGAGGGGTCCATGCCCATAGGGGGAGCCGGCATGTTTGCTCCTCCACAGGCGAGCTGAGCTCGGTGTGCCTCCAGTAAAGGTGGAACAGCCTTGTGAATGTGGTTGATTTTGGGCTGAAGGCAGTCATCTTTCAGGTGCTGCCAAACATATCCCGTTTTGGGTTCTACAACCCCCACAGCCCCTAAATGGTTCAGGCTGTGGTAGCCAGAGTTATCGTCTCCTAAAGCACCCTGTTGGTTTAATCCAGTGTAGCTTGAGCTGTTGACCCCCAAGATACCAACTTGTTGGTTTAACCCGGGATAGCTCGAATTATCCAATACCGAAACACCCTGTTGTTTTAGCCCATGGTAGGAAAGTCCCTCCCCTATGAGTCCTGGTGGCTGGTTGAGCCCGAGGTAGGATGAGACATTCATGACCGGTGAGTAGGGGTTCAGGGTGGACCCAAGCCGCTGGGTGAGCGCGTACGCCATTGTGTGTTCAATGGAGTTTATAAGGTCCAGCCCAGGCTTGGACTCCAGAAGCGAGTCCTGAAGAGGGTTACGGAAAAGAGAGGAGGACGAAGAAGAGGATGAGGAGCTGGGCACAAGGCAGGAGAGAGGAAACATCTGCCTGCTGAGGAGTGAGGAGGTGGCGGGCTTGTTCTGTTCCTCCTTCAACTTTTCTGCCTAGAGAAAATACATATTAAAAGACATAAATAAAGATAGTTGTGTATTTTTATAAATGTAAGTCTTTGTTTTTACAGCGACCTGTCGCAATGAGCTGAAATGGTCCTTCCATGTGGCCACGGCCTTCCGGAAAGCTTTGTGCCTGCGAATCAGGTCCTCTACCTCGTCAGTCCCGCCCCCTGCATCACGAGTGTTTGGAGTGATTGGCTCCTTGATTGTGAGCCAGGGCTGCTCAACCAATACCGGCTGTGTAGACTGTAGCCTCTGTTGGGCTGTAAGGCAGAAAAAACTTGGAATTATAAAAATGTATTAAATCAAATAATAAGAATGATGTTGATGTTAATTTTACTCATCTATTGCACTATAACTTCAATAACTGCATTAACTCATCTACTGCACTGTAACCTTAAAACCGCATTAACTCATGTACTGCACCGTACCTTTAATAACTGCACTAACTCATCTATTGCACTGCAACTTTAAAAGCTAATGTCTGTAACTAATGCACACTCAAGTCACTTGCACTATTGTATAGTCTATATTGTTATCTGTTCATAACCACCTGTACATTAATGTTCACAGTATATAGCCTTCTGTATATATTGTTCATAGTATATACCGACTGTCATATTGTCATAGAACTAGTGGTGGGCCGTTAACGGCGTCAGTGAGACTCTTATCGCGCGATAAAAAAAATGTCGCCGTTAATCTATTCTCAAAGTCAGGTTGGGAGCTGGGTCTATACTACGCAAGCTATGATGACTTTCGCTTTGATATTTTAGCGCGGATGTATACATAGATTAATTGCACTGTAGGGGAAGAGAACGAGATTTTTCAACTCGCGTGATTCGCGTCATTCGCGTGATTTGCGCCGCCTCATCATCTCATTACCAGGGCTTCATTCGCGCGATTCGCGAAGCAAGTAGGTCCATTGCCGCTTTGCATTCACTTAACATGTAAATCACTCACGCTTGACGCGCCATTCGCGTTTGGTCCGAAAACAACATAACGTTACTGTGAAATGACCACATCAAACGTGACGTACTAACATGGATGCAGCTATGAAGCCGCCGGGTTTGCTTCAGGGAAAATTTATTTTTAAGACGCTTCCAACTAGAAACCTCGACAAGACTAAGGTTGTTTGCACCTTGTGCAATGTGGAATTGGTTTACTGTACGGAATTGGTTTACATACAGTTAGTTTAAAAAAAAGACTTTCTCTCAACAGGTAGTGGTCTAGCTTTAGTTGAAACCAGTAACTTTGTATTGGCACCTAATGTATTATGGCTCCTGTATGACATATCGCTTGTTGCTCCCTAACTCTATGTAAGTCGCTTTGGATAAAAGCGTCTGCTAAATGACTAAATGTAAATGTAAATGTACTGTAGGAGCTCTTCCAGTCTCAAGTACCACCTAAACGCAAAGCATCCCTCGCTAATGCGGAAGTAAACCCAAGTACATCTTATTGAACATAATTTAATTTTCATCACAAATTATCATAGTAGAACAGCTTTCTCAAGCAGTTTGTGATGCATTTTGGAAACAGGAGATGAGCCCCTGGTCTAATGCGCCACCTGGCTTGAGAAACCCGTTCTCAAAGACTTACTTTTATTCATTATTTGGGTAACACACATATTATGAATGCCTTCGGCAGAATTCAAATGAGCCATTTTAATCTAGATTAATCTAGATTAATTCCAAGATTAATCTAGATTAAAAAAATTAATCTATGCCCACCACTACATAGAACATTCCTTCTGTAAAGTATTTTCATAGTACAAGCCCATTGTATAATATTTTCCTAATATTGTATTCTGTATTTATTCACACTGTATATCTGCACTTGCTAATTGCACTTCTGGTTAGACCTAAACTACATTTCGTTACACTGTACTTGTATATGTGTAATGACAATAAAGTTGAATCTAATCTAATCTAATAGGATGTAGGTCACATGATTCAGATCATGAGATTCTTTGTTTTACTTTGTTTTGTCACTAATGGACACGTAAAAATTATTCTTAAAGACAAATATCATGCAAATACAATTTTATGGTGGGTTAGATGTGACCGTTTTTGTGAAATCCAGGCTAAGATTAGAAGAACATAAATTCATCCAGGAATTTAATTTCACTATAATTTCAGTGAAGTAATATAATTTCGCACAGTATCTGTCCTAAATAGTATTCGAAAATAGAATAAGTATGTCCCAAATCATAGTATGCTGAAATTAGTATTCTCAAAGTACCCGAATTGTATACTGTTTCCGGTGAAAATTCGAAGTGTGAATCCATGGACACTTAACGGCCCAGAACTCACCGCGAGAGGGTGGAGTTTAGTGATGCAGCACTGCATTTATAACACGAAATAAAAGATTTATTCGCTAAATTAATAAATGTAAGTATACAGTATACATTACAACATACAAAATAATAAATTATTAAATACTTAAATGCAAGGAAGAGCTGTATTTTGATGTTCGTGACAGTTAAGGACCACAGTGTCGTCAAGGCAACAATGGCCAACTCCGTTTCACGTTGGTATGTCCCAGTGCGTGCATACAGTTTTTCAAAGCACTAAAATGTATATGATTTTCCAAAGCAAAAACAGTACATACTTTAAGGGCATAGTATAAGTAGGCAAATTGGGATGCAGTCTTTCACTTGGCTTTATTTAGTTAATATTAAAGTAAATTAAAAGTATGCTTTATATCATGTTGGGTGATTTTATGTAGAAAAAAGTTAAACACCCAAAATATGACTTCAGCTTGGTTTTCACAGGCAGGGTCACATATTTATGCCATTTTTATATCTCTGGTGCAGCCAACAAAGAGGTCTAAGATGAAGCCATCAAAACTATAGACTGGCAATTATAACATGACAAGAACGTCACAGCAACGTTATGATCACTGACCCAGTTGAAGCTTCTCCCAGTGCTGCTCCCATCGGTCATTTAAATCTTTCTGCTTTGCTATCACATAGTCCAGCTTCTCCTTTACCTGGATGGAGTGAGAAGGACATTGAAGTCATTTATAAATGATCTGAAATCTTTTAAGTAATCGTTCCCCCAAAAATGAAAAAATCTCTCATCATTTACCCACCCTCTTGTCATTTCAAACCTATATGACTTTCTTTCACAGAAGAAGATATTTTGAAGAATGTTGTTAACCTGCACTCATTCACACGCATTGGTTTTGTGTCCATACAATTGAAAGTGAATGGGTGCCGGCTTCAAAATATCTTTGTTTGTGTTCTGTGGAAGAGTAAATAATGACAGAATTTTCTTGTTTGGGTAAACAATCACTTTAAGCTAGGCCATATTACTAAAAAAGACTTATCTTCAATATCTTCAGCCTTGCGACAATATATTTGATAGAACCTTTCGATATATTGCATTCATGCGTTTTCCCTGAAATGACTTTAATCAATTCCAACTGACTTAAAAATGTTAAATGCAAGAAAATGAAGTGAAATGTAGTTTAAAATCTGATTCATAAAAAATGCAAAAATTTAGTAAAAATGTAATTTCTAAACACAAACCATAAAACACTGAAAAAACATACTCATACTGAGACAAAGTAAAAACAATTCAAACTTTAAGAGCTCAGGTTCAAGCATTTGTGTACCTCTTCAGCCGCAGGGTTATGGGCCGCGAGTAGCATCTTTCCCATCTCCACGCAATGCACAAAGTTCTTGCTCTTGTTGTCCATCTTAATTTTCAGGCTCTGGTGCTGCGACATCATCCCCTCCAGCATAGAGATGTCCCTGACACACACGCAGCGACCCACCCAGCGCCACAACCCATGCCCAGATACAAACCAGACACAAACGCGCACACATTAACCATGCACATTTGACTCCTGTTTAAAATTAAAATGTACATTCAGAGATAATGTTCTATAATTTATCTGGTACCTAGCGCTGTCAGCTGGGCCGATCTGTCCCATGATTCCATCCATCCACATGCTCAGTTCCCGCACCATGGCGAAGAACTGGATCTTATCGGTAACCGAGGTGACCTGTACGCGACTGCTCTCGCATGCAACGAGGAGCTCTTTCCAGGCCTGCAAAATGTGGTTCTTATTTTGCATTTATAATTAATTCAGATAATTCACAAGTATGTTTATAAAACATACATGTCCACATTATGTAAATTATAAAGGTCCTCATAAAAAAATATTGTTACAATTATGCTATGTTGTGTGTGGGTTGTAATGGATCATATTTGTACTTTTTTCTGGATGCCAATCCAATTCATTTTTTAGGTGGGCTCAAGCTGTTCTCTGTTTTGACTGCAAAAACAAATGGCGTTCATAACAGGTTTATTGACTCTCTGAAAAACTAATTCCGAATCTGAAGGAAGTTTCTACAGAGGCTGAGAGTGAAATTGTTCTGGTTTTCGGTCCTTTAATTGTCATAAAATCTTAAATTAATTTGTCAGTTTTTTATCAGCTTCTAAGCTAAATGTTCTAGTGGTGCTACATCACACATTTGACCCAGAGAAAACTGTACCAGACAGCAGCAGATGTGTCAACAGGACAGATATACTGACAGTGGACTGTCTGTTCTATGAAGACACAGGATTACTAAAGTGTCAGAAAAATGATGATGAAATTGACAAAGTTGTGAACTGGTTAAAACAACAGGTATTTAACAAGATTTGCTGTAAGTGTTTTCTAAAATGTGATAATTTTTTTTAAACAGGTCAGTGTTTACACTGTACATTCACATTGTAATTGTTTTCCTTAGGGGCACTCAAGGGGACTCAATATACATGCATGGAAAAGTAGGTTAAAGTCTCAAAAAGTATGATTTATTCACAGCTTAGTTCTTTAATGTTTTCTGTAAGGAAGCTCATAGCACAATTTAAACTTTTTCAACTAAATTTTTTAAACAGACGCCTCATCTGGCAGCAGTTCATTTAGTTGGCATTTAAGTTTGACACAGGTGAGAAAATTCCTATTTAATGCTGAAATCTATAACTTCTAGAAAAACACGCAAGCAGATATTACATAACAGAAACAGCTGTCTGATAGTTTGGAATAAAGAAATATGTTTATACACCAATCATGTATGAGCCTTTGCAACTATGAAGTGTCAATTAACCTATATTTTCAGACTTTTCAAAAATGCCTCCTAGGATTGTGTTAGAAATGTAGAAATATATGAGTAATCTCATTGTAACTGAATGACTCCTCAGACAGAAGGCACGTAAAGTTAGTAAGCTTTATTCACACACACAGTGATAAATGAGTAGATATCAATAGTGGATATCAGAGTCTAGGTAAATAGAAGAATAAAGATAACACTGTCCTTGAAAACAGTTTATTTTCTTAACAGCGAAAAGAAACAGGATCTTCAATTTAAAGTTAAAATTACTTTCTATAATAAAGTTTGCCATGTATTCGGTAACAAATGACTTATGATTAACCAATAAACTTCAACATCACATTTAAATATATCAATTAAATAAATCTATATTTCTTAATGTTATGAAAAACTTCTTTCTAAATGTTGTTGATGTTATATAATGTTTTCCTTAAATGCCGAAGTTCAATCCCAATGTTAGAAATCGACATATTTCATACTACCTAAAATTGAATGTCTAATATTAATTGTTTTTAATTCGTAGCATACACTTGTCGCACCTTTGGGTGGCATGGGATTCCTATGATGACTTACAAACTGACAAAAGGCTACTGCTAATATAATAATATTGTACTTGTACTATAGAGTTAAATTGTAGCTTCTTGCGTATCACTGTTATGGCTGGTGAGGATAAAAATGAAATGGATATGTTTCCAAGCGTTCCGAGGCCAAAGTGACACGAAACGGTATGATCAGAACCCAGGTGCAGGAAGGTAAGGGTTAACAAAAAATATTTTATTAACAGTGAAAATAAACAGGGAAAAACAGGAACTACTAAGGACTTAAGAAAAACTAAACACTTTCCACGAGGGGGAACAAACTGAGGAATTGAAAACAAACAAAAGCCAAACCCCTTTTCAAAGACGGTGGAACAATGCAGGAACAAGTCTAAGATAGGGCAGCAATACGAAAAGGAAAAAGCGAAACAAAGGGATTTAAATAGGGAACAACTAACAAGGGATAATTACAAAAGGGAGGCGACAGCAAGTGATCGAGATAAAACTGATTTCCGGAGACAGGAGGGCGGGGCTGACCGACATGACAGGACGACACATGGCGCAAAGTGACAACAAAAGCCACGTGTCTCCACACATAACACATCAAAACCCGAAAGACATGGTACTGTCACAACTCTGTCCAGGAACTTAGAAAACTCGTGACAGGAAGGACAGAGTCCTGACACAAAGAACAGACCCGAAAGCAATCCCTTCTCCGTCCGCCGTAAAACTCCGATCCAGACCGTGCACAAATGCAGAGGTCACATTTCGGTTATGGGTCACCATAACTGACAAATAGGTCTCTTTTCACTTTCACTCCTCGGAGGTGGTTAAAGTATACAAATAGTTCCGAAACTGCCCACATGCAATTATTAGGTCTATCCAAACAAGCGCATAATGACAACACAAAAGAACACAGTCCAACATAATATTTTTGTAAAGTAATTTACTTATTACTTGTTGTTATACAGTACATAAACCATGAACTATAACTACAGATGGTCAAATTTTATCAAACTCGCGTGCTGATGCATGTCCTTGACCATTTTATGCAAAAACCAGTCTCTTTTTGTACCTGAGGTTGATGGTTTTTCTGACTACAGTGCTTCTCCCCCTTCCTCCTCTGGCCTACATGCGTTGTCTTTGGTCGATATTAACCAACGATTCGTTTCGACAAATAAAAATGTCCCAAACTTAGAGCCTGAAAAATAAGCTGTGTGCACATATGGGGATGTTTAACATAGTGCTGTAAATTTACTTGTTGCACCAGTACAGTTCCCCAGTGGACTTTTGTGTCTCAAAACTGTAGCAATATGTACCTGATGATATGTATTTTGTGGCGCTGCAAAGTGTACAGAGCTATATGTTTCCTATTAGACCACGTTGACCAATTTGCATCCATGTCTCTTTCAGTCAAAAACATTTTCACACATACCAATATACAGTGATGTCATTGTCACAATATTAATATAAATTCTCTTTGTACAGATTAAATGATCACACTGAATGTGGACACACACTTGTTGATACATATTGTTTGCATCAAACACATTTTTAAAACCTGTCAACTGTAAACTGTTATATTCGTTCCATTTGTTATTTAACATATTTCATCTTTATTCTACACAGTCTCAAATCTCAGGAAACAGGCTGTTGAGTTCCTGGTTCTATGAAGTACATCCCTCCAGGACGCTCAAGCTGACCCAGTCTGTTGTGATCGGTCTCTCACTAAGAGTGTGTGTTTGAGATCTCTGCTCATTACCATATCGATGTTCCAGGGGATAGTGTTCATGTAAATTTCGGAGTTTGTGATGTCACTATGTAACAGAAGCAACTTATTCTTCTTTAAGCTTGATCGTTACCACAGGGTTCTTAAAGGTTAACATTGATGTAAACAAATTACACTTTACAAGTTTCATAAAACATTAAGCATACACATGGAATTAATCAATAATTGCTTGTATTAATACACCACCTTTAAGCCATCCAAAAACCTGTTAGACAAAATACCAAAGCACATGAGTTCACCACTGAAACAAAATTTCTTTAAATCAGTCCAGCTTAAAGGTACAGTGTGTAGGATTTTGAAGGATTTATTAACCAAAATGTAATAAATAATACAAAACTTTGTTGTGAGTGGTGAATAAATACCTTACAAAATGAACCGAAATGTTTATATTACCTTACAATGAGCCATTTTATGTATATACACCGCGGGCACACCCTTACATGTAATTTATCAAATTGCACAGCCATGTTTCTATAGTAGCACTACACGGACAAACTGAGCGTGTTTCGTAAAACGAAGGATGCACGGGACTAGTTCTTCTTCTTCGGCAGCTTGCAAAGCCACTACATAGAAGGATTAGCAGAAGAAGAGGAAGAACAATAACAAAATTCACTTGTCGTGTTTTTTATTAGAAATAGAAACGGTTCTTTGTTGCGGTTAGAAGTGAAATTTGCGCTAATGGCGGACCACACATACTATGCACAAGAGCCGACAGAGCGTCAATCTGTGTCGTCAAAAAAGAGAAAATACGATGCAGCAAGGCGAAATCGAGACAAAAAACGAAAGAAAACCGGAATAAACATCAGCATGGCTTTTCCCAAATGGAGGGCACTGAAGTAGGAAAAGGGTTTGCTAACTGACGCCGAAGTTGCCAGCTCTCTGCTGGACCGGTAAGTTTGTCTAATTTCCGCTATATACGTGAACTGTTTGTTTGATAGCTTTAACTAATAGATGAGCTGATCATCAAGAGAAGTAGCGTTTTTCCTTGTAAATTTTTAGCACTTTGTAATTGTACTGTGACGGGAAGTAGTGAACAGCGTACGGTCCCTTTAAGGGGGCGGGGGGAAGTAAATGGTCCGGGGTTATTTAGTCTCGCGGTAGTAGACAGGCTATCGTTTGTTCTCGTTTCTGCGAGTGCACGCAGCAATTGTTCTCTCCTGGATTGGCGATTGGAAGAACTGTAGGTGACTTCTGTTTTAGAACGTAAGTGTGGGACTTGCATACTTTTAAAGTAGTTTTATAAAACGTATTTTAAATGCAATAGAGGCCTACATGAGTGTAAGGGGGCAGTTTAATGTGTTGTGATAGGACTCTTCGTACGTTGAGGATATTTTGGGTCTCTAGGAGATGCCGTGTGCGACGGTCCTCTCCTTTACGAAAGACGTGGCCTTTACAAGTCTAGTGGTATTAATTACATAAATCAAGGTATGGTGAATGTATACATTTATGATATTTTGGGAATGATTATGTAATTGGGAGAAACGAAGTCATGTATTAATGACCTTAATCGTGTTGAGCATAAAAGGATTTGGCAACGTGTAAGGTGATTATTTTGGTTTTATATTTGTCACTTTTCTCTTTAGTGAGGTGGTTGGCTTTCATAGCCCAGCAACACAAAGTCCCTCCCCCTTCACGAGGCAGCTCGTCTTGTGGCTGTTTATAACTTTTCTCCTCTCGGAGTTGGCTGGATCTTACAGTTCATTCAATCAGATTCTCAAGAGGTATAAGCATTTTATATTAATGTTAATGGTCATAAAGATATTGTTGTGATGTATGCATGGACATTTTAAATATTGAATGTTGTTTATTTGCAGGCTCTGGATAGATTGTCCTATCCGAGAGCCACTGTTTTCTTTCCCACTTTATTTTTACTGTTTTTGTTTTGTTAGTGTCTTTATTTTCTTTATCAGTCCTGTGAGGTAGAACATTACTGATCAACGTATAGTCAAATTGCGGGGATCATCCAGAGTATTAATTGTTTTATATTTCTTTTCCCACGTACAGAAGTTTTCTTTGTTTAGGTGGTTGAGTTTCTTTTGTTTATTTCTTTTGAGTGCATTTAAGTTTGCTTGGTTTTGTCTTGTTTATATTAGTTCTTCTGTACTGTGGTTATTGCATGTATTTATTTTACTTTTGGTCCCTTATATATGTTGACTGTTGATGTAACCTCTATTGGACTGCAGTTGTGTCTATTGCCTCTTAAATGTTAGACCTTTTTCTATTTATAATAAATTGTGATGATTTAAATGATTCAAGTTGGTGTTCTGTGACTCTTGGTTCATTGAATTGAACAACCTGCGTGCTTAAGTTATTCAGGTTCTCCTTCCTGTCAAATTGGAGTGGCGTAGTCTGCCAGTAGCCTTGCTTTTGGTGATCAGCCGAAAGCTTTTGGGTTACAGTACTATAAGTCCTTGTTGCATGGCCGTGTGCAAATCAAGTTAGAAATCATGTTAACAATCCTAATTTGCATAAATCGGGTGTAAATTATTATAATACTGCTTAGCTTCCACAACCTCTCTTGTGAGGTCCTCCCGGGTAAGTTCGCTTCCTTCTGCCTCTTCTCGCCCTATGAGATGTATTTTCTGCCTGCATCTCCAACACCCCTTCCTCTCCGCCCTCGCCCTCTTACTACCCGTGTTAAGTCCTCTGATTGACTCTGTGATGATGAGAAAAACGTCTGCTAAGACTTTCGCGGTTAGATTACACGCCTTTAGCATTAGCATTAGCAAGCGGTTTCAATAGGCTGTAAATTACGAACCAACCCAATAAACATTGGTCCGACCGCAACGTCGTGTCCCTGGCCGAAAATAGTCGCGGTAGGACGACATTAACCCGTAAAAATATGTGTCATATAACATTTCCTAAAAATGCATTCAGATAGATGTGTACATGTCATCCGATCTCTAGGGTTGCAATATGATTGTTACTTTGACTTTAGCTACGTTGAATTATATAAATATTGAAGCGGTTGAAAGGGCGTCCTCTTGTGACGTCCTCTACACGTGCATTTTTAGTCCATTGTGACCCATTCTTATGAAATAAGAAAAACAAATTGTGCTTACCTTGAATAATACTGCAATGATTCATTTGAGTGCCCAATTAGTTTTAAAAATGTTGTGAATAGACGTTCACTGACGTTACACGTCATGAACCCTTTCACAATTTAGAGTGGATGATTGCCAAAACTGTGCGGTCAAAATCCGTTATCCATACTCCAGTCCAGTTGGTGGCGGTAATGCGCCTTCAGTTGATTTACCATCCGCAAAAAACTCTAAAGAAGAAGACTCGGGAATGTCGGTTTGGTTTATTTCGAAAAGTGATGGAGTATTACAAATACTTCTGTTGGGTAAGTACATTTGTATAGTTTTATTAATGTGGTTGAGTCTTACTTGTTGGACACGAAGGAACTGAAATAAATGATGCGCACATTGTCAGCTGCCATGTAGTTTGTGTTTGGCTAAAATTAGTTAGCAGGCTAAAAGGTAGTTTAAAGTTACGCTAGTTTCTACACTTGAGCTGTGCTGTGTAACGTCAATGCTTCTTGCTAGGATATTGATAGCAAAATCATTAATCCCCAAACTGCTAACTCGTTCCCTGCCACAGTTATCCTGTCATTTAAAAATCAATCGTTCACTGCCAAAGACGAGTTATTATTCATTACAGAAAATGTATTGTGAGCCATCAAAGTTTAGAGAAAATGTTAAAAAACCCTGAAGCTGGCTCAGAACTTTTTTTGTAAAGGCTGGCGGGTAAAGAGTTAGCGTTGGCTGTGTTTTGTGTCAGTTACAATTAATATCAAGTTGAGTAATTTCATGCAACTTCAGGAACAATGTGTAAATAAATCAGGGGTTCCAAACCCTCTTCCTTTGGGACATCCGGCCTAATTGTTTGTATTAAACAAAAAATGTGACAGCAAGTGTCACATTCTGTTTAGAAGTAGTCATGTGTCCAGGTGTGTGTACATATTAATGTACTGATTTTTCTTTCAGGATTCCAATAATATTTTCCATGCTTTTCGATTTTAAAGATGAACTTCAGTGAATAGCTGGCATTCTGGAACATAGCAAGTCTACATCTTCTATTAAGAGATTGCATTGTGACAAAGACTGTGTGTGTTTGTGCGGATGTTAGTTTGTGTTTCTTTGTTTTTCTCCATCTCTTTCTCTGTGTATAAAAACAAATATTTGGGTAGTTAACAAAAGAACCATAGTGATGGCAACAAATCTGAAAACAAAATGTAATTTTTCTGAGGTGAAGTAATCCGGAGTCATTTATTTCACAGAATCATGTTAAATGCATTTATGGTGAAATTCATTATGAGGGGTGGTGGTCAACTTAAAAAGAAGCCATTCAAAGCTATACTATGTAATTCAAGGTAATTTTGGCCTTATGACATTGCAAAAATCTCTTGTTCCTTGTCTATTTTTTCATTTATGTAATTTTTATTTTCTCTATTTAGTGGACTTCTCTGTAAGAACATCTGGTTTTACCAGAAATACCACTTTTACAAAGTTTACAGGGTCTTTCTCAAGGGCACCACTAATCTAACATATATTCTTTGTCACAATCTAGACTCTTCATAGAAGATGAAGACTTGCCATGATCAAGAATACTAGCTATTTGCTGAAGTTCATCTTTCAAAACAAACAGCATCGACTACACTACTCATCCGGTGCTTTTGCTACCCTTAAATACGTTTATTCTAGTGTTATTAGTAACTTTTATTGACATTCGGTTATTCTAGAGAAGAATAAAGTGTGTAACATGTTAATTACAATCTTGTATGTATTTTAAATTTAGTTGTGGGATAATCAGACTTTTTCTAAATAAATTCAGATTTTTTTTTCTACTTTTTTAATATTCATCTTCTTTTCTCTCACTCAGATGCTGTGAACAGGTGTAGCCCAAATGCAACAGATTCAGACATTTATTAGATTAGATTCAACTTTATTGTCATTACACATATACAAGTACAGTGTAACGAAATGTAGTTTAGGTCTAACCAGAAGTGCAATTAGCAAGTGCAGATATACAGTGTGAATAAATACAGAATACAATTTTAGGGAAATACTATACAAATGTTGTATGAAAATATGACAGTCGGTATGTACTATGAACAATATATACAGAAGGCTATATACTGTGAACATTAATGTACAGGTGGTTATGAACAGATAACAATATAGACAATGCAATAGTGCAAGTGACTTGAGTGTGCATTAATTACAGACATTAGCTATTAAAGTTACAGTGCAGTAGATGAGTTAATGCGGTTATTAAAGATACAGTGCAGTACATGAGTTAATGCAGTTGTTGAAGTTATAGTGCAATACATGAGTAGATGCAGATAATACAGTTACAGTGTATTAGATGAGTTAGTGCGGTTATTAAGGTTACAGTGCAGTAGATGAGTTAATGCAGTTATTGAAGTTACAGTGCAATAGATGAGTGGATGCAGTTAGTTATGCAATAAATGCAATAGATGAGTTACAGTGCAGTAGATGAGTTAATTCAGTTATGGAAGTAGTTTATTAGTGCAAATGAGCATTCAGTGTAATATTCCTGGTGTGCAAGTGAGCAGTATAGAGTGCAAATGATGCTGTGTGTGTGTAAACAGTCCGGTAGAGCAGATAACATGAAGTACTGGTGTGTACAGTTCAGTCATGGATGCAGCCCTGTTATGCAATGTAAACATGTAGTAGCAGCATTAAAGTTAAAGTTATGAGGGTTAGTGGAATCAGTGGGGAGCAGAGTTCAATAATGAAACAGCTCTGGGAAAAAAGCTGTTTCCTAGTCTGCTGGTTCTTGTCCGGAGGCACCTGTAGCGCCTACC
Organism: Triplophysa tibetana; assembly: GCA_008369825.1. NCBI lineage: Eukaryota > Metazoa > Chordata > Actinopteri > Cypriniformes > Nemacheilidae > Triplophysa > Triplophysa tibetana. The sequence goes on along the minus strand of CM017901.1, from coordinate 12,315,660 downwards.
GGAAGGCAGGAGAGTAAACAGTCTATGAGCGGGGTGAGAGGAGTCCTTGAGAATGCTGCGAGCTCGACGCAGACAGCGTTTCCCCTGGATGTCCTCAATGGAAGGGAGTGTAGTCCCTGTGATGCGCTGGGCTGTTTTCACCACCCGCTGCAGTGCCTTGCGCTCAGCAACAGAACAGTTCCCGTACCAGACTGTGACACAGTTGGTCAGGATGCTCTCTATCGTGCAGCGATAGAAGTTCACCAGGATAGTTGAAGACAGTTGGTTCTTCTTCAGTGTCCTCAGAAAGAAGAGACGCTGGTGAGCCTTCTTGACCAGGCATGAGGTGTTGGTGGTCCAGGACAGGTCCTCCGAAATATGGGTCCCCAGGAACTTAAAACTGGAAACATGTTCAACAGCCATCCCGTTAATGTGGGTGGGGTCGTGTGTGCCTCCTTTCGCCTTCCTGAAGTCCACGATGATCTCCTTTGTCTTGGAGGTGTTAAGGAGCAGGTTGTTGTCTGAGCACCATTTGGCCAGGTGCCGTACCTGATGAGACCAATTACTGTTGTATCGTCTGCGAACTTGATGAAGGAGTTCGATCCATTCACAGGCCTGCAGTCGAGTGTGAAAAGGGAGTAGAGAAAGGGGCTCAGTACGCAGCCCTGTGGTACACCAGTGTTGAGGGTGATGGTGGTGGAGCAGATGTGGCCTAACCTAACAAGCTGAGGCCTGTTCGTCAGGAAATCCATAATCCAGTTGCAGGTTGAGTTGTTAATGCCTAGGTTTCCAAGTTTGCTGATTAGCTTGGAAGGGATGACGGTATTGAATGCAGAGCTAAAGTCTACAAACAGCAAGCGTGCATAAGTGTCCTTATTATCCAGATGTGTGAGCACGGAGTGCAGCGCCATTGACACTGCATCATCTACGCTCCTATTGCTGCGGTAGGCAAATTGGTATGGGTCCAGTGTGGATGGTAGAGAGTCTTTTAGGTGTGACAAGACCAGCCGTTCGAAGCACTTCATAACAATGGGTGTGAGTGCTACAGGGCGGTAGTCGTTCAGGCATGTCGGGCTGGAATGTTTTGGAATGGGAACAATGGAGGTGGATTTGAAACATGCTGGAACAACTGCTTGGGCGAGGGACAGGTTGAAGATATCCGTGAAGACCCCAGCGAGCTGCTCCGCACATGCCCGGAGTACGCGACCAGGGATGCCATCAGGGCCAGCAGCCTTACGTGCGTTTATCCGGCTTAGTGCAGTGTAAACATCTGTGGAGTTTAGTGTGATTATTGGGTGGTCAGTAGAAGGTGTGAGCCTGGTGGCGGGTTCCTTATTGTCTCTCTCAAAGCGTGCATAAAAGTCATTAAGCTCGTTCAGAAAGGCAGCATCTGTGGCTATGGGGATGGAGTGGTTGGGTTTGTAGTCACTAATGGCCTGGATGCCCTGCCACATGCGTCGAGGGTCAGAGTTGGTAAAATGCTCCTCTAGCTTCAACTTGTAGCAGTGCTTGGCCTTTCTGATGCCCCTCTTCAGATTTGCCCTGGAAGTACTTTAGGCCTGTGCATCACCTGATCTGAAGGCGGTGTTGCGTGCTTTCAACAGGAGGCGCACTTCCTTGTTCATCCATGGCTTCTGATTAGGGTATATGGTGATCTGCTTCTGAGTTGTGACACTATCAATTGTGGTATTGATGTAGTCCAATACAGAAGAGGTGTCCAATATGCAGCAATGGCGGAACACATGAAGCACACTGGGGTTGATGGATACTTGTTTTATGGCTGTTTTAACAGTAATACAAGACTGTTAGGAAATAATTTGGTAGTGCCATAGCTCTGACTCTCCTCCATCAATGGTGGAACACATGAATCACACTCCCGGAAGAGCTGGTGGCCGGGGACCAAGAAAATGAGTAAACATTTTGAAAAAAATGGACTAAAGTAGTTTCATATGTGTTTCTGTAATACTGTACTTTTGTCACTTTCATGTTTGATTAATGGCTGCTAAACATAAACTCCTTTGCTATCGAGATTCTACTATTTTTTATTTTTTTGAATAGTGGACGGACAGAAAAGACGTGGAAATCACGTTCAGATGACGTCAAAGACGTCGGTTCAACTTCCATTTTGGAACTATTTTTCAACCGTGACGGGACGTGTCGGAATGACGTCTTTTCAACGGTCATTAAACGTCCAAATGTTTGTTGGGAAGTTACGTTGCCAAAAAATGCTTTGTGTAATAAGCGAATAAATCACTGACACAATGTTAAACAAGTAACAATAATATTCACTATAACGATTAGAGTAAATGATTAATTAAGTAACTTTTATTTCTTTATTTTTCTTTGTAAATAAGCCTCGTCACTTGATTTGCAAAGGTTACTCTCTGCTGTCTCAGACGACGACATCTCTGTCGTGTGTCCGTAACTTCAGTCTGTTGTTCGCCTGTGAGACGTAGATTGCAATTTTCAAGACCAACCATAGCTTCTCTAATGGGATGGAGAGGGGGGTGGTGGAGCTGCATGTTGCAATTTCCAACTACGCCAATAGTGGCCTCTGAAACTTACACACAGAACCTTTAACGGTTTGTGAAGGCTCATAAAAGCCAAGATGAGTCCACAAAAAAAGAACAATAATCCCAGCTGGAAAAAGTCAAAACCCCCAAAAAACAAAAGGTCTCGCCCATGTTAACTTCTAAAGGGATTCTGGATTGTACAAGCATTGCCACAGTAAGCAGAAGTACTTCACATACGATCCCAGAAGGAGAAAACATTATAATCAACTGATAATGGACCCCAAAAACCATAAGGCACTCCCCTGTCCATGTGCCTATTGTCTAAGTTCATGGTCACATCATTGGGAAGAACAGGGCCGTTTTTCAGCACCTTTCTTTGCTGGCTTTTCAGCATGCAACCCCACTTTGGATGTTGCATGCAACATTTTTTTTATCTAAACATTATTTTTGAAAGAGTAGAAAAGAGATTAAATTCAGAACTGATCAGTCAGGTGTTGACGAAAGAGATGTGTTTTCAGACGATTCTTACAGATGGAAACAGAATACGCTGATTTTGTAGCAGCAGGCAGATCTTTCCATGAATGTGGAACCGATCCAGAGAAGGTACGGGGGGGAGGGATGGGTGGTAGGGTGGAATCTGACATAGCTCTGTGTTTGTTCTGCTGAACACAAAGGAGGATATTTGGAAGAATGTCATTAACCAAACAGATGTCATCACCCATTTACTGCCATAGTAGGGAAGATACATAATGGGAGTCAATGGGTGGATGAGATCAGTATGGTTAATGACATTCTTCCAAATATCTGCCTTTGTGTTAAGGAGTACAAAGAAATGTACACAGGTTCGGAACAATCTGTGGGTAAGTAAATTATGAGAGAATTCATTTTTTGGTCGAATGTTCTCTTTAACACTAACATTACAAAAAATCTCTGTATTTCTGCTGTAAGTTACATATTTAACTGTTTAACTTTACTAATTTTAACTATTAGTATAGCAACAACAATAATTTTATTAAACATGATTTTTTTTAAACCAGGCTAAATAGATTTGTTTGGAAAACATGAAGACGTAGGCTACATTCTACATTCCGTATATGAGAGCAACAGCAGAAGTTGTTGTGAGTGGGTGGTGGTTTGACGGTGAAAGTGAAAGTTTGTGTGACACGGTTCCGTGTTCATCTCACAGGGCGTTTGTGTGGAAGGCAAATTTGATTTTTTTATAGCATAGTATGATCTAAAATACTTATACTGACGTGAGACCAGTCTAACGGGCCATTTCGAAGTCTTTACAAAGTGGAAGCAGAAGAGGCGGTACGAGAGTTGAAGCGAATAAAATGTAAGTACGGCAGTTTTCCACAAAATTAGAGAGCATATAACTTCATTCTCAAGTAATTTGGACTAAAATTATATTGCTTTTACTTGGCCTATTGATGTGACACGTGACAGAATTTCCCCGTTATATAGGCGATTGTAGCTAGTATAAGCCTTTAATAATATTTAATTATTTAAGCTACTTTCAATGAAACAGGAAGTTAACTTTGAGCTATTGCAGTGGTTCCCACACATATTGACTTTATTTGGGCGGCTGTGACCACTCAAGTATTTGGCACAATGTTTTTTTGATCATTCGTTATGATTACTCTGTCTGCAATGGATTAACTAGTGAATAATCGGTTCATCTGTGTCTTCTCTCTTTCCTGATTATTGGGTGCGAGCGTGCACGCGCGTGTTCTCCTCTGACTCTCGTGTCTGTGCGTGCGTGCGTGAGTTACCTCACCTGCCATTATGACAAAAAACCTTGCGCTCTATCGAGTTAGGTCCGCTGTCCGTGCAAAAGATTAACCAATAATTAGAGGTGTATAGTACTTGATTATATTACTCAAGGGTGCCCAAATTCAGTCCTCGAGGCCGGTGTCCTCCAGAGATTCAATTCAACCCTTATCAAGCAAATCAAACACACCTGCATGTAGCTTCCATGATAGCAAGAGAGCATATGAAAACAATTGAATCAATGTTAAAAACTGTTGATTCTTCAATGATATGTTGTCAGCCACCATTGTAGTGATGAGTGTTTGCTTTAGTTGGGTTCTTGACTCTCGTGTATTAATGTCAAGTTTTCATTGTCTGCTGTAACAGAGCTGAAATATTGTTGAGACAATGAGATACAAGATTCATTAGAATCAGCTGATGGTGGTTGTTATTGTTATGAGGTTATATTTTGCTTATTAGAGTGATGTTTTATTAGTGTTTGAAATTCGTATGATACTTCTATATGATTAAAACGGTGGTGAGGCGTCAGATTTTTATTTATTTACAGGATACATTTGTTGCTGTCTCAATTAGACATGAGGAATCAGTGTAAACTAAACAATGGTGACAATCAACAAAATAAAACGTCTTGGTTACGGATGTTACCTGAAGTGAATTCAATGAGGAACAGAATTATTTAAACACTATTCTTCATCAAATATGTAAGAATTATCATGAGCTTTGATCCCAATTATAAGAAATATTTTCTCCACCACCCTTTGTAAGGGAAACAAATATCAATCCAAATTGGGATGAATTTAATTAATAATGATCAATTATAATTATCTGGATCAAATTCATGATTTGGGGAAATTACTTAGTATTACGAGCAGGTAGCAAGAATCGGCATGTTTAGGGACTCCGGATTATGAGCATGAACTACAAACAACATCACGTGTGAAATAAAACAGGACTTTATTATCTAGACTAGACACATACTAATCTAACATACACACACATACAGTTAAGCATTAGAAGATGGTTGAAGTTGAAGCAGAGAGAAGAACAGAGCATGGATTATGGCAGTATATGATATTCAGAAGATCAATAGCCTGAACTAAACATCAGTTTCTTCTTGTAAAGGACCTTTGTTAAAAGGATTAATGATGCCCTATGCATCCATTAATAAGACTAAGTTTGATACTTGGACGTCTTGCCCATCAAAAGAAAGAAAGTGTCCTGATGCAGTTTGTTAAGGCTCCAGTTGATCTTGGCTGAAAGTGATCAGAGAGAACCAGTTTTATGCAGAGGATCTGTATCTGGAAAGACGAGGCCGCAGCCTGGCACAAACTTATGGGTTAAAGGTGATGTCTTCTTCTAGTCCATCCTTTGGAGATGCAGAAGAAGAAGAAAGAATCTTCTCGTGGTCTGTTTTAAACTGTGAGGATGTCACATCCTACAGACGTGACTGGTCCAATCAGGAGATGGCAACTTGGAGGGAAAGTTAATTGTCTTTGTCTTTCAGATGGTGTTTTGCATGTGGAAGCTGATTCGATGTTCACTAGAAGACTACTAAGAGTTTGATAAAACTAATAAGAAAAGAGTTACCAAAACACAACAAACATCAACGCGAAGGACATCACAAATGTAGCTCATAGACACCAAACATGATCTAAATATCATCTTGGTTAAATGAGTTACTACAAATCTAATAATTCCAGTAGTTAAACACACATTCATGGATACGTTGGAGTAATGTTAAAACAGACATAACAACATGAACATTAACACATGGAAATGTTATAAATGAATGTGTACATTTCCATATAAATGCATTTATAATTGTAGGTGTATCCCCAAAGTGAGTTAAGAGAGTTCAGCTCCTTACATTCCAATGGGTCGTAAAATACTCTATCTTGATGAATTGGTGTGAGTTGCTATGGTCACCAGAGATCTTGTCCTGCCCTTGGTGTAAGTTGCAGATTGGGGGTTGACCCCAATGGTGGGGTGAGGGGTGTTGTTGTAATATTTAAGAAATTTAAGTAGTTATGCGTGTCTGATCTGTCTCAGGTACTACATATCCCCCTTTCGCACGTTTTTGTCTGACCTAATAGACAACAACGAGCGACAATTAAGATGTACATGATGATCAGACGTGTCCCGCACGCACTGCAGGTAGCTCGGGTGGACTCCTTGGCCATCGGTGCTTCCTGGGGAGGTGGGACAGCAGGTGTCAAGACATCATCAGATGTTGGGTGAGAGCTGTGTGAAGAGCTCTCTTACTAGTTTCAGCAGCTCCTGTGACTCAGGCGTAGGTAAGTCCGGCTCTCTTTGTGAGGACTCAGATCGGCACCTGTGTGTTGCATCGGATGATGCTGTCAGTGGCTGTTGGACAGCCAGTGGTGTTTCCAAAGAAGAATTTTGCCGTCTCCATGGTTTCTTCCAGCGGTTGGTCTGGTATCTTGGCCTATTACGATGGTGACGGTTTTGTCTTCTGGCTGGAAGCTTTCCTGGCATATCGTTGAAGGACATTGTGTTGTAGTGACAATGTCTGCCTTCTGGTGCAAACTTTTGAATGTTACAGTTCAGACTCAATGGTGCCGTAGAGGCCTTTCTTTCAGATGTGGCCTTATGTTTATTAAAGGCCTTCTGTGCCAGGTCCCGCAACTGATGAATGGTCATCGTATGAGGGCAGGCCATGATGCCTAAATGGTGGCTAACAATTGGATGTAGATTTCTGAGGAACAGGCTCTTGAAGCTGATATCCTCCTCCATCTCGGATTCATTGCGAGCTCCAAAATAAGCTTGTCTGAGTCTGTTAAGGTAAACTCGGGGAGTTTCCTGTCTTCCCTGTTTGAGGTCCAGGGCAGCGACCAGTCCATATTCTGTTTCTGGGTCTGAGAATTCTTGTATAAGAGCTTGTTTCAGCCGGTGGTAGTCGGATTTGACAGCGTCAGGCTGCCGTTCTAGAAAGCTCTTTACCTCTGTACCAGAAGTTATCCAAAGCAGGTGGAGTCTCTCCCGTGTGGTCATATTCGGCATAATTTGCAGGTGAAAGTCTATATCCCGCAGGTAGGCATGGACATCGAGGTCTCCTGCAGAATTTGGAATGAAGCACTTGATGACTCTAGCCAGTTTGTTGAGGTCTTTAAGGGTCGCTCCATGTACCGTTTCAGGGATTATCTGGAGAAGTCCCTTCCCTTCTTTGGCTTCAGATGTTTTTAGGATGCTGGTTGGTGAGGTGTTAAGCAGAGAGGTCAGCCCCCCCCCCTTTGTATCTTTGTACTGGGCTGAGGGAGTTTGCTCTGCTTACCTGCTGTGACAGTGGGGGATGTGTCTTCCCCTGTGGTTCCCATTGCAGCCTGTATGAGTGTTCGAGTTCTCTTTGGACCCTGTCAAGCTTGTCTCTTGTGTTGTCCAGCTGCTGTGTCAGAGATTCAATTTTGGAATCTCTATCTGATAGTTCAAAATGGGCTGTTACTAATAATGACTTTGCATCAAACAGTTCTTTTTCCAGCTCTTCTTTGGCCACTTTTTCTAGTAGTTTTCTTTGCTCAGCAGCTGACAGAGCTATCTGAAGTCTGTTAACCTCCTCCTGTTGTTCCATCTTACCAGACTTATTTTGTGTGGTCTGGGTCTCACCTTCCAGTTGGGCTATGCTACTTTGAGCATGCTTAAGTTCCTCTTGGGACTCTGTTGCGTGCAGCTTTAGGTCGTTCACCTCGTTTCTCAGGTCTGTGAGGTTGTGGGCTAAGGAGAGGATGATGCTGGTCAGCTCCTTGTGGTCATAACTCTGGTTTGGACCATGTGTCATTTTTCTTCTTCCCTCTTTGTCCAGTTGTACCTGTCTCTGGTGTGGAAGGTCATCAGCAGTTCTAGGTGGTACGGCGTCCATCACCATGCCTTGCCAGGCCATTAGATCTTCCATCTGAGACATTGGGGCAAACTTGTTCTGAGAGTTAGGGCAAGAGACTAATGCAAGACCATATAAAAGATTTAGAAATAAAGCTAGGTGTATATTGTGCAGCTAGGTTTTACCACGTGTGGTTAACTGCTTTAGGTAGCTAGTGAAGTGTGTACACTATTATTATCTTAACTGCCTATGGCAGGAAGCCAAGATTTGTATGCAACCAGAGATTTAACAATGATGTAAGACTAGTCTAAATCATTTAATCAAAACTCAAAACATACTGATGGTTCTTAACAGGTTTGATCTCTGAATATTGAAGAACAGGAAGTAGAGAGAGAGAGAAGAGAGCCTTCCCGATTCTGATTATGTCTATTAGTGGTGCTCAGAATTATACTTATGCCATATTTCTGGAGCACATATTTAAAATAAGCAAAATCAAGAAAAAGAGATTGGACATAGATAAATAAAATAAAAAAATAGATGACTGCTAATAGTAAAATTAACCAGTAAAAAATAAAATAGAAGGGAAGTGATCTAGTACTGGGAATAATTAATAGTACTGACATTTAACCATATAGGTCAGTGTTGGGCATCACTCCATTGTTGGCTAAGGCTGCTGCGTGTTCAGCTCCCATGCCTATGCCATTACATGTGTGTGCACTTTAGGGTCAATGTTCTATTCAAAATCCCCAATACCTATAAGAATTATTCTCTGAGTAGGCAGTTAAAATTTAATTAAGTTCAATTAAATGAGTAACTGAGCAACAATGTTCAGGAAGGAATGCCCCTGAAGTTAGTTAAAGTGAGTCTGAGAAGAATTAAGGAAAGAGAGTGGAAATCAGAAAATAGAGATTTTGTTAAGAGGGAATAGTTTAAATCACTTTACACTGCAATACACGCAAACACTACTTAATGACTTCAATTACATATGCTATGCTAACCACTAACTATTGAAGTTAGGTATTAGTAAGCTCATCTAAGGCCGTTAGGCCGCTAGGTCACGTTAGCTTAGCGTAGCAAATATCGATTGTTAACAATATGGCACCAGCCAATGACAACTATGGTAGGTGGAGTCAAACTGGTTGACAAGTCGTTGTCATGGGAACCAGTGCACCCCAGGGCACTTTAGTTCTCAAAGAGTGTCTGCACCGTTCAAACAATCACAAATAATAAAAGCGGTACACAGTTGGTTACAACATGGCGCTTACACTTAAATCAATTCAACACTTTTCTTTAGCAAGCCTAAATGCAAATATAGATGCATTCACGAATTCTTATTATGTATGCTTTCGCTTCTCTGTAAACAAGTACTTTAAACAGGTTTCCTGTCCTTCTTTAAGGAGTACTTACACATTCACTGTAGGTTTACACTCATTTACATACATACAGCTGTTTGTGCCTTACACACAAATACTGAAGAATTGAGAAACACACTATTTTCATTCGGCAATTGTAACACAGTACTGATCACCATTTAGCTAAACTTGTATATGCAGAGTCAAAGTTTAGATGACTGGCATAGTTCTGACTATAATTTAAAGGTCCTTACAACGCAGAAAGAGGAGCATCACTCAAATCTACCTTTACATAACACTGTACTGAGATTCCTTCGTCAGAAAACAGGTTAAACAATATTGCAATTGGGATTTCTTTGCCAAAGCATATTGATTCTGGAACAGTTTCACATGCAGCTTATCTGAGATTCCTTCGTCAGAATAGACTTATGCATTGATTAAATACTGAAATTGGGATTTCTTCGCCAAATCAGATTTACCTTACACTGATACCATTTAATCTATGTTAAGACTTTTCTAATTCATAGCAGAACTACCAAATCAATCTATCACTATCTACATTAAACAAGCCGCAAATAGCAACATACATGTGTATAGCATGTTGCATCATAACGTCTTGATTTAAAACACACTTAGGCTGACAGTAGTTTAAGCTCATAACTTTTGTTTAATCATGCCCGCGTTCTCCACCAATTATGTAGTGAATTCAATGAGGAACAGAATTATTTAAACACTATTCTTCATCAAATATGTAAGAATTATCATGAGCTTTGATCCCAATTATAAGAAATATTTTCTCCACCACCCTTTGTAAGGGAAACAAATATCAATCCAAATTGGGATGAATTTAATTAATAATGATCAATTATAATTATCTGGATCAAATTCATGATTTGGGGAAATCACTTAGCATTACGAGCAGGTAGCAAGAATCGGCATGTTTAGGGACTCCGGATTATGAGCATGAACTACAAACAACATCACGTGTGAAATAAAACAGGACTTTATTATCTAGACTAGACACATACTAATCTAACATACACACACATACAGTTAAGCATTAGAAGATGGTTGAAGTTGAAGCAGAGAGAAGAACAGAGCATGGATTATGGCAGTATATGATATTCAGAAGATCAATAGCCTGAACTAAACATCAGTTTCTTCTTGTAAAGGACCTTTGTTAAAAGGATTAATGATGCCCTATGCATCCATTAATAAGACTAAGTTTGATACTTGCACGTCTTGCCCATCAAAGAAATAAAGAGTCCTGATGCAGTTTGTTAAGGCTCCAGTTGATCTTGGCTGAAAGTGATCAGAGAGAACCAGTTTTATGCAGAGGATCTGTATCTGGAAAGACAAGGCCGCAGCCTGGCACAAACTTATGGGTTAAAGGTGATGTCTTCTTCTAGTCCATCCTTTGGAGATGCAGAACGCAAAGAAGAGCACGACTAAGAGAAAAGGAAGCGCGAGGAAGAGAGAGAAAGAATCTTCTCGTGGTCTCTTTTAAACTGTGAGGATGTCACATCCTACTGACGTGGCTGGTCCAATCAGGAGATGGCAACTTGGAGGGAAAGTTAATTGTCTTTGTCTTTCAGATGGTGTTTTGCATGTGGAAGCTGATTGGATGTTCACTAGAAGACTACTAAGAGTTTGATTAAACTAATAAGAAAAGAGTTACCAAAACACAACAAACATCAACGCGAAGGACATCACAAATGTAGCTCATAGACACCAAACATGATCTAAATATCATCTTGGTTAAATGAGTTACTACAAATCTAATAATTCCAGTAGTTAAACACACATTCATGGATACGTTGGAGTAATGTTAAAACAGACATAACAACATGAACATTAACACATGGAAATGTTATAAATGAATATGTACATTTCCATATAAATGCATTTAGAATTGTAGGTCTGTCCCCAAAGTGAGTAAAGAGAGTTCAGCTCCTTACATTCCAATGGGTCGTAAAATACTCTATCTTGATGAATTGGTGTGAGTTGCTATGGTCACCAGAGATCTTGTCCTGCCCTTGGTGTAAGTTGCAGATTGGGGGTTGACCCCCAAGCGACTAGCTTGCTTGTGGGGTGAGGGGTGTTGTTGTAATATTTAAGAAATTTAAGTAGTTATGAGTGTCTGATCGGTCTCAGGTTTTACAATGGTTTAGATTTGTATGAAGAGTGTTGATTTTTTATGCGTGTCAATTTTGTTTATATGGTCACAGTACCTTTTCATTTATAAACCGCAACATTTAAATCAGTCATGAAAGATCAGCTTCAAGATTATATTGTAAGAGTTGTCATCTTTATAATAGATTCATAAAGAAAGTATCCTACACCTTTTCTACTTTAAAACATCTCTTTCTTTATAAATGCACACGTGTTATCACAGATGCACTATTGTAAGCACTTAAAGAGAAGAGATAACAAAGAATAAGAGTCAAGAGCTCAACTAAAGCAAACACTGATCTCAGTAATTGTGCTTTGATGAAATGTTAACGTTTTTCTACATTAATAGCAAATGCAGAGGTGATTTAGATTAAATACCATTAATATTGACAAATAAACACATTTTAACATGGATTCAATGGTTGTTTGCTGTCAGTGTTTCTATTGATCTTGAAGATGTTGATGAGTTTGTTCATCTGTGTTTGAGTAGGGCAAGAGCTAAACTCTATCGAGTATTTTTATATGTTTGAGTGTTTTCCCTTTTTACTCCACCACATCATTAAGCATACACATATATAGTAAGCTCTACTACATTTCATAAAACATTTTTACATTAAATACTGAAGGTTATTAAAAATTTACCATCTCACTTTTACTCAAGAAAAACGATTGTTGAGTAAATTACTTTTTCATGTACTTTTTTTAAATGAAAACATTGCAATGTAGTATGATAAATGCCATGCTTTATAATGTATGGAAGTAAACACTTTCAAAAGTAAAAAGTACAAGCATAAAACTTACGAAAAAACAAACAGCAAACAACGAACCGACCCCGGACTCGGGAAACACAGGGTTTATGAAGGGAATACTAACGAGGGATAATGAGACAGGAGGCGTAACAAGGCTAATCATTAAAGGGAGACAGGTGACGGAGATAAAACAATAATGGGAGACTAACAGAGAAACAAGGGGCGGAGCTACACGGACAGGAGGACACGCGGCGAATTATCAAAACATACAGCCGCGTGTCTCCACAAATAACAAAACATACATACAAGACATTGTACTGTCACGGTCCCGTCCACAATGCATGAAAGCTCGAAACAGGAAGGACGGAACCCTGACACCCAAACCATCTTTACATTCTTTTATTGTATGTCTCTTCAATGTGTTGCTGTATTGTGCGCTCCTATAGTGTCTGGAATTCGGGGTCTCACTGGTTTCTTCACTTTTGTAAGTTTCTTTGGATAAAACCATCTTCTAAATGTCTAAATGTAAATCTCCTTCATGTAAATCTTAGATATAAAATGGATGCAGTGGGAGTGAACGTCATAGAAACTGCTACTCTTGGGAGACCCTTCCAGCTGGGTATGCTGTATGACTGCAGAAAAGATGCCCTAGTACCAGGTACCAAAAAATTCTCTGACCGCTTGTTCAAGACAAGCTGATCCATTGAGTTTAATTTAAACAGTTGGGGGGAAAATATTGCTAAATTTAACAAAGTTGTTTTAAGACCGAAGCAGAAATGTAATTTATGTTGTAATAACTAATCATAAAGGAATTATTCCCTTTTATTGATTCATGATTCATGAACGACATGTTAATATTTAATATGCCATATTGTTATTTTCAATTATAGGAATTACACTATGGGGTGAAGAGCAGCTTCAGCAGAGTATACGCAGTCATGCCAAAATGAATACAAATTTCAATGTAATAGCTTCAGACTCCATTGAAGAAAAATCTAATTCACTGAACATTGATGGTTCTCTGAAATTGAGTCTTTTAAGTGGACTAATCAATGTGAGTGGAGCAGCAAAATATCTCAGCGACACAAAGAAATCCTTTAAACAGCAAAGACTGACTCTACATTACCATTCAACCACCAAGTTTGAAGAACTGACCATGAACCACTTGGCTTCTGGAAATATAGCTCACTATGAAGCGTTTGATAATGATGCAGCCACACATGTGGTGACCGCTGTGCTGTATGGGGCGAATGCTTGCTTTGTTTTTGACAGAGAAGTTTCATCAGATGAGGACAAAACTACTATAGAGGGTGAAGTAAAAGCTACATTTGATAAGCTGAAGGGCATTTCACTGGGTGCAGAGATTGATCTGAACATGAATGACAATCAGAAGACTGCCGTTCAAAAATTCAGCTGTACATTTTATGGTGACTTTCAGTTGCCATCTAATCCAACCTCTTTTGAAGATGCTTTGAAGATTTTTGCTGATCTTCCAAAACTGTTAGGAGAGAAGAAAGAGCTTTCAGTTCCATTGAGAGTGTGGCTTTATCCTTTAGATAAACTACACACAAGTGTAGCAAAAGTTCAAAAAGACATCAGCACAGGTCTAATCAAAGCTGTGGAATCAGTTTTTGAGAGTTTAAGTACAACCGAAATGAAATGCGGTGATCTTCAGAAGGAGCCAACTGCTCTGGCTTTTGCAGCATTTTATGGTCAAATAATGCAGATGAGGGAAAATTGTTGCAGCTATAAGTTTAGTCTCATGAAAAAACTTGGCTCTCTTTTGCCAGAAATCCGTGGGGATCAGAAAAAGGAAACAGAGTTAAATGATCTTCTGCGTGATCATATTGAATCTCCATTCAGACATCAGGATCTTGAACAATGGGTGAAAGAGAAAGAAAAAGAATCTGGCATAATTAAAACATTGATCAGACAACTGAATGTTTACGGTGCAAAAGTGGAAGTGAACCTAGATGAAATCTTGATGGATCTGGAAGTTGAACATTTGGTTAGCTACACGTTCACATCATTTGAGGGTCCAGATGTGCTCCTTTCTACACAGAAGGACTACTTGAGTCCAAAGGGGCCAAAGAAAGAGAGTGCACCCAGTGCCAAATGGATGACTGGGCTTTCCTCTGATGCCAAAATGAATATCAGGACCAACAAAACTATATTTAAAAACTTGATCAATTCAAAACAGCGTAAACCAGCCAAATTTATTGTCGCATCAAAAGAAAAGAAAAATATTCCTGGTTCCTGCATTCTCCTTTATGAAAATGGATCTGATGAAGATATTGTCTTTACTCCTCCATTAAAACCAGCCAGTCCAGTTATTGAACAGATCAAATGTCACAGTTTAGTCTTGCAGGTACCTAAGACATGTCAAGCTACAGAAGACCTCAGGTTAATGTATAAAATAAAGGAAGATAAAGACTGGAAATCTCTACATGTACAACAGAGCAAAGATACAGTAACTCTGACAGATCTAAGTCCAGACACACAGTATGATGTTAAATATACAGCTATTGGCAAACTGAACTACACCATAGACAGTGATGTCATCCACATCACAGTCATAGACAAGAAGCTCTTAAGTGCCACAGAGTCTGTCTTGGAGAGTCTGACTTTGAATGAAAAAAGGTGCAGTGAACTTATGGATGACAGCAGATCAAAAATATTCAGTGCATTTAACAGAAAGATTCAAGACATGATGAAACACTGTCAAACCTACAGACAAGACTTTATCACCAGAATTCAATCCTTGATCAACTCAATTCAAGCTTGTGAAAAAGGCATCTGTGATTTGAAAGATCTTCTACAAGCTCATGAAGAATCGAATTTTAAAGCCATCAGTCTTACAGAGTGGATCACTATAAAAGAAAAAGAATTAAATGTAGTTACTGGAATTCTTCAGCAACTTCAGGACTCTGGAGCAGAGGATCGTAATAACTTGGATGAAATTTTGTCAGATATTAATGTGGAGAATGTGCTGTGCTACACATTCACTTCTCTTGAAAAGCCAGATGAGTTGCTTTCTGATCTGGAAAATGACCTAAAACATCAAATGATAAGGAGAGATTTTGAGAAGATGCCTAATGCAGTGTCTCGGACATGGCTCCAAGGAACAGTCCGAAAAAAAATGAGAGAACATTTACAAATATTTAAAGACATAATGACTTCACATGGCAGTCGGTCCACAAAGTTTTTGGTTTCTTCAAAAGACCACAGAATCCATCCAGGTTCCTGCATTCTCTTGTATGAAAATGGATCTCATGAAGCTCTTTGCTTTACTCCTCCATCAAAACCAGTCTGTCCAATCATTATACAGGTCAGAGGTCACAGTGTAGTTTTTAAGATGCCTTCATCGTGTCCTGTTACAGTAGAGCTGAAGTTACTGTACAAAATGAAGGAAGAGAGAGAATGGAAATCTCAACATGTGCATAAGAGCCAAGAAACAGTAACTCTAGAAGACCTCAGTCCAGACACACAGTATGAAGTTAAATATACAGCAGTGGGGAAACTCAACTACACCACAGACAGTGATGCCATCATAGTTGAAGAGGTATGATTCTTATTCACAAAATACTAGAGCTAAAATAAAATTTTTTGAAGTAAATGATGAAGTTAAAGTAAAATGATGATGATAAAAAGTGTATGCAGGTATAGCCAGTACAGTATATCTTTTAAGCTATGTGCAGTAGATTTTATCAAAAATAGACAAAAAACTTACTTCTGCATGCGTTTATTCTGTATTACTGTAGACAGGGTACAAGACTAACTCATTTTAGGACCACAAGCAGAACGTTTAGGGACACACATATTAAATGTCCCAGACTTGTGCATCCTTCTTCCATGATCCTCCCACAGATACTGAATGCCTTCTCTAATGGCACTAGATGCGGTAATGCTCAAAATAAAATTAGCAAACTTTTGTTTCCAGATGTCTGACTTGCCTTGGTTTGCTTGTGTCAAAACAGCTGCTTTTCTTAAGTTTTTCTTATCAACTTCATGTGTTGATTACACGTCATTTTTATTACACACCAAATCCTAACGGACCCCATGGGTCTCCCACAAAATGTTCTGCCCGCCCGCCCACTCCCGCCTGCAGCAAGGCAGACCCGTCTGCTCCCGTAAGATTAGCGTTGGGTCCAGCGGGAGCCAAAACCCAATGCAGCCCTTTACGCCGGAGAAAAGGCGTCAATGGTTGGCTTTGCCATTTTTGACAGAGCTGTGACTTTAGATGCGATGAAACACCTGTAGAGCCAGAAACATATGTGAGTCGTGAGACGAACAGTTGGTTCTCCCCCTCAGTCACACACAAAGCGTACAAACTTAAATATATATTAACTGTCAATCAAAATAAATGAACATCATCCTCTCGAAACAATGAAAACAGCAGATTTTTAAGCTTAGCTGCACATATATGCCAACAAGAAAAAAAGGTGGACATGTAAAATTTAATTTCCACACCAGGGTTATTATAGAAGTAAACCTTTCCCTGCACTGATTACCAGATATTGATTTAACGTTACTAAGCAACATTGTGGTCAACACTGTTCCAAATTTGCAGGTCACACATGTACTTGTAAAAAATGCTTGCGCTGACTAAAAAACTGCAAAAATGTGACCATTTTGTTGCGACCTGGTAAGTATTATTATCAGACAGCATCATGTTAATATTGTAATAATTTGTAATGCTTCCTTTAGGTGTGGCCAAGGAACACAAGAGATAACGGTGAGTTGTATATTTTTCTTCTGTTTCATCATTTGATTTCAGTGATTTCATTGCTTTCTCGTCACTTTCTCTATTAAAGCAATAGTTCACTTCAGAAATTAAATTAGACTGTATTTTACACACCCTCAATCGTTCCCATTTGTATATAATTGTCTTCTTCAAGCGGAACAGAATCTGAGTTATATTGAATATCCTATCTCTTCCCAGCTTGGTAATAGTGGTGGATATGTGGGCATTATTTTGAAGTTCTAAAAAAGCGTATATATTTGTCATAAAATTAATCCATACGCCGCCGGAGGGTTAACACATGTCTTCCGAAGTGGAATAATGGGTTCCCTTTATGTCGGTCTCTCGACGTTGTGTCGATAACGACAGATGGGGTTCGCCCTTTAGAACCAATCAACTCTGACTACTATAAAAAAGGCCAATGAAATTTGGCGAATGAAATTTGCATGCCGGTCTCCGCCCCCGGATGTCCGGTATAAAAGGAAGCCGGCGTGCAGCATTCATTTACCTTTTGTTCTTCAGAGCCTTCGCTCATGACTACGAACAGAACGAATTCAATGAATTCTTCTTCTTCTACATTCCCGGATCTTCGACGTAGAGCAGCGGATCGTCCCTACCTGCAGCGACCTTCCCCTGGGCGTCTCGGCGGTTCCGGAGGTGTTAGAGATTTTTTCTTAAAAAGTCCTTTTCAGGACTGACTGAGCATTCTCCAGCGCGGCATGTCCCGCTGTTCACTCTCATCGAGGAGGGGGATGGACACGATCGCTGCATTAGGTGTCTGGGCGTCCAGCACGCTGAAGCAGCGTTCATTGACACATCTGCCCGCACTGAACCAGCCACCATTTCGTCTGCTACCTGGGCTATGACATCTGTGGCTACGGCCCCGATGACCACCCACGTTAGCAGCGTTAGTGATATGGGGAATTCTGCGAACGTAAACCCGCCAGCCAAGTGCTCACGGGCCGATCGCAACCTGATTCGCTCTTCTGAACGTTCCCCAACCGGCGGTGGCATACCGTCCAGATCCTCAGGCACACACTCAGAAACGATGTGTGACGTAGATGAGATGTCGCTCGTAGCATCGGAGGGAGACAGGGAGACGAATCCGAGCTCCACCCCCAGCGGTCGAGTTAAGGAGGAAGCAGAAGTGATGTCATCCGTGCTAACCCGGGGATGCGTGGTTCCTGAGGTCAGAGTGCGGTGCAAACCGCGCCCACCATGAGCCATGTTTTTCCCGGAGGTGCATGAGGAGCTGTGTAAAACTTGGAACTACAAGGACTACGTCGAGATCCCCCGGGTGGAACGTCCGCCTGCGGTGCAGCTGTGCCGCGGACGGCTACCACCTGGGGGGAATAGGCCACGCCTACCGCGTTGAGAGAGCTCCACGAGGGTAAGGTCGTCCCGATATAATGCAGGATCTCCGCCTTGGTCCCCCGTAGAGCGCTGTCAGCGGCGGCACGGGCCCTGGGTCAGACGATGTCCACAGTAGTGGTCCAGGAGAGACACCCCCGGCTGTACCTTAACAGGGAGAACAACATCGGGCCCGACCTTCACAGCCACAGCTCTGATCGGTCGGTACGGGATGACTCCTGCCTCGTCACCAAAGCCGGGCCCTTTTCAGGGCCTGGCGCCCACTTGCTCGCAGAGTTTTTCCGTTCTCCCCGGGTGTACTTGCAGTCGATCGCACACTCCACTGGACTGTGCTCGGCGAACCGACCTCACACCCTGGCGAGGCGTGAGGCCGTACACATGCGACAGCTGTCAACACTCTCAAACCGACAGTGCGTGCCGTTGTCCCGCTAGGGAGGCAAAAAGGCGTAGCCAACCTTCCCTCCGAGGACCCCCAGCGACAGACGGTTAGCTCCGCCAGCCGACGAACCACCCCCCGTGGGAATGATGAAGCAGACCGTCCCCTTGGTCACCCTGTCACGGTCCCTGGGAGCTCGAGAGCTGCCCACACTGTCTCGCTGGCTAATGAGGGCGGTCCGTCTTGGTTACTCGATCCAGTTCACCGGAGACTCTCCCAAATTTCGGGGCATCATCTCTCCCTCTGTCAGAGGCAGGGACGCCTCCGCACTTCTCTCTCAACGAGAAAGACCCACTGAGGTGCTCGATCAGGATTGTGTTGTCCTGCTTACGAGACTGGAGACTAATATCTCCCCTCCACACTGACAGTGTATGTAGTCGCTATCGCCACTCATCACGACTCAGTTGATGGAAAGTTTCTGGGGGAACACGACCTGGTCACCAGGTTCCTAAGGGGCGCGAGAGGGCGGAATCCCCCTCATCTCCGCTCCATACCCTCTTGGGACTCTAACGTGGGTCCAAGAGCCCCTCGGAGGTTCCGATCTTCCACACCCGAGTAAGAAGGCCCCCCTGTTGGTGCTCGCTTCCTTCAAGAGGGTGGGGGACCTCGTAGTTACGACGGCATTCCGATCTCAGAATTTCCCATGCCCACTGAGGGCTTACTCCACACGGGGTATAGCCACCTCCTGGGTACTGGCCAGAAGCGCCTCTCTAGCAGACATCTGTAGAGCTGTGGCTTGGGCTACGCCCAAACACCTTCGCAAGGGTTAACAACCTTGGCGTAAACCCGGTGTCAGCCCACGTCCTGCGTGGCGACATGTAGGACTGGCATCCGGGGGGGGCGTATGCCTGGGAAAGCACCTTCCCACCCTCCAAGAGGTTGGGTCAGTGTGCTGTCTACCTTTCTTCTTACCCAAACACATGGCTAAGAAACTTGTACCTCACCAACCTTCCTTCTTACCCAGACACTGGTTGAGAACAGGCATTCAATCCATCACTAAGCAAGCACCCCCTGGGGGTTGGCTGGGCAGAGCAGCCTTCCCCCTTAGGCCGGGACACCATATGACCTATCACAGATAGCTCTAACCGGACGTAGTGCTCGGACGCAGTAACACGTTTTTGTAACAAAAATATTTGAATTCCAAACAATATAAACTATGGCCTCCGACAACGGCAGTATGCTTGTTGATGAGTAAGATGACCTGACGTTGAGTCGGAGGTCAGCCTTCAGCAGAAAAAAACAAAGACCTAAATAATTAAAACGACACAAAAGAATGAACAAACCAAAGAACTGCAGATCAAACAAATAAACACTGCAAAACCACAAAATAAAGAGTCATGAGCAAACCAATTGCAGCGAAAATATAGGATAAGCACAATCAGCTAAATGATAGTTGAAGAATCTAAACAGATCTAACATATTTGGACGAATCTTTGTATCGAACAGTTCTTGAACCCAATTGACCATAGTAGGAAAAATTACAATGATAGTCAAAGGAGCCCCAGAACTGTTTGCTGTCCTACATTCTTAAAATTATTTTCTTTTGTGTTCAACAGAACAAAAAATAGCAATTTTTCAATTCAAGTACTTCTATTATTGTGATTATTAATTTAAGGTTTCTTGCTCTAATTGCACTTATATAATTTGTAGCAAATTATTTCAGATCACCAGGGGTCACCAGACCTTCGTTAACAACTACGTGACAAGACAACAAAAGAACCAGGGCTTATAGCTCAGATTTGTAGCCCAAACCCTGAGTACTCACCCCTTTAACTGGGATAGATACCAGCAGAGAGTGAGGCAATGGGGGTTAAAACTGTCATGGGACAGATCCTGATAAGCCACAAGAGCACAGGTTCAGTGACTGCAGTACTAGAAAAATTACAGTATAAACAGCAATAATAAAGTGTCATAATTTAAAAGAGCATCAAGACTTTTTTTTTTGATAATGGCATTTCACCACAAACATAAGTTACCCTCTACATTTTTTAAGTAATTGGCAGATGTTTTTGTCCAAAACAACCTACAGTGCAGTGAGTTTTTTTCATGCAATGCTCCAACAGTTGAGCTACAGGAAAACTCAGAGTTGTTAGAAGTCTAAATGTACAAACCAAGCTGACAGTTGGCTGTCACACCGTACACTCTGAATTGTTGATGCACACTGCATGCTAAAGTCCCTAATAACTGTAAATGTCATTGGTTCCTGCTTCTCTTCACTAAATATCATGACAACTATAACTGGCCCTGGCTGTTGTAGAACTTCAAAGTTATTTGATTTGATGCTGGCCTGTTCTTGTCAAACATATCTACTGTAGGTCAGCCAAAAATGATAGCACAAACTAAATTAGGTAAAGTCAGGATTGTGAATTGGTGCAAAATATATCTATACGTGGATTCAAAACTGCTTATCAGTGTAAAGTTTTTTTTAAATAGCTTATATGCTTACATTCTAAAACATCAAACTTCTCTTTTAAAATGAATTAAAATCCTATTCAATGATAAACTCTGTGGATAACTCTTCATCCACATTTTTAAGTAATTGTAATTGTTATTTGGAGTGCTACTTAAAAGTAAGCACATGTCATTGATTAATTATTATACTTTCATTTAATGAAATGTAATGTGGATGAAGAAAAAATTAGGAAAACTGCCATACTTACAGCGCATACTTTACTAAAAACATATTTAAGGTTTTGACTTGGGCCAGTAAGCAACCATCCAAATTTAAAAGCCACCTAGAAAAGCCCTGGCACCCATCCAGCAATTGCATAAAACACTCAAAAACCACTCCGAATATCTTCACAACCGCCTAGCATTACCCTGACAACTGCACAATATAACCACGTATACCTCAAGATTATTCATTTAAATGTGATTGTGATTGTATTTCAATTGTTTCAGAGTTGTTAAAAAATCCAAGAATCCTGACGATTTGAAAAACTTCTTAACTGAAAAAGACACAAAAATTAAACATCTAGAGGAGCAAAAGGCAAAACTTCTTATTGAAAAAGACCATCTCATACAGGAGAAAGACAATATTCTGCTAGAAAACAAACAGACACTTGAAATAAAGGACAAAGAGCTGGAAACAAGTCAACATCAACTGGAGACACTGAGAAATGAACGACAGAAGATGAAGCTGCAACTGGATGAACAAAAAAACAAATTCACTCATCAGGAGAAACGTCTACAAGAACACAAACAACAGCAGCAACAATATGGTTAGTGACAGTTTCATTTAACATCTCTGATGTAGAATTCCAACATATGATATTAAGAGGAAAAAATCCAGTATGTGACAAAATTATTTGAACACTTTTTATACATCTTAAGTTATTATTTGTTTCAGATGAAGAAATAAAAAGGCTTCATTCTGAAGTAGAGAGACAGAAAAAGGAGTCATCAACACATTTAGCTGGTAAGTCTCCATGTGTCCCATCATTTATATCAGTAAATTGGGGAGCTGTTGTAATGGTCTCTGATCAGCAGACCGAGAGGGAATCTGTAGACATATTCTGCTGTGATTTAGTCCAGAATCTATAGTATTCTGTTGATTTAATTAAAACATAGTAAAAAGTGTTATTACTACTACAAAAATTGTTAAGAGTACTACACCCATAGCAAAAGACATTAAGAAATTAAAATATTATAAATTGCACTGGTGGTCCCGTCGACTTCTGCGCTGTATTCCAAGATCTGATAATGTTCTATTGATCAACTCACTCAAATAATTTAGAGCAGTTAGTGAATTAGCATTTGATTCACTTTCTAAGTCAAGTGTTTATTATACAATTATTAGTGGCATCCTGATGTACAACCAAAACACTGCCATCATATACACTCACCTAAAAGATCACCTCTTCAATTTCTCACTAATGCAATTATGGTGGTGGTGTAATGGTGTGGGGGATGTTTTCTTGGCACACTTTAGGACCCTTAGTGCCAATTGGGCATTGTTTAAATGCCACGGCCTACCTGAGCATTACTTCTGAACATGTCCATCCCTTTATGACCACCATGTACCCATCCTCTGATGGTTACTTCCAGCAGGATAATGCACCATGTCACAAAGCTCGATTCATTTCAAATTGGTTTCTTGAACATGACAATGAGTTCACTGTACTAAAATGGCCCCCAAAGTCACCAGATCCCAACCTAATAGAGCATCTTTGGGATGTGGTGGAAAGGGAGCTTCGTGCATCCAACAAATCTCCATCAACTGCAAGATGCTATCCTATCAATACGGGTCAACATTTCTTAAGAATGCTTTCAGCACCTTTTTGAATCAATGCCACGTAGAATTAAGGCAGTTCTGAAGGCGAAAGGGGGTCAAACACAGTATTAGTATGGTGTTCCTAATAATCCTTTAGGTGAGTGTATATGCTGTGAAAAAAATGTGTTTGCACACAAATGCGATTAGTCACATGTGAAATTTCAGAATGAAAGCTGTAGTGCCACACTCTGTAGAAATTTTTGTTTGATTTTGTAGGCTGCACAGAATTTCAACCTACAAACATTCAACCTAAATCTGTTGCTAGAACATCAAAATACAGTACATCAATCAATACTTGTTTCAAAATCAAATTTCAGTACAGCTATTGGGAGCTTATGATTCACACCCAAATACACAAACCTCTACACTAACACTAACCTGCAAAACTTCTGAATGTGACCCTGCCTGTGAAAATACCAAGATCAGTCATTTTTTGTGCTTTAAAGTTTTCTATATAAATCATCCTACATAATGTAATCAACATATAATTCATAATCTTGATATCTTAGTACTGCATGAGTAATGCCATGTGAGAGATTGATATGAAACTCTGATGATCCTAATCTATGAGACAATATCGTGGATTTCACAGACAGGGTAATACAGTATATGATTATCAATCATATAATTTTGGCAATTGAATAAACAGTGATTGTTTAGAAGAATAAAATCTATTTAAGCTAAAACCCGGAGTTTTAAAGTATTTGTTTTACAGAGTTGAATGAAAAATGTAAACGTCTAGAAGACACAGAGAAACTTTTTACTGTAAGAGACACACAGATTAAAGATCTCGAGAAAAGGAAAGAAACAGCTTTAGAGGAAAAGGACAGACATCTGCATAACTCCAATGATAAATTAAAACAAACAACCACAGAGGGTGAAGAAAAACAAAGAGAGATTGAAGAGAAGAACAAACTGATGAGTGAGAAAGAGACACTGCTGGAGAACACAGTCAAAGAGCTGGAAACCAGTAAACATCAACTGGAGGCACTGAGAAATGAACTACAGGAAGTGAAGCTGGAACTGGATGAACAAAAAAACAAATTCACTCATCAGGAGAAACTTCTACAAGAATACAAACAACAGCAGCAACAATATGGTAAGTGACAGTTTCATTTAGCATATCTGATGTAGAATTGTAACATCTGACATTAAGAGGAAAAAAATCCAAAATGTGACTAAATTATTTGAACATTTTTAAACATCTAAAGTTGTTATTCGTTTCAGAGAGTCTGAAAAATGAGTCATCAATGCATTTAGCTGGTAAGTCTCCATGTGTCCCATCATTTATATCAGTATATTGGGGAGCAGTTGTAATGGTCTCTGATCAGCAGACCGAGAGGGAATCTGTAGACCTTTTCTGTTCTGATTTCTATATTACAGAATCTATAACATTCTGTTGATTTAATTAAGACATAGTGAAAAGTTACAGAATTAAGAGTACTGCATCCATTCATAACAAAAGACACTAAGTAATTCAAATATCAGAAATTGCACCACTGGTGCATTCGACTTCTGCGCTGTATTCTAAGATCTGAAAATGTTCTGTTGATCAACTCACACAAATAATTTAGAGCAGTTAGTGAATTAGCATTTGATTCACTTACTAAGTCAAGTCTTTAATATACAATTATAAGTGTTATCCTGATGTCAACCAAAGCGCTGCCATCATGAACACTATTTGGTATAAATGTGTTTGCACACAAATGTGTTTACTCACTTGTCAAATTTAAGAATGAAAGCTGTAGTGCCACACTCAGTAGTGCCACACAATTTCAGTTTGATTGTGTAGAATGCACAGAATTTTTACTAACAAACATTTTTCAAACTTAATCTGTTGCTGGCACATTAAGATACAGTACATCAATCAATACTTGTTTTAGAATCAAATTTCAGTACAGCTATTGGGGTAGCAGTACACCCCAATACACGATAAACACTTATTATACATGTCTAGACCGCTTCTGAAATCTATTGTCGGTTTTATGCACAGCTCTTCTGTGAACTACGGCTCATTGATCAGTAGGAAATACTGCTCGATCTAAAATCATTACGAGATTGAGATGTTTATAATGTGCATTTGAAAAAGTAAAACTCGTCAAACTTCATCATTATAAATATACTTTATTATCATAATATGCGACAATATCCTGGATTTCACAGACAGGGTCATATATGATTATCTATCATATAATATTGGCAATTTACCAAACAGTGATTGTTTACAAGAATAAAACCAATTTAAGTTAATATCTGGAGTTCAAAAGTACTTGTTTTACAGAGTTGAATGAAAAATGTGAAAGTCTAGAAGACACAGAAAAAACGTTTTGCTATAAGAGACACATAGATTAAAGAGAGATCTTGAGAAAAGCAAAGAAACAGCTTTAGAAGAAAAGTAGAGACTTCTGGGCAACTCAATTATAAACTATTACAAACTATCACAGAGGCTGAAGAAAAACAAAGAGAAATTAAAAAGAAAAATAATCTGATGAGTGAGAAAGAGACACTGCTGGGGAACAAAGTCAAAGAACTAGAAACCAGTAAACATCAACTGGACACAGTACAACACAGAAACAGCCAACTACAAGAACTGCTGAAGGAAAACAAACTACTGAAGAGTTCTGGGGCCTCATTTATAAAATGCTGTGTAGAACCCATCCCAAATTTGATTGTATGATCATTCTCAAAATAGGTACATGTGAGTCATATAAAGAATGTACTCACAGAAAATGGGTGTACGCCTCTTTGTCAGATATGAAATCTATAAATTGCAAATGATCGTGAAATTGCTCAGCTGAACAGCTTTCCACTTTTTTATCAAGTCTAATTAATGTCATTGGTTAATGAAAGAGCATATGTCAACATCCATATCCTATACGAGTGGTAAGAATGACATATATTTCTGAAAACCTGTAGCACTCGGATAAGCAAAAGTGCGTACGTCTGCTCAGACCCTGAGCACTTTTCCACGTCAAAGACCTTTTTTATGAATATGAACATTGCCGTTGATTGTGTACTCATGTTTTATAAATATGGCCCTAGCAGAGAAAACTGATGGGGTGAATATTAACCATGGTTAAAAAGGTTTATTATTACCATGTACTGTTATATTTATATATGAATTGTTTAATATGATTATTAATTATAAAACTTATTCATTCAATACTTGGAGAGTACTGGAAATACAAAGTACTAAAATAAAGTTTAGTACAGTGTATTTAAAAAATGTTTTAGTTGTTCTGTTGTAGGAATGTCCAACTTCATGTCAAAAGAGAAACAAAAATTTAAAATTTACAGCTCAGTTACACATTTTTTACCAGGATCTTTATAAATTTATACCAAATGCCTATGATATTTGAACAGTTCAAATTGTTCTGCTGCTTTATTTCTGGTAAAGAAACGGTCTCAACAACACCAGTAAGAAGAAGTAAGAGCATGGACTGGATTCCTCCAACGAGTGAGTTAATTATGGAAGAATACACTACTTTATTAAGGACAATTTCATTTTGGGCGTATGAAATGATAGACATGTGGACATACTGTATAATAGCTTTAAATTCATCAGGCGAATCTTCTGTTTTCTAGTGAGTGGAGAAACAGCTTCAGTTTTTGTTTCTGGATCAGAGCTCAGACTGGTTCTGCTGGGCAGCGCTGGATATGAGAAGAGCGCAGCAGGAAACATCATCCTAAACAGAGAGAAGAACCAGACTGAAACATCAGCAGAGACACAGCAGAGTGAGATCAGACAGGAAGAGGTGTATGGGAAGCAGGTGACTGTGGTGGAAACTCCTGACTGGTTCTGTTCTGGACTCTCTATGGAGGAGGTGAGACAAGATGTGAGACGCTGTATCCGTCTGTCTGCTCCAGGACCTCACGCCTTCCTCCTGGTCATACCAGTGCATCGGTCTACTGGAGTAGAGAGAGACATGCTGGAGAAAATGGAGGAGATTTTTGGGGAGAGATGTTGGAGTAACACTATTATCCTTTTTACTGTAACTGACAAAGAACAAGAGAAGAACATAGAGGATTTCATCCAATCAGAGAATCAGAAGGTTCAGAGTCTTGTGGAAAAATGTGGAAACAGGTTTCACTGTCTCAACATTTATCAGAGTGAAGATGGTTTACAGGTCTCAGAGCTGTTAGAGAAGATTGAGAAGATGATGGAAGAAAACACAGAGAGATCCTATAGCAGTGAGATCTACCTGGAGGTAGAGTCTCAGATCAGAGCAATGGAGAGAAACATCACGAGAGACAGAGAAGAGAGAAAAGAGAGAGAGGAGAGAGAGATAAACGAAAGAATAGAAAATGAGGTGCAGAACTCTCTGAGAAAGATAGAGAGAGTGATTGAGGAACATGATGGAGATATCAAACAACTCAATGAGCGAACTGGTGAACTAAAAAGACAGATAAGAGAAGAAGGAGATGAAGAGAAAAAGAAAGAACTAATGAGAGAGTTGGAGAAAGAGGTGCGTAAGAGCACAGAGCTCAAGAGAGAGATTGATCAACTGAAAGATCAAAGAGAGAGGGAGAAAAGTGAGATGGAGGAGAAACACAGACAAGAGATAGAGAAGATCAGGCACGAGTATGGAGAGATCAGGGCAGAGAAAAAACACATGAAGGTCATCTGGTCTAAACTTCAGAGAAACATGTTGGACTCAAGGTTAAAGATAAAGGAGGAGATTTTCAAACAGTTGGAGGAGAGGAACAGAGAGTCAGAGACACTGAAGAAGAATCTTTCTGAACTCAATGAACGTTACTTAGTAATGTGTGAGTTTCATGAATCAGCACTGAAAAAACTAAAATTCTCTTAAAATCTGCTTATTTTTAAATTAATTCATAAGTGCTTCTACATTCGAGGTAAGAAAAACAATTTTAAAATGAGCACAAAGAGTGAAGCGATTTCAAATGATTTTATGGTTTACAAAAAAATGTGCTGTCAAATTAAAAATAATCTTTGTATTTATACATTGTGTGCGTGCGTGTGTTTTTTTATACTTATATACATGTATGTGTGTACATATAACAAATATTACACACATATATATATTAGTGGTGGGCCGTTAACGGCGTTAACGCAGTGAGACTCTTATCGCGCGATAAAAAAAATGTCGCCGTTAATCTATTCTCAAAGTCGGGTTGGGAGCTGGGTCTATACTACACAAGCTATGATGACTTTCACTTTGATATTTTAGCGCGGATGTATACATAGATTAATGTCACTGTAGGGGAAGAGAACGAGATTTTTCAACTCGCGTGATTCGCGTCATTCGCGTCATTCTCGCCGCCTCATCATCTCATAACCAGGGCTTCATTCGCGCGATTCGCGCAGCAAGTAGGTCTATCGCCTCTTTGCATTGACTTAACATGTAAATCACTCGTGTTTGGTCTGAACACAACATAACGTTACTGTGAAATGACCAGATCAAACGTGACGTGCTAACATGGATGCAGCTATGAAGCCGCCGGGTTTGCTTCAGGGAACATTTATTTTTAAGACGCTTCCCAATGGAAACCTCGACAAGACTAAGCTTGTTTGCACCTTGTGCAATGTGGAATTGGTTTACTGTACGAAATTGGTTTACATACAGTTAGTTTAAAAAAAAAAACTTTCTCTCAACAGGTAGTGGTCTAGCTTTAGTTGAAACCAATAACTTTGTATTGGCACCTAATGTATTATGGCTCCTGTATGACATATCGATTGTTGCTCCCTAACTCTTTGTAAGTCGCTTTGGATAAAAGCGTCTGCTAAATGACTGAATTTAAATGTAAATGTACTGTAGGAGCTCTTCCAGTCTCAAGTACCACCTAAACACAAAGCATCCCTTAGCTAATGCGGAAGTAAACACAAGTACATCTTATTGAACATAATTTAATTTTCATCACAAATTATCATAGTAGAACAGCTTTCTCAAGTAGTTTGTGATGCATTTTGGAAACAGGAGATGAGCCCCTTCTCTAATGCGCCACCTGGCTTGAGAAACCCGTTCTTACTTTTAGTCATTATTTGGGTAACACACATATTCTGAATGCCTTCGGCAGAATTCAAATGAGCCATTTTAATCTAGATTAATCTAGATTAATTCCAAGATTAATCTAGATTAATCTAGATTAAAAAAATTAATCTATGCCCACCACTAATATATATATATATATGTAGTTTTAAATATATTTTATAGTATATAGAAATAAATTACACATATTTCTTAAATAAATACTTGTATGTTTGTATATTTACAAACATTTATTTCGGAATCACTTAATTACGGTTGACAGCCCTATTAAAAGTATATGTAATAGCATATATGTCTATGAAAAGTGTATGTGTAAATAAATACAGCACATTACTATGTGGCTTATTATAAAACGTTATATTAAACAAGCATGTTCTCAGTGTTTGGTATACTGAGATTTTCCAGAATATTTTTCTACCTAATTGAAAAACTTAATTTAAGTTAAAAAAACAATCGAATAGTCCTTCGCTATCCATAATAATCCATAGCCCCTGCTGTGGACACATTTTAAAATCACGCACATAAGATTGATTTAGCAATTATTTTATATTTCTCACTATTGATCTTGCATTCATTGGAGACTAAACATTTTTATTCTATATGTGGCAATGAGGGTGAGAGATACCAGACAAGGAAAATTAGTAACTTAGTGTAGGGGACCTACAATAATCGTTTTGTGCAAGAGACTTCTATTTTGGTTTTTCATGATCACGTTCTGCAAAACGACCCCTAATTAAGAGACACCTCTTTTTTTCTCTAGGGACTTGGTTCTCCCAGTCTTAAACAAATCAGTTAATAATAATAAAGTCTATGAGTAATTTTTCCCCATTTAGGAGAAAATGGTAGCCGCAAGCAGCGGTGAGTTCTATCAAAATTGACATTAACGTATTTACACACATCTTACTGTTTCTCTCATGCTTACAAATTAGTTTTAGTTTACTGTCCCAGAAACAGTTCAGAATGTTTAGTTTAAACTGGGGTCTGATGTCAGAATACAATGTCAACTGTATAAAAAAGCTGAAATCAGTGATGTTGATATGGAGATCAAATGGTTTAAAAATACAGAATGTCTATGTTTCTATAAGAACAGACAGGTGGGAAAAGCTATGAGGGCAGAGTCACTCTGTTCACTAATGAACTAGAGAGAGGAAATGTGTTGTTACAATTGAAAAAATTGAAAAGTCAGATGCAGGAGATTACTTGTGTCAGGTTACCAGTCAAGACACAACAGTAGAGGTGACAGTGCGAGTTAATGAATGAGTTTTTATATCACATCATGAAAGAAAGTTGATTTATTACCTGTAAAAATGTTAATATGTGCAAACAAGTCTAAGCATAATTTTACGTACACAGTTACACATTTATTTTAAAGTTATTCACTTGTACTATATGACATTATAAAAGGAATTTTCATGTAAGCCTATCATAATTCATGACTACGCAATGTTTTTAGCAAAAATAGTTACTGATTTTCAACCTGTGAATCAGCCACCAACGTTTCAAAGCAAACATCTGACAATAAATGAGGGGGTACGTGAAAGAATAAGTAATATTCGTAATAAACAATGATTTTCATGGTGTCACAACACAGAGGGATGAAAACTTGTTTTTGTTGCAATCTAATTATTTGGATTATGCCGATCAAACAATAATTAAATGTTTATGTCAACATTCGGTACTTTAAGTGTAAATCGGGTCATAAAAGGGATTTTATTGGAATATGCAATGTATAGAAATCAAGTGACAAAAAATGTTGTTATGAGACTGTTAGATATCAAAGGCAATTTATGCTTCAAACAGCTTGAAGTGTCGCTTCAGTAACTCTGTAAATCATTGACATCCTTGTAGCTGTCAGTTATGTTTTTTTTCATTTACAGAGAGATTATTTAAATTTTTTAAATTCATTTTGTTGTTTACATTATGATGAATTCCTCAGACTGTTTTCTTTACTTCAACAGGAGAACAAAGCATGGAGAGAAAGTGAGAGGTTGAAAATGGAGGAATCAGCTTTTTATGACAGGTGAGTGTCACAAGATTATCAGGAATGACACAAGAATCAAAATTGGTACAGGAAAAAGGCATATGTAGAGAGTTATCATAGTCATCAGCTACAGTGCCCTTTCATGTCCACTAGAGGGCATTCTCCGCATAACCCAGTTTGCCATATCTCACTGCATTACCCATAACCTTATGCGGGAGACTTTATCCATGAATACATTTATGCATTTAGCAGACGCTTTTATCCAAAGCAATTTACATTGGATTGTGTTATACATTTGTTTCTGACTTTTTGCAATACCCTGATCTCAAACCCATTACATTGGCATTGCTAGTGGCATGTTCTAACCACTGAGACACAGGACACAAGACACGTGTTTTGTGATTTCTTTCTACTTTAACTCGGTTAAGTCTTTCATTTGGTGCCAAGTCTTGCTAGTTGTAACACTGCTTCCTAGGTCTGCAATTGGTTTTCTTCTAACCTGTTTCTCTTGTTTTGTGCAGTCTTCATGGAGGGGGGGTGTCCAGGATTTTATTCATGAAGTAAAATGCCGTAACCTTCATGGTTTGGACGGGAGTCTATATCGAGCCCCTAAGGGTGGCAGCCGTCTGTGGTGCACCGAGATAGCACGTTCCACCTGGGGGACATCGACGTATCCTCTAGCTGCCCCACCATCGAGGAAAGAGAGGGTGGCGGAACTAGTTTGACGCGCATGCGCCAAAAAAGGGGCGAATCCAGGTCTTCCTGAGTTCCTCATGCACCCCGAGACACCATGTATCCGGATGCGAGCACTGCCCATCAATGCTCGCAACGGCCCGTGAAAACATGGCTGACATTTCGACACCCGTTTCTTCCTGAGCTCGTTCCCGGAGGAGGGAGCTGCAAGGAATGATAGGGGTAAGATGCCAGTAAGTCACCCCTTGAAGCTGCAAGGGAAATCTCATCATCACGCACCATTTCCGATACGTGGTTAAGGAACGAGACGGGACGAGGTGCGAAGGGTCCGCGAGCAAGTGGCTGACGGATTAGCGCTTACTTTCAGTTGATATTACGTCAACTTATCAAATAATGCTGCATGTTCCAAGGCGATTCAGACCATCTTTAAAGAAGATTGTCTAGAATATCACAATACAAAATGTCAATGCCACGTATATTTTGAATAGTGACCATGTCCTACACAGAGTTTCCATAACAGAAACACAAACAGAGGAGCAATTCCTTGAAAATGTCAACCTTACCATGAAAAAATAAACGTAAAGGTTTTTACTATGGTAACAGCACAGATATTAACATTTGGTTATTCAAATACCCATGTGAGATCTCTCTTCAAATTTGTTTTATTTTTAATGCATGATTTTTGATTGTCAGGTGAGATTGTCACATCCATAACGCTACATATTCCTCATTAATGGACAGGTGTCCAGTTATTGAATGGATCAAAGGTCACATTGTAGTCTTGCAGGTACCTCCGACATGTGAAGCTACAGAAGATCTCAAGTTACTGTATAAAGTAAAGGAAGATAAAGACTGGAAATCTCAGCATGTACAACAGAGCAAAGATACAGTAACTCTGACAGATCTAAGTCCAGACACACAGTATGATGTTAAATATACAGCAGTTGGCAAACTGAACTACACCATAGACAGTGATGTCATCCACATCATAGTCATAGACAAGAAGCTCATAAGTGCCACAGAGTCTGTCTTAGAGAGTCTGACTTTGACTGAAAAAAGGTGCAGTGAACTCATGGATGACAGCAGATCAAAAATATTCAGTGCATTTAACAGAAAGATTCAAGACATGATGAAACACTGTCAAACCTACAGACAAGACTTAATCACCAGAATTCAATCCTTGATCAACTCAATTCAAGCTTGTGAAAAAGGCATCTGTGATTTGAAAGATCTTCTGCAAGCTCATGAAGAATCTCCTTTTAAAGTCACCAGTCTTACAGATTGGATCACTATAAAAGAAAAAGAATTGAATGTAGTTACTAAAATTCTTCAAAAACTTCTGGACTCTGGAGCAGAGGAACATAACAACCTAGATGAAATTTTGTCAGATATTAATGTGGAGAATGTGCTGTGCTACACATTCAGTTCTCTTGAGGAGCCAGATGAGTTGCTTTCTCATCATGAAAATTACCTTAAACATCAAATGATGAGGAGAGATTTGGAAAAGATGCCTGATGTGTCTAAGACATGGCTCCAAGGAGCGGTCCGAGAAAAAATGAGAGAGCATTTAAAAATATTTAAAGACATAATGACTTCACATGGCAGTCGGTCCACAAAGTTTTTGGTTTCTTCAAAAGACCACACAATCCATCCAGGTTCCTGCATTCTCTTGTATGAAAATGGATCTCATGAAGCTCTTTTCTTTACTCCTCCATCAAAACTAGCCTGTCCAAATATTATTCAGGTCAAAGGTTACAGTGTAGTTTTGAATGTACCTCCAACATGTCAAGCTACAGAAGACCTCAGGTTAATGTATAAAATAAAGGAAGATAAAGACTGGAAATCTCAGCATGAACAACAGAGCAAAGATACTGTAACTCTGACAGATCTAAGTCCAGACACAGAGTATGAGATTAAATATACAGCTGTTGGCAAACTGAACTACACCATAGACAGTGATGTCATCCACATCAGAGTCATAGACAAGAAGCTTATAAGTGCCACAGAGTCTGTCTTTGAGAGTCTGACTTTGACTGAAAAAAGGTGCAGTGAACTTATGGATGACAGCAGATCAAAAATATTTATTGCATTAAACAGAAAGATTGAAGACATGATGAAACACTGTCAAACCTACAGACAAGACTTAAGCACCAGAATTCAATCCTTGATCCACTCAATACAAGCTTGTGAAAAAGGCATCTGTGATTTGGAAGATATTTTACAAGCTCATGAAGAATCTCCTTTTAAAGACACCAGTCTTATAGAGTGGATCACTATAAAAGAAAAAGAATTAAATGGAGTTACTAAAATTCTTCAACAACTTCTGGACTCTGGAGCAGAGGAACATAATAACCTGGATGAAATTTTGTTAGATATTAATGTGGAGAATGTGCTGTGCTACACATTTAGTTCTCTTGAGGAGCCAGATGAGTTGCTTTCCAATCAGGAACATGACCTAAGACATCAAATGATAAGGAGAGATTTGGAGAAGATGCCTGATGCAGTGTCTAGGACATGGCTCCAAGGAACAGTCCGAGAAAAAATGAGAGAACATATAAAAATATTTAAAGAGATAATGACTTCACATGACAGTCAGTCCACAAAGTTTTTGGTTTCTTCAACAGACCATAGAATCCATCCAGGTTCCTGCATTCTCTTGTATGAAAATGGATCTCATGAAGCTCTTTGCTTTACTCCTCCATCAAAACCAGCCTGTCCAAATATTAAACAGGTCAGAGGTCACGGTATAGTTTTTAAGATGCCTTCATCATGTCCTGTTCCAGTAGAGCAGAAGTTACTGTACGATATGAAGGAAGAGAGAGAATGGAAATCTCAACATGTGCATAAGAGCCAAGAAACAGTAACTCTAGAAGATCTCAGTCCAGACACGGAGCATGATGTTAAATATACAGCAGTGGGGAAACTCAACTACACCACAGACAGTGATGCCATCAAAGTTGAAGTATGATTCTTATTCACAAAATAATATAATAAAATATTTATGTATTGAAGTAAATGATGAAGTAAAGGAAAATTATGAGGATGAAAATTTTATTCAGATATAGTCAATACCTTATATTTTTTATATAATTTTATGCTATGTGCAGTAGATTTGTCAAAAATAGACAAAAAAATACTACTTCTGCATGCGTTTATTCTGTACTACTGTAGACAGGGCTCCAGACTAACTTTTAGGAGCACAAGCAGAATATTTAGGGACACACATATTAACTGTCCCAGACTTGTGCATCTTTCTTAAATGATCCTCACACAGATATTGAAAGCCCTCTCTGATGGCACTAGATGCGGTAATGCTCAAAATAAAATTAGCAAACTTTTGTTTCCAGATTTCTGACTTGCCTTGCTATTCTTGTGTCAAGTAAACAGCTGCTTTAATTTTCTAATCAACTTCATGTGTTGATTACACGTCATTTTTATTACACGCCAAATCCCAACTGTTTTATTACACGCGTTGGGTCCAGCGAGAGCACAAACCCAATGCAACCCTTTATTTCGGGGAAAAGGCGTAAATGGTTCGCTTTGCCATTTTTGACTGAGCTGTGACTTTAGACGCGATAAAACACCTGTAGAGCAAGAAACATATGTGAGTCGTGACACGAACAGTTGGCTCTCCCCCTCAGTCACACCTAAATGTATATACTGTACTGGTGGGCTTGATATCTACTCATTTTCAAATTGATCAAATAACAACTAGAAGAAATTCCAGATTTGCAGGTCACACATGCTCAAGTACTTGTAAAAAATGCTTGCGCTGACTGAAATACTGCAAAAATGTCACCATTTGGTTGCCTCCTGGTAAGTATTATTACCAGGCAGCATCATGTTAATATTGTAATAATTTTTAATGCTTCCTTTAGGGGGGGACAAGGACCACAAGAGATAATGGTGAGTTCTATATTTTTCTTCGGTTTCATCATTTGATTTCATTACTTTCTCGTCATTTTCTCTATTAAAGCGATAGTTCACTTTTAAAATAAATTAGATTATATTTTACAAACCCTCAAGCAGTCCCAGTTGCATATAATTGTCTTCATTAAGCGGAACAGAGTCTTAGTTATATTGAATATCCTAGCTTTTGCCAGCTTGGTAAAAGTGGTGGATTTGCGGCCATAATTTTACTTTGCAAAAAAGTGTATATGTTTTTCATAAAACTAATCCATTCGCCTCCAGGGGGTGAACACATGTTTTCTGAAGTGGAATGATGGGTTTTTGTTTTAAAATATTTCTAAATAATGTATTTCAAAAGTTGATGACGATGATGATTTCTGGCTGATCACTGATCTGACGTATGAGGTATACGAATGAATAAAAAACAGCTGGAACTAGAACTGGAAATAAGTAGAAAAACACAAATGAACGAACAAACCAAAGAACCGCAGATCAAACAATAACTGCTAAACAACGCATAGAAAAATCAGCCCTTCTAGAAAATAAAGAGTCACAAGTGCAAAAAAAAACAATTGCTGCAAAAAATCCAAGACATTGAGGATAAGATCAATCAGCTTAAAGAGAAACTCATTCAAGAATCTAAACAAACAAATGTTTGAAAAAGAGAGACAACTGAGTCAAACAGCTGGAGAAACCAGAGAAACTCCACTGGAGACACTGAGAAAGACAGAATAAATAAAGACTAGGTCAGAAATCGTAAAGCACATAAGGAAAGATAGTTGATATTCATAGCTTTATGTATGAAACAGCTGATGTTCAGAAATTCAGAAAATAACTGGTTTTAAGGTGAAAATGTGGTTCTTATTTCGAATATGGTTCTTATTTATTCAGATAAAGGTTGCAATGGATCGATTTTCATATGATCATATTTGTACTTCTCCTTTTTTCTTGCTGCCAATCCAATTCATTTTTTAGGTGGGATCAACCTGTTCTCTGTTTTGGCTGGAAAATCAAATGGCGGTGCTAAGAGTTTTTTTTAAACTTTGGAGAACCGAATGAAAGATCTTAGAGAAGTTCCTTCAGTGGATGAGAGTGACATTTTTCTGGTTTACTGTCCTGTTGTTTTTCGACATGACAATGATGTAGAAGCAGCACTTAAAAGATTCACTGACTCTACAGGTTTATTGATTATCATCATCACCACAGTATTTTAAATGATAAAAGGTGTTTTAAGTTTTATAAAATGTTAAGTTTTATAAAATGTTACATTCATTTGTCTGTTTCTTTGAACAGCCTCTAAATTGAAAGTTCTGGTGGTGCTACATCACACATTTGACCCAGAGAAAACTGTACCAGACAGCAGCAGATGTGTCAACAGGACAGATATACTGACAGTGGACTGTCTGTTCTATGAAGACACAGGATTACTAAAGTGTCAGAAAAATGATGATGCAATCGACAAAGTTGTGAACTGGTTAATACTGCAGGTATTTAACAAGGCAAACATTATGAAAACTGCCTTAAATGTATAATTTTAAGAAAGTTAATGTTTACTAAAAGTGCAAGTTGTCATTATTTTGCAGGGGGAGAAGATAGGTATCAAAGTGTGTCCACGGCAAGGTAAACTTTTGTTGTAAATTACAACTTCAGTGAAAAACATTTGTGTTTATGTGATATAAGGTCCTTGTTTGATATCATATCTTGCTTCTTTCTATGCTTTGTATAAAATAATCCAAATGCCTAAAATCTAGAAGGTCCTCTTCATAAAAATGTTGCGCCGAATGACAATCTGAGAAAAGAAAATGAAAAACATCCAACAGAACTCGACAAAGACAACAGAAATCCTCAGGGGGAATACAAAGAAGTGAGCAAACCGTCAAGTGAGAGAGAGAGAGCGGCAAAGACCCCATCAATACAGTCAGAAAGCAGTAAATATAAATTATTTGTTATCATAAAATATGGTAATTGCCAGTTTTTATAAGATTACACTTTTTTGACTTATTTCATGGCTATTCGTTTTCTAGGGAAAATCAAACTATGTCCCATTCTGGCTGGAAAGACAAATACCTCAGCTGAGATGTTTATTGGCACTCTGAAAAAACAAATTTTGAATCTGATGGAAGTTTCAATGGATGAGAGTGAAATTGTTTTGGTTTTCTGTCCTATTGTTTCTCGAGGTGGAACTGATATTGAAGCATTACTGAAAAGATTCACTGACTCTACAGGTTCATTATCATCACATCATTATTAATAACACTAATTTAATAAATTATATAAATTATTTGAGGTCATAAATCCATGAGATATTCAGAAATTTTTTCAGACAGTTTGTTTCTTTGAACAGACTCTAAGCTGAAAGTTCTAGTGGTGCTACATCGCACATTTGACCCAGAGAAAACTGTACCAGACAGCAGCAGATGTGTCAACAGGACAGATATACTGACAGTGGACTGTCTGTTCTATGAAGACACAGGATTACTGAAGTGTCAGAGGAATGATGAAGCAATCGACAAAGTTGTGAACTGGTTAATACAACAGGTATTTAACAAGCCGTACATCATGAAAACTGCCTAAAATGTATCATTTTAAGGAAGTTAACTGTTTACTAATAGTGTACATTGCCATTATTTTGCAGGGGGAGAAAAAAGGTGTAAAAGTATGTCGATGGCAAGGTAGGCTAAAGTCACTTTCGTTGTAAATTCCAACTTCTTTGAAAAAAACATTTGTTTTCATGTGATATTACCTTTTGAGTTACACACTTATAACTTTTAAACGGTCTTAATTTGAAACAGACAAATCATCATCTTTTTGGTCAACCTTTGGTGAGTAAAAAACACTATTTTTTTTATTTTAAATTAGAAAAGGCAAAATCTGTTTCACAAAACATAATCCTAAGAGAGCTGTGTAACAGTTGTAAAGACCTCAAAAACAATAGATGGATTGTTTAAGTGTACATTTATATGACATCAGTTTAAACAAAAAAAGCACTTTTGCACTTTTATTTACTGTTTATTTACATGACCACGGTGTCTTGGGCCTGTGAAAATGGTGATGTCATGCCCTTATGTATTATATGTTCAGTCTATAAGTATGTACAAGTATAACCAAAACAATAATGGCCGACTACAGGACAGTGTTTGTATTACTCAACTGGTAATACTTCGTTCTTAGTTGTTTTTGTGAAGACGGATCATTTTGACAATGTTGTTGAATGAATGTGTTATGTGAATGGGTAAAATGGGTACATTTTTGCAATATTGTGTTACGATCTAGTTCTTAGATCGCAACAAATTAAGGGAGACGCCACACAACCACTGCATAAATAATAATATTTATTTAACTTAAGTAAGAAATGTGAAATGTCAAGTGATCAGTGTAAATGTATGTCAGCATGTAAATGTCAGTAGTCAGTCCAAATGGCATCAGTTCAACCAAACCAAAACAACTAAAGGTCCAAATCAAAGCATAATAGGACCAACAGATCACATAAAGAGGACTCCGACGAGGCTGTGCATCTCCCGTAATCCACACATCCCGTCAGCTCTCAGGTAGTCTCCCTGAATAGTCACACCAACGAGTAACACTCTCCCCTTCCTTACTTTTTGGTCTCTGCACGCTCTGTGTCTTTTTAAAGTGCCACGATTGCGTTCAGGTGTAAACCCACGCCCTCCGCAATCAGCCTGCAACTCAGGAACAACACACCAACCACTCACCGAGCCGTCACAATTGTTTTTATGTAAATGTACCTTAACTAATGTTTTTAAATATTAAAACGCAGTACATCTTCGTTGCTTAAATACTTTTTTACTATCTGAGGTAAAGATGCAGAGACAAACAAAGTGAAGAATTCATTCGTAGGTTGAATTTAATGTAGAGTTTTTGACAATATTGTGCTATTTAACATTGCTCTTTTTATTTGAGTGGCACTCAAAAGTGCCTCAGGAATTTTTGCAGTCCTACAGTATTCAAAATATCTTCTTTTGTTTTCATCACCTACTATGGTAGTCAATGAGGTCAAAGAACAAGAAGCATTTTTCCTCTGTGTTCATCAAAAGAAAAAATTGTATACTGATTTAAAACAACTCGAGGGTGAGTAAATGATGACAGAATTTTTATTTTTGGGTGAACTATCCCATCAAGTGTAAGCACCAACCTGAACAGTTTTCCACTATGCAGATTGAAGTTGCCGTTGCTCTTACTCATTTGCTGGCTACTTTGGATCTTTGCGCTGCTAACGCAAGATACTGGCTTTATGTTGTTTCTTCATTAATTTGGAGATTAAATGTTAAATTATAAGTATATTTTAAAACATTAATAATGTAATTTTTGGGGTTTGCATCCATAAAATAAAAATCTTGGTTTGTTTTGACTTGTTATCATACATAATCTATAAACTTGTAAAGTTGCAATAAACTTGATATGTTACAGCATGTTTATTGTTCAGAGGTCTTAGATTTCATCTATCATAGATTGTTGAAAGGATAGTTCACTTTAGAATGAAAATTCTGTCATTAATTACTCACCCTTGAGTCGTTCCACAACTGTAAGACCTTAATTCATCTTCATATAATATGTATATTATATGAGGTGATTAGGCCTGATATGTTTCTTTGTCATTAAAAATATGTGTTTTCAAAATTCCGGACAATTTTACAGGAGGTTTCTGTATTTTCATTCTACTTTTCATGAAGTGTTAAAAGAAAACGCATCTAAGAATTATAAAATATGTTTTTAAATAACTTTACCAATATATGAAATATATTCAACCATAATATCTATAACAAAATAAAGTCAGTGAACTGGAATTTCAAATTCATTATAATAGTCACATACTTTACAGCAGAATGGAGGAAATACTCCAGAGTTGGAACAAGAGAATCAAGAATCAAAGGGCAGTATACAGAAATCGACAGAATACAACCTCACATGAGGTTACTGTATTTTTATAATTATTTTCATGAAGTGAAATAGAAGTTATAGAAGATAGTTTTGAATTTACATATGTATATGCTATATAGTTTACCGTAACATCTACAACAAAATAAAGTCAACTGGAATTTCACATTCATTAAAATAGAGACTGAGAGAGTTTTGTCATCTTTAAGGGATTAGGGAGGAATGGTAAAGCATTCAAATACCGTAAATATTTGTACACAAGCTTATCTGAAATAAGCTGTATGATGATTTGGATTTGTTTGCCGAGTGACACATTTTGTCACATTTATTAAAAAAGGCATTTTTTCTCTAGGGAAATAAACAGGGATCTTCAAGTGACAGTAAGTTATAATTACATTTCTTCAATAAATCTTGATATGGATTCTGTAATGTATGACTTCCTTTAAAGAAAGCAACTCAAATGTATTAATATGATGAACTCATTATATTAATTCAAATGTATCATATATTATGTAATTATTTATTATACAAAGTGACTCATATTTTATTTGTACATTTCTGAATTAAGTAAATCCCACTGTTAGGAATTACTTTAATTTAAACTTTTATACTAAGATTAATTTCTAACACTGGTCAATGCTATGTTGTTCTTAAACATGTTAGACTAAAGTATACTTGAGAGTTCCATCATTCGGACAGTTTTTCCCCCAGATATAAAGCTGTTGGGATCCAGTTCCTAGTCCATCCGAATGGAGACACAAACATGCCTGATGTGGATGTTCCCTGCAGAGACTCCAGTTTGTAGAAGTCGACATTTATGAATAAATATGAATTGTTAAGATTTCTTAATACTCTGCTTAGATTTAGTTTGTAAGCTAGTGTATTTTTTTAACCTTACAAAGCAAATATACAGTAAGGCAAAACACAACTAATACTGGCAAGCCAGTTATTGCAGTATAAACCACTTCAATGTGATAGAAAACTCTTCTGTTTTGCACCGGTGTCCCGATCACCCTCTATCAGGGTTTAATGTATGTTAAAGAAACAAGTCGCTCAATACATTAACCCTTACATATTTCACTGAAATATTGTGAAATGGTTAAGGATATTAATTGCTATTTGGTGATATATAAATGTTTAAGTAAACGTGTGCATATAAGTAATAGCCTCATTAACTATTATTAAACAGGTGAAGTTAATGCCTAAAATATTAAATGAGTGCAATGTATGTAATGACTAATAAAAAGGATTAAAATGTATCATTTTAGTTAGAGATATTTACTAATAAACACATCTCAATGACAAAATAAAGAAATAACCAAAAGGAATAAATGAAGTGCCTGCAACTCTGTGTCTTCCCCTTATCTATGTTAAGTATTGATAAACTGTCTGGTACTGTACCTCTTTTTGGCAGATAACCGAGCTAAAACAATACTGATCCTTACATAAAAGTGTTGTAAAAGTATATTTTCCTTACCTAAGTGTTCATCTACTTTCATTTATGTTTAATTTATGTGAATGTTAGACAGGCACACTGTAAACACAAAGTGGGGATACAAGACTCTTGAAGTATCAAAAGATTCATAATGTCATGGACAAATCTTTTTACTGTGATTTTCCCAAGCAAAGTGTTTTCCTCAACATCTTTTGTTAGTGCTGGAACCTGTTCCCTCTTGATTTGGTTCCCTCTAAAACATCCACGTGTTCATTGTCCTGTGCTCGTTCATTGTTGATGTTGCTGTAGCTATGCTGTTCACTGTACTTTGTTTGTTTCATGCTTGTTCTTGTACCTAGCCTTGCCTTGCCTTGTTCCTGTTTTCCCCACGTCTAGTAAGTGTTAGTTTCAAGTGTTTGTTTTGTAGTCTAGTCAGTCAGTGTCCTTGTTAAATTTGTATTGCTGAAAATGATTAAAATATGAAAGCAATCACTGCATAAGTACACATATGTTGATCTATCATGCATAAATATATTGATTATACATGCATAAATATATTGATTATATCATTGAAACAACCTTATCTTGATTCTAATACTCATCTAAGTTAATGTGATTTCTGATCTACTAACACATCTATGTTACAAACATTCCTATGAATACTTCTTCATAACCAGGGTAAAAAAGAGCTCCATAATATACAGAATATGATCAGAATTATACACAATAATAACTGTAAAAATATCAAGTGGTGCAAACAAGTCTTAACATCATTTTCATTCAGAAAAACATTCTATGATACGTTCTATTATATCAAAGTGATTTTTCATTTATCATAAATCATGATTATGCAGTGTTTTGGGCGAAAATAGGTTCCGATGTCCAACCTGTGAATAAGCCACCAACCTTTCAAAGCCATCCTCCGATATACATGAGGAGGTATGTGAAAGTAACATTCATAATAATTAAAAAAAATAGAGTTTGAAGCTCTAATAATGTCACAACACAGAGGTATGAACACTTCATTTGCGGGTCTTAAAGGGGATCTTAAATTAGACATAGAAATTATTGGAAAGCATAGTTTAATATCAGCAACAAGAGAGACACATCTGGATAAGCAGCAGCTGATGGTCAGAATGAACTGGTTTTAAGGTGAAAAGTCGGTTCTTAATTCATATTAATAGGTTTTAGTGTACTTCACGAGTATGTTTCATGCTCCTCACAAAGAAATGCTTGTTGAAATTATGCAAAGTTTTGTTTTGGTTGGATAGAATGGATAGATTTTCATATGGTTGTATTTCTACCTCTCCCTTTTGCCAAATCTTTTTTTAGGTGGAATAAAACTGTTCTCTGATTTAGCTGGAAAAACAAAAGGGCAGTCATAAGAGTTTTTTTTAAACTTTGGATAACCGAATAAAAGATCTGAGAGAAGTTCCTACATTTTACATTTACATTTAGTCATTTAGCAGACGCTTTTATCCAAAGCGATTTCCATAGAGTTCGTTAGCAACAAGCGATATGTCAAACAGGAGCCATAATACATTAGGTGCCAATACAAAGTTCCTAGTTTCAATAAAACCACTACCTGTTGAGAGAAAGGGTTAGTGATTTTTTTTTGTCTGTCAGATATTCACAGAAGAGTTGGGTTTTGAGTAGTTTTTTGAATGTTGTGAGAGATGTGGTTGACCGGAGAGAGTTCGGAAGAATGTTCCACCAGGAAGGAGTTGTGAAGCGGAATGAGCGGGAAAGTGATTTACTGTCCTTATGAGAAGGCAATACAAGACGGAGCTGGTTTGCTGAACGCAGGGATCTTGACGGAGTGTAGGAATGTGGGAAGGTGTGAAAGTAACCCGGTGCAGATCCAGTGATAGTCCTGTAGGCAAGCATAAGTGACTTGAATCTGATACGGGCTTCGACCAGTAGCCCGTGGAGAGAGATGAAAAGGGGTGTCACATGAGCCCTTTTGGGCTATTGGAAGACGAGGCGTGCTGCTGCGTTCTGGACCAGCTGGAGCGGTTTGATAGCCTTTGCAGGAAGACCAGCAAGAAGAGCATTGCAGTAGTCCAACGTTGAGATTACCAGAGCCTGGATAAGGAGTTGTGCCGCATGCTCCGTAAGATAAGGTCTAACCTTTCTAATGTTGAATAAGGTGTATCGGCATGACCGTTGTTGTCTTTGCAATGTTATCATTGAAGGACAGCTGTTCATCAAATATGACTCCAAGGTTCCTGGCTGTTTTGGAAGGAGTGATTGTGGTATTGCCAAGATGGATGTTGAGATCGTGTTCCACAGAATGGTGCGCCGGAAACACAAGTGGGGTGTGAGGGTGTGGAAGTCGGAAGCATAGGGTTTCTCCAGGTGGATGTTGAAGTCCCCAAAGACAACAAGAGGGCCGCCATCCTCCGGGAATGATGAGAGCAGCACATCTAACTCTTCAATGAAGTTGTGAAGAAGACCTGGGGGGCGGTAAACTACAACAACGCTGAGTTGAGTGGGAAAAGTGATATTAACAGCATGGCATTCAAAT
The DNA here is from genome assembly GCA_008369825.1 of Triplophysa tibetana. Taxonomy (NCBI): domain Eukaryota; kingdom Metazoa; phylum Chordata; class Actinopteri; order Cypriniformes; family Nemacheilidae; genus Triplophysa; species Triplophysa tibetana. The sequence goes on along the minus strand of CM017901.1, from coordinate 12,271,020 downwards.
GAATAGTCGTTACATAGGGAAGATAGTGTGCAATATTTCCAGTCATTGTTGGTAAGCAAACATGTGCCGCCTCCTCTTCCGGTTTGGCGGGGAGAGTGAGAGAAGGAGTAGTTTGTGGAGAGAGCAGCGGGTGTGGCGGAGTCTTCAGGACGAATCCATGTCTCAGTAAGACCAAGAATGTGAATGTCTGACTGGCTGGCAAACGCATGGATGAAGTCAGTCTTGTTCACAGCTGACTGGCAGTTCTAGAGACCCATAGAGAGAGACAGAGGTGTAAAAGGGGAGATGTGAATGGGACGCGCGTGAGAGTGCGCATCGTGCCTTGCGTCTTGGGTGAGAACCCTGCCTACGGTGGAGTACAGGAATAAACTTTAAACACATGTTAGTAGACAATTAAATTCAAGCAAATGTATGTAAAATATACTTATGAGCCTTGCCGGTGTCCTTGCTCGGTGGAGTCGCGCAGGTAGAGTCGCAGGTCTTTACACTCATCGGTATTCACAAGAGGGGGCAGAAAACGAGGGCTGGCGCGACAAGGGACTTCTTAAGTATGTGATGAGATTAGCGCGAACAGAATACAGCTGGAACACGCCTTCTCGATTAGCAAAACAAAGTCTGAAACGACTTGAATGGGCCACGGATCAAACAGCGATCAACTAGCTCGGTGCTTTTAAGTGCAAACTCATAATGTCAAGGCGTAACGAGCGGCTAACGGCAACTTCACTTCATTACCAACGCAACACAAACGCTAACAACTTAGCAATCAGTCAATGAATAATTAAATAAACAAGCTCAAACTATCAGTCAACGAGTGATTAAATAAACAAGTTCAAATAATCTTAACTAGCAACAGGCAACAGTCAAGTTCAACAGTTCAAATAAGGTGATGAGAGTAACATTTTTCTGGTTTACTGTCCTGTTGTTTCTCGACATGCACTTAAAAGCACTTAAAAGATTCACTGAGGTTTATTGATTATCATCATCACCACAGTATTTTAAATGATAAAAGGAGTTTTAACTGTCATAAAATGTTACATTAATTTGTCTGTTTCTTTGATCAGCTTCTAAGCTGAAAGTTCTAGTGGTGCTACATCACACACTTGACCCAGAGAAAACTGTACCAGACAGCAGCAGATGTGTCAACAGGGCAGATATACTGACAGTGGACTGTCTGTTCTATGAAGACACAGGATTACTGAAGTGTCAGAAAAATGATGATGAAATCGTCAAAGTGTTGCACTGATTTATACAGCAGGTATTCAACAAGATATGCCATAAATGTTGATGTCTGTTCTAACAGGCGAAGTCAATGGGAGTCAATGAATATCCACCTAAAAGTAAGTTAAAATCTCTTTTTATCAATATTTATCTCTCTTATAAAAATATGTGACTTATTTATGTCAGTTTTTTGTTATATCACCTTATACTCAATAGCACAATTAAAACTTCATAATGTCGCTTTTTTTCAACAGACAAATCAACAGTTTCAACAGATAGGACACAGGTAAAAACACATTCCTGCTCAATACTGAAATCTACTGTCTAGAAAAACTCATCAGTAAAAGTACACAAATGGTTCAGTGAACTTTATAATATTTTCAGAAAGTTCAAAATGCACCCTAAAGGATTGTGTTAGAAATTGACATTATTAAAAGTGTTCATTATTAGCAGAAGATCACACGTTTTTTTTTAGATATGCAGCCTCAAAGCCTCTAATAACATATTTTTATTGAAGTGTTTGTGCAGGTTGTGTACATTCATTCTGCTGAGGTTATTAAGTCGGTGGGGCAGGAGAGTGTTGAAAGCATTTAAAAGTGCCAAAAACATACTTCTGTGTTACCAGCCTTTGATGCCAGTGTTGTAGTATCATGAGTGTGCACACAGAGGATAGGGGCTGTAAAACATTTAAATAATTGCACATCAGGAGTAATATATGAAACAAACTCCATATGAATTTGTATTGGTTGCCATAAAGACTATTATTTTGTAATTGCAGCGTAAACGCAATATGTGCGTAATCTCTTTGATAAAAAATTTCATTTATTACACAGAGGATGAATCCAGGAATCTTCAAGCAACAGTGAATCAAAAGTATATTCTTGTTTGAAAAGTTATTATTGTAATAGTTAAATAGTTTCCATTTCTTTCAAAGTGGAAATTTTGGAAATATCTTTCAGTCCGCCAACGACTTTGTATTCTGATTTTTTTTCTTGTCACATCCATAACGCATGTTTATTTCCCTTTTTTTAAATAGAAAATGTGTTCATAGACTGACATTTTTTTATGTTTAGACTCAATAAACAAGGATTTAGGAAAATATAAACAGATGGTGCAATATGTTTGTAACAAATTCATTCTCTGAGCATTTTTATGTCACGGACACAACCCAAAATGTCACGTCCATAACATTGGAATTTCCCAGAGTAGAAAAAACAAGGTATAGACAATCGAATGTTCTTCAGTTTCTAATCCCAGAGTTATTAATAGGTGCAGAGAAAACTTTTATAAAAATGGTCTTTCTATTTTCTTTCTTTTTCAAAACAGTATCAATACAGAAGCATCCATGTTGCTTATCACCAAGGATGTTTAATAGGCCTATTTAAAGCCTTTTGGTGCCCTTTTAAATATATTTGCTTGGCCCTGAATATATGATTAATGTTATTAATGATATAATGATAATTTTCGTTTGTTTTTCAGATGCACAGCCAATGAGATTTAGTATAGTGAAATACTTTGTCACCTTACCTGGATACAGACAGAAGTACCACATCGACTCTCTAGATGCCCTACACAGAGAGACTCCAGGTCTGGTGAAGGTTTCATCAGTGCAGGAGAGTGATGTCATTCTGCACTTCCATTCTGAGAGTCATGCTGCTTTGAAAGACTACAAGAGAAAAGGTGAACATTTATTTACACAAAATATAGACTGTATATTGACGTTTCTGGCTGTGTTACAAAAAAGTCTTTTTTGCCCATTAAAAACTTATATAATAATACAAACAATAACAAAAAGAGAACAATACTCAAATATTTTTTTTATTCGCTGAATAACTTCCTTTTATTATATGGCCTTTGATCTCTCTCCTCTCTTCCAAAGAGCACTGTATGCTCAAACAATCCAGATGTTTTCATAGTGGACTGTGTTATCTGTGACGTAATTGAAGAACTACCTGAATGTAATATAAACAGAGAGGCAATTGCAGTCTCACAATGGCTAACCACTAAGGGGACTTAACATTTTTCCTGATTGCTGACACAACTCATACAATGGACACCGATATGTAATGTTCATGTTTGCTGTTTCTATGCTTGTGAAAATAGTTCCTGCAACTCTTTCAGAGGTTTATGTTGGAAGTGAAAGTGAAAGTAAAAATGACCTCTACATTTGGTGTGACAGCAGTAAGAGCTAACAATGTTTTGTAAAGATTATTTTATGAAATCCATTATATAAAAATGACATATATGTTTGCATATAAGATATCTTAATGTTTCGTGAGACCATTTTGTGACAGGCTCAAGTCGTTTCTGCATTCTTCAGCTCAGAAAGGAGATTTTGGGAAGGACACTAGGGGTAAGTGCAGTTAGCAACAAGCTAAAGTATGTTCAAACATTTTGCCAACAGAAAAATATCTGTTTTTTACAAAAAAATATCCAATTAAAATCAATGTGTTGCTAATGATGGTGTGATGTCATTTGGTGTTTTTCTCTTTTTAGGAGAAAATGGCAGCTGCGAGTAGCAGTAAGCTCTATTAAAACAATCCTGATTTGATCTTGCTTATGTCAGCTATTTGGGACTGCTTTTGCTTTTGCAACCAAAAAAATGTGCATAATAGGTAACTAAAAACATAAACTTGACATTAGTGTGTTTACATAAGTCTTTCTGTTTCTCTTATGCTTTACAGACGAGTTTCAGCTTATTGTCCCTCAGAATGTTCAGGTGAAACTGGGGTCTGATGTCACAATACCATGTCACCTGTCACCTGAAATAAGTGCTGTTGACATGGAGATCAGATGGTTTAAAGAGACAGACTGTGTGATTCTCTATAAGAACGGACAGGTGACAGAGTTGAGGAGCTATGAGGGCAGAGTGAATCTTGTAATTCATGAACTAGATAGAGGAAATGTGTCCTTAATACTGAGAGAGTTAAGAGAGTCAGATGCGGGAGTTTACCTGTGTCAGGTTACCAGTCAAGACACAACAGTGGAGGAGACGGTGCAAGTTAATGAATGTGAGTTTTTATATTGTGTTGTCAATAGACATTTTGTGTATTATACATCATACTTTTTGACTGTGAAATATTTGTATCAGCAAGGGAAGATGCTGAAGTCCAGCCTGCGAGTCAGTCATCACCATTTCAAAGCAAACATGTGCAGCTGAAACCAAATGAGGTAAGTGAATGATTACAATGAATATCAATAATTCCTTCAGTGTTGTTCAGGGTGTGATCCTCTTATTATGAGGTTTTAACGATTGTTTGAATTATGCATTTACAACAGTTACTGTATATGAACCATTTACATAAACTTCATTCCCACACCTTTGAGATTTTAAAAATTGATTATTAATTAAACTGTAGAGCTGTCTGTAGAACTTTAACTTAAGGGTATAGATATAATGTATGAATAGTATTTATACATCATTTGTGTATTTTTCCGGTGAAGAGTCTATAAAGTGTGAATCCATAAGCTTATTGGAATCCGAATCAAAAAAGATTTGAGACATCGTGTTTTGGTGGATTCGTGCTGGATTCGTGCTGGATTCTTCAAACTGTTTTCATCATTTCAACAGATCAACAAAACATGGAGTGAAAGACAGAAAAGAAAAATGGAGGAATCTGATTTAATGGCAGGTGAGTGTTGTTTAAAGGTCTGCTTTGTCCACTAAACATCAGGACAGATGTTTCTCATAGGATTTGGTGAATATGGAGAAACTATACCAGATTTTCAAAGATGAAAGCAAAAAATCTGGAACAAACCAAATTAAAATGAAAGGAGAAAACTAGAATGTAAGAACTGTGGACTACATAATAAAGTTCATTGAACTAAGTAAAGAAAATGACCAAAAGGGAGATGAAAGACAAGATCTGCAAGGCAAAATGACAAAGCCTACAAAATTGTTGTCTGCTAGAAAATCAAGAATCACAAAAGCATCAATTAGAAAAAGCATAAAAAACACACACTGTGGAAAAGGAAGTTGTCTTTATTCATTGGCTAATATTTGTATTTACTTATTTCGTCCCCATTCCTGTTTCAGGTGGAGTCAAACTGTTCTCCATGTTGACTGGAAAAACAAATAACTCTCATAAAAGTTTTGTTGACTCTCTGATGAACCGAGTTGAAGATCTCAGAGAAGTTCCTACGGTGGATGAGAGTGACATTGTTTTGGTTTTCTGTCCTATTGTTTCTCGAGCGGGAACTGATATTGAAGCAGCACTGAAAATATTAACTGACTCTACAGGTTGTGTGATTATCATCAGAGTTTTTTAGAAAACACAAAAGCTGCTTTGTTGTACATATTATAATGTCTTTAATGCATTTCTCTTTTCTTTGAACAGCCTCTAAATTGAAAGTTCTGGTGGTGCTACATCACACATTTGACCCAGAGAAAACTGTACCAGACAGCAGCAGATGTGTCAACAGGACAGATATACTGACAGTGGACTGTCTGTTCTATGAAGACACAGGATTACTAAAGTGTCAGAGGAATGATGATGCGACAGACACAGTTGTTTCTTGGTTAATAGAGCAGGTTGGTCTATTTCACAATAATAAATAATAAAGTAATAATTGCTGTAAAATAAATAACTGGATTCATTACTGATTATTTAAACTCTTGTTGTTATTGTTTTTTTTTGCAGGGGAAGACAACAGGTGTTGAAGTATGTCCACGTCAAAATAGATTAAAAAGATCACACAAGTCTGTGCAGGTATACAGTATTTCAAAAAATGTTTATGTAAAAAAATGATAAAAAGTGCACTGTATTAATTGAACTATTGTTGTGTGTCTGCAGGATGAAGGTCAATCTGAGACAGTGGGATTAAAAAAGAGGAAAATTATTGAGCCACAGATTTGTACAGGTGAGGCTGTTCTTCCAAGAAAGGACTCAATAATAACTGCTTGCTTTGTCATGCACATTACACTGTTGACTATTATGATTTGCACTCATCATTTATGTTTTATAAATTTTTTGCTTTTTCTTCCCACACTAATATATATTTCAGAGGACGTCAAAGTTTGCATTATTACGAGTGGAAAAACGAAAGAGACTCAGATTCAGTTTTTCAACACTTTGAGTGACCGCATTAAATCTCTGAAGGAAGTTCCTACAGTAAATGAGAGTCACGTTGTTTGGGTTTTCTGTCCTGTTGTGTCTCGAGCTGGAACTGATATAGAAGCAGCACTGAAGATATTTGATGACTCCACAGGTGATTTATTCATTATTCATTATATTAAATCAAACATTAGTGCAAAAAAAACAATACTGTTTATTTGTTGGTTCTTAAATATTAGATGATGATACACAAGTCTTAGAAATTCAGACATATTTTCCTCAAATATGTTTTTTTAACAGCTTCTATGATGAAAGTTCTAGTGGTGCTACATCACACATTTGACACAGAGAAAACTGTACCAGACAGCAGCAGATGTGTCAACAGGACAGATATACTGACAGTGGACTGTCTGTTCTATGAAGACACAGGATTACTAAAGTGTCAGAGGAATGATGATGCGAAAGACAAGGTTGTTTCTTGGTTAATAGAGCAGGTTGGTGTATCTCACAATAATAAATAATAAAGTAATAAATGCAGTAAAATAAATAACTGGATTCATTACTGATTATTTAAACTCTTGTTGTTGTTGTTTTTTTTTGCAGGGGAAGACAACAGGTGTTGAAGTATGTCCACGTCAAAATAGATTAAAAAGATCACACAAATCTGTGCAGGTATACAGTATTTCAAAAAATATGTATGTAAAAAAAATGATAAAAAAAGTGTACTGTATTATACTTTATTAATTGAACTATTGTTGTGTGTCTGCAGGATGAAGGTCAATCTGAGACAGTGGGATTAAAAAAGAGGAAAATTATTGAGCCACAGATTAGTACAGGTGAGGCTGTTCTTCCAAGAAAGGACTCAATAATAACTGCTTGCTTTGTCATGCACATTTCAATGTTGACTATTATGATTTGCACTCATCATTTATATTTTATATATTTTTTGCTTTTTCTTCCCACGCTAATATATATTTCAGAGGACGTCAAAGTTTGCATTATTACGAGTGGAAAAACGAAAGAGACTCACATTACATTTTTCAACATTTTAAGTGACCGCATTAAATCTCTGAAGGAAGTTCCTACACTAGGTGAGAGTCACGTTGTTATGGTTTTCTGTCCTGTTGTGTCTCAAGCTGGAACTGATATAGAAGCAGCACTGAAGATATTTGATGACTCCACAGGTGATTTATTCATTATTCATTATATTAAATCAATAATTAGCGCAAGAAAAAAAAACAATACTGTACATTTGTTAATTCTTAAATATTAGATGATGATACACAAGTCTTAGAAATTCAGACATATTTTCCTTAAATATGTTTTTAAACAGCTTCTATGATGAAAGTTCTGGTGGTGCTACATCACACATTTGACACAGAGAAAACTGTACCAGACAGCAGCAGATGTGTCAACAGGACAGATATACTGACAGTGGACTGTCTGTTCTATGAAGACACAGGATTACTGAAGTGTCACAGGAATGATGATGCAATCGACAAAGTTGTGAACTGGTTAATACAACAGGTATTTACCATAATGCTCTAAATATTTTTAAATGACTCCACTAAAATGTACTGTATTATAGTAAAACAACAGGTCATTGTTTACTCAGAAATGTCAACTTGTTCTCCACAGGGGCAGACAGCGGGAGTTAAAGTTTGTACTTTTTTCTCAATAATCTGTTTGATTAAAGCACAGTTAAGCCATTTTTCATTTTTTCCTTAAGGTAATGAGATACAGGATCTATGCGTTTCCTCTGCTGTTTCATCTTATGATCAATCAAACAAATTTTAAACCTGTATTATTTGAAACAAGCAAATCATATTTAAGCAGAGCATTACATTGTTGGCCAGATTTTACACAGTTAAACACACTTGCTCAGTACTGAAATCTATTATCTAGGTATATTACTGAACACATAAAATAAAAGTTTTGTAAGCTCAGAGTTTGTGTTAAGAAGTGATGTGAATAGTGTAAGGATATCACTTACTGTAAATCGTCAAAAATATAAAATTGCAAGTAGCAGGAAAAGTAATTATAAAGGGCATCAAGGAAACAGAGGAGTGGCTGAATAACATAATAAGAATAATTTATAATGGAATCAAATAAATAAACTAACAGAGAAACTAAGGAACATAATGAAACTTAAATAAAACCAAAAAAGAACAAAACATAACCATGACAGTTTCAAATACTTGTAATACTGTAAATACATATTAGAACACCAAGACAGCCAACATCATCTGTGTAGAAACACAACATACACTGCTAGCAACACAGAAATAGTGTATGTCCGATGTCTGTTCTGGTTTTGTTTTGGTCAGTGTGCCTGCTCTGTTTTTCCAGTCTTCCTGTTTTTCTTTAGTCAAAAATAGATTTTAGGATTATCTTTCTTCCTTTTTGTGGATTATACACACAGCTGTTTCACAAACAAACTCCATACAGATTTGTGTTGCTTGGCAGAAGAAACACTCAGAACATTCCTGTAGCTCAGTGGTAAGAGCATTGCGTTAAAAACGCAAGGTTGTGGGTTCGATCCCAGGGGATTGCAAATACCTATGTAAAATGTATAGGATAAAGCAATGTAAGTCGCTTTGGATAAAAGCGTCTGCTAAATGTAAAAAAAAAAAAAATTGCCATGGCCGAGTAAACAAAAGTGTTACTTATCTCAGTTGTTAAAATGACGCTGTTATTTTCTCTACAGTGGATGAAACCAGGATCTTCAAGCTGTAGTAAGTTAAACATTTGTTGAATAATAATTTTATATCCATTCTGTAATGAATGACTTTTATTAGAAATAGTTATTTAAACATTAGTTGAAGTTCAATAAATTATAGGCGAATAAAAGGTATTGATGTCATGTACTAATGTGTTTAATGCTGTACTTTGTACAGATCATTAAAGATGGTTGTACAGAATAACATGGAGGTTTAGGAATAATCTTTTGTTACACCATCATTCAGAAGATCCTGTGACTGACAGCTATGTAAATCAACTCACTCCACAGATCAACATTAGTCAACACATATTAGCTGCTTGTTGTGATTCACACATGACAAGTGCTGATATCTACTATGAGCCTGTTCTTTCCAGCTACAGCACCTTATTGTGTTTTCTACATGTGATTTAATGTATAAAAAAATGTATAAATTGAATGCACTGAAATTGAGGATAAAAGTGTCTGTCAAATGTTTAAATAAAAAAAGTGCTAAAATTGTCAAAGGTATTTTGTTGAATTTCTCCTTACGTGTTTACACTTGAAATAGTCTATTCATTGAGCGTACAAAACAAATGGCTGCATATTTTATGTGTCTTTCTGGTTACTATGGTACAGTACATATCATTCTTTAGCTTTAAAGGGAAAATATTGTTAATCTTTATTGTAAAATAAATAGAAATGTTTAAATAAAATTTAAATATATAGAAATACATTATATAAATATATCAAACAACTGATACTCGTAAATTAATTCAGCACATTAAAGGGATCACCTAAAAATGAAAATTCTGTCATCATTTACACACCTTCATGTTGTTTTAACTGTATTTTACTTTTTGCACTGCATTCAATTACATATTAGCTTTATCAAGAAATGTCTGTAAAATAAAATAAAATGTAGTGGTCATTTTCTGCAAGTAATTTATCAATTTTTTTCCGATTTTATTACAATGTAGAGAAAAACTTGCAATATGACTATGTGGGTTAATACTGTAAATCCTCTTTAATTTTCTCCCTAGTATTATTTTCACTTAATTTGTAATTATGATGTATGCAAAGCTGCTTTGCAAAAAGAAACTATATAAAGCACTATAAAAATAAATTTTTATTAAAATCACCTAAAGCCTTCCCTTCCTTCCTCTGGAAGAAATAGTCCCTGATCGGCTGTAAGAATCTTTAAGTTACATTGCTATGAGACCATTTATTCATATATAAATCAACATCTGCTTTGTTGTGTTTCAGATGAGTTCCTTATATCATGAGTGTTTTTTCAGATATGCAGCCACTGAACTATTCAGTTATCTTGAC